>CM037874.1:48671256-49271256 GCA_021292105.1 Anadara kagoshimensis
CCACTACAGCCCTGCATGTAATGGAGCCTTACGAATCACAATATCTTGCCGAAAATCAGTGTTATTTTTAGTACATGGCAGCTATGCTGGTTTTCTTAAACCTTCCCAAAACTAACTCATGACAGCTATGCCTTCCCAAAACTAACTCATGACAGCTACGCTGGTTTTCTTAAACCTTCCCAAAACTACCTCATGACAGCTACGCTGGTTTTCTTAAACCTTCCCAAAACTAACTCATGACAGCTATGCTGGTTTTCTTAAACCCTCCCAGAACTGGCCATCTCAATTTGAATCAAAGAATCTTGACTTGGGCTTGAAATGCTACTTCTTGCATAAGAAATCTGTAGAATACAGTGTTGTGTATTCATGCACAGAGTCAGGTTTACGAGCTTTGATGATGACATTTTTTATTGTCCGTTCCTTGATTTTGATTGCCTACCTGATGACCAAAATTACGATTAATTACAATTGATATGAGTAACGATAGAATAATTAATGATTAGATCGCAGCTATAAAAACTTTTGTGAGAAATACACTTCAGGAATATTATGTCTCGCTTCAGGAATATTCCCTTTCGTTCCAGGAATATTTCGTTTTTACTGTTACATTCATTATTCAATCATACCGAAATTATAGTTCTGAGAGTTTCGTTTGTAATCAAATTCCCATAAAATGATACCAGTGTTACATGGCATGATTAAGAATAGGAAACCTGATTTTATTGTTCTTCACAGTACAGTGGAACCTGTCTAACCTGAACAAATTTCAGATCAGCCAGGGTTTGAACCAAGGACTTTTGAAATTTAGAATATGTAGCCTTAACCAATTTGGAGCCTTGGTGGCTAAGTGATTTAAAGCATGGATTTAGGGATCACGTTGCCACTAACCACCCAGGTTTGAATCCCACTTAGGCAGATCTTAATGTGAGAATTTTTGTCAGCTCACTCTGATTTCCTCCACCATCCCAGAACTGACTGCTATGATATAAGTGAAAGAATCTTGACTGAGGTGTAAAGCACCATACTCCACTCTTCTCAAAAACGCTTAGCAAATTTTTCAGTTCCCTTGGTGAATGTCTACAGTTTTCTCTGTCATCTCAGAAGTGATTGCCTTGATATAAATGAAAGAATCTTGACTTTGACATTATTACTCCACACCACTTCTTAACCACTTTGCCATATATCACTACATTCAGTATGTCACAGCATTACAGAGAATATTTGATTATCATTTTTGTTCCAAAGTTGACCAAGGAATCACACATACCAATACTGTTATTAAAACTTCAATGAGAGTGTGGAAATTTGATTGTCACTTTATCATTTTTTGTTGATTGTTCAAAGTGTAAATATAGAATAGTTGATATTTTTGCTGTACAGTGATAATTGATCAGTGTGAAAATGGCCAAAATGATACCTGAGGCCTTTAGGCAGTATCACGCTTTATCCCATGATACCACTCAAGGCAGTTTCACACCATCTTGCCATCAACACATATTTGAAAGTCTCACTTTATTTTTTGGTAAGCAGTCAGGAAAATTATTTTTCGTAAAGGAATAAATAAAATGTTAAAACAAGATAGAGGATCATAGAAGTCTTATCACCAAACAAACAAAATGTCTGTCCATGCAATATCTAGATACCGGTACTGAAAAATGCATTTTTAGGAAGCCTTCTGTGATCAATGATATGCAACTTTTCTTATGTATTTTAGAAATTACAAGTTAGTTGTGAATTTTGCTTTTTTATGTGAAAAAGACCAATGCACAGACTGTACTATTAATAGAAATATTTAAAATTATAAATAAATAAATAAATAAATAAATAAATAAATAAAAAATAAAAATAAATAAATAAATGAATAAAAATAAATAAATAAATTATAAAGAAATATAACTCAAAATGTCAATAGATTAGTAAATAGATAAATAAGTAAAAAAGTTAATAAAATATGAAAAAAAAACCTAATCCACTTAAATATATGATAACAGAAGTTATTTGAAGTGAACTTGACAAAAATAGCTCTTAGTGACATAATTACGCATAATGAGTTATAATAAGTAAGATCAATCAATATCCCAATATTGTAATTCCAACTTTTGTTTATTTTTTCTTTACATATTTGTAAACATAAACATCTCGGATTTGGTGTGAAAAAAATGCTATCTTATATTTATCTGTGATCCTATTAAACAAAATTCAATGGCTCTTAAGCTTTTATATTACACAGAATCATGTAATGAAAAACTTATAACGGAAAAAAGGAATTAAGCGATTAGTTCTCAAATGATTTTATTCGAATGCAAATTCATAGTATAAGCGAGCGAATTTTATCTAGGGTAGATCAGGGCACCAGTTTTTGATAAGATCGGCTTTCGGTTTTTAATTTAATGGCATTACGTAGAGCTTATTATTGTCATTACGACGATTGTGACAGGCTTGTTCGTTCACCTACTTTTAAACAATTTTCCCCGTAAAAAGTGAGCCAGGGTCCACTTGTTTTAAATATTAAAAGTAATATTCTCTTGGTATATTGGGCTTGTATAGCTTTTTTAAGCCCTGTGTGAATAGATTATTTTTAATGCAGTCTTTGTATATTGTTTATGATCATTGTCTACATTTTTTCGTTTTATATAAAAAATAAATTGGGCTAAAATTTATGGTTGTAATTTTAGTAAACAATGACTATGACATTCATCAGAGAATGTACGGTATGATGATTAGGCTTATCTTGATTAAGTGTCAGTTTACAAAGTTTTTACTTAAGGATCAAAGCATCACTTTTAGTCTGACGTCTCCTTCTGGATCTGGGGGTCTCGATGAAGGCTTGCGCTTATGAATGACAGTGCCTTTTACCACCTAGGTTCAAATCCCACTTAGGACAGACCCCAAGTTTACAAAGTTATTACTTAAGGATCAAAGCATCACTGCTAGATTGACATTTCCTTCTTTTTAAGGGTCTTGGTGGCAGAGTGGCCTAATGTGTGCACTTATGGATGACAGTGCCTTTTATCACCTACCTTAGGTTCCAATCCCACTTGGGACAGAGCCTAGTCTGAGACAGTTTGTCTGGCTCCAGTTTCACAATCATTTCTTATTTTAAGATTTTCCTTAACTCATATCTGGTAAATTTGAAATATTAACAATTTTAATAATTTTCACCATATTTAGGAATTCAAGATGTCAATTTGAAGATCTTTTCAAGCTTATAACATCTGTATTTAGTTTCGCCAAAAATGTACAGCTGTCGTTCTATCAGAGATTGCAAAAATTTGTGAAATCTTAGTTAAGGAATGATTGTAATACTGGAGCCAGTAAGTTCCTTTGTCTAAGGCTGGTGGTTTACTCTACAGGACACTCCAGTTTCCTCTACTGTGCATTAACTGATCACCTCGAAATAAGTGATAGTCTTGACTTTTGCATAAAACTCCATTTCATCACTTCACTCAAAGTAGACTATAGAGAGGGTTACAGGTTACTATGATGCTTGTTCTGACATACCTTGTAATTAATCATAATAATGACCAGTGGTCAAGATGGACTGGTCAGACAGAGATAATCCATCATCAAGCTTAAAGAAAATTTTTGGAGAATTCTTTGATATTTTTGTTAAACAAGATACAAAATATTATTGTTGAAATAATAGAAATATTTACAAATGGCCATTAACATTTCTTTAGAGAAGGCTACTGGTATGTCTGAGTCTTTAATCAACTCAAATCCTTCCATCAGCTTCCTGGAGGATCATGCAAAAGTTTTCAACACCTAGAGAAGAAGCATGTAATAATCACCATAAAATATTAAAACTGGAGAGTTTTGAATATTGTCTGTATGACTCAAAATATTTTTAAAATATTGGTATCCATTTTGAGAAAGTTTTGTTACAGTACCGCTTGACCTCATTTAGGAATCATTTCACTCCGGTAGCTCAGTTGGTAGAGTGCTCGCTCCATAAGTGGGAGGTTGTTGGTTCGAACCCCGGATGGGTCTGACCCAAGACTTGAAAGTGGGTAGTGACTGTTCTTTCGCTATGCACTCAGCATTACAAAATGAAAGTCATGGTTCTTTCGGATGGGAACTTAAAATAAATGAGGTCCCTTGGCACAATAAAGAACCCTGCTGTATAATGCCATCAGTGCAATGCACAGGCAAAATTTCTGCACCTTCATCTATAGCTGGTGATGTCTCGATATAAGTGAAATATTCTTGACTGGGATGTTAAACGCCATTACTCAACTCATTTAGGAATCTCCATGATTTTTATTGTAATCTAAAGGTTTAAATGTACTGTGGCAATAAGCAAGGTAGTATCGTTATCAAGGGGCATTATAACATGGTTTTACAAGTGAGGTAGCAAACCTATTAGGGGGCCATTATTACTAGAATTTAGAACGAATCATTGAATTCACATTAAAATTTAATGTTAACTGAATTATGAATGAAACAAATTTGTTTAAATATTAATTAACTAGTCATTAAAAATAGGGTGTGTTCCAGTTTGAAATTAATATAAGGGTAATTAAACTTTAAATGTATTTAAATTTTTTGACAAACTGTAAATAACATTCATGTTCATTGTTATGTACATTTTTGTGGGTTCAAGGCAGCTGTTTATCTACTTAGTGTGTGATCATGACTTGATGGTACCCACAATGAGTGTCTGAGTTGAGTGATGATATTTTAACTCGTTTCTTAGTGGAGTAACGGTACTCAATCTCAGTGGAATAATGATACTCACTCTCATTTGAATAATGGTACTCAAACTCATTGTTGAGTGAAGTTATGATACACAAAACTTATTTCTGAATGAAGTAATGGTACTCAAAATCGTTTCTGAGTGGTACTCAAACTTGTTCCTGAATGAAGTAATGGTACTCAAAATCGTTTCTGAGTGGTACTCAAACTTGTTTCTGAATGAAGTAATGGTACTCAAAATCGTTTCTGAGTGGTACTCAAACTTGTTTCTGAATGAAGTAATGGTACTCAAAATCGTTTCTGAGTGGTACCCAAACTTGTTTCTGAATGAAGTAATGGTACTCAAAATCGTTTCTGAGTGGTACTCAAACTTGTTTCTGAATGAAGTAATAGTATTCATACTTGTTTCTGAGTGAAGTTATGGTACTCAAACTTCTTTCTGAGGGAAATAATGGCACTCAGACTCACTTTTTGAGTTGAGTAATGGTACTCTAAATCACATTCTGAGTTGAGTGAAGTAATGCAAGTACTCAAACGTTTTTCTGTGTGGAATAATGGTACTCGTTCTCACTTTCTCAATAGAGTAATGCTGTCGTCTGTCTAACCCAAGATCATGACACAACAAATGAGTGAAACAAGGTTTTGAGATCACTGACTCCCGACTTTTGACAGGCGCTAGAGATAATGACAAATGTGTGGTTCAATTACACTTGTAAGACCCTTATCATTCTAATTATTTTACAAGAGCATTAAGAAAGCTGATTGATCCAAAACAACTGCTTACAAATCAAGGCACCTCTTGCAACCTATGTTCGAGTCCTACTCAGGCATATCCAAGGGGGAGAAATTTTGTTGGTTTGCTTGCTTAATTCTGGTGGTTTTCTTTTGCACTCTGGTGTCCATCTTTCACCATCTAGAGCTGACAGTCACGAATTAAGTGAAAATATCTTGACTGAAGTGTTAAACACCATTACTCTACTCTACTTAACTTATTTTACAACCAAATATCCATTCAAAAGTATTTTATATGAAGCTTTATTTGTCTAAACAGTGAACAGACAATACAACATATTTTTTCGTGTTTTATTAGCAGTAAATAGGTATCGTATGCCCCAAGATGTTGTGTTTTCAAACAGTTTTTTTTCAATTATAAATTTTAGTCCTAACCAATCAATTCGAAAATCAATCATTTGAAAATATTCACTAGCAGTAATTCGATTCGTCAATATTTTATTTCGAGTTTATAAAGCCATGGAGTTAATTAAAACGGTCATATATGTATTGAGAGAGTTTTTTTAAATTCCTACAAATTGTTGACCTTTTAGATGAAAGTAAAGACTAAAAAAACATTTAAATTATTTTACCGTTGTCAAAGGTTAACTGTATTGATATTTAAAAGGGTTTAACTGTTGATGGTTTATCGGTTTTTGAATGAGTTTAATGGAATTCTTCAGTCCAAAATTTATTCATTTACTTTATGAAAGCACTAAAATTAATTGATTGGTTTCGATTGATACTCAAGTTTTTTCGATCTTTGTATATATAATATATATATATTGGAATGTATATTTTATATACTGTATATATAAGTATAAAATTCTTTTTATTTGATTAGACATGCTTAAATGTTTAATCATTTTGGAACTATAGGTATACCGGTATAATGAATTATTTCCAGTTCTTAATTCTAAATAACTTTTTAAAATTTGATTTTTTTACTTTGTATGTTATTATTTTTTCTGAAGTATATTTTATAGTTATTTCAAGGTAAATTGACCAATGATATGCAGAGAATGTCATAGGTGTCTATATACATGTACCGGTAGTATGCAGTGAATCTTTGAGTGATGCATTTCCAAAGTTAAGCATGCTCTGAGGTGGCCATTCTTTCCAAAAAAATAATTACAGAGATTTGTTTATTATTTACAAAGATATCAGACTCATTTCAAAAACCTGCTTAATACAGTCCAAAAAGCAAAGTAAATACTTTCAAAACTGACAAATTGAGTAAAATTGACTGATGAACTTCCACAAGGATAAGCTACGGAAGTTTAAGCAACGCCTGACCTGATATACTATATAAGCTTCCCTGAAGTTAAAAGTATAAGCATGGGCAATAAAATCTATATCAGAGACCAGTTCTCAGCCAGTGTGGTCCTTTTGAAACTTAGGGTCTTTGATACCCTACAAGCTTCCATAGAACAATTCTCAGCCATTGTGATACACATAGTCCATGTGGTCTATTTGGAAACTTTAGGACTATGACACCATACAAATTTTCATAAAGTTAAAATATGCATTGAAACTTGTACCAGAGACCAGTTCTCAGCCAGTGTGGTCCTTTTGAAACTTAGGGTCTGTGATACCATACAAGCTTCCATAGAACAATTCTCGGCCATTGTGATACACATAGTCCATGTGGTCTATTTGAAACTTATGGACTATGACACCATACAAGTTTTCATAAAGTTAAAATATGCATTGAAACTTGTACCAGAGAGCAGTTATCAGCCATTGTGGTCCCTTTAAAACTTAGGGACTTTGTGCCATACAAGCTTCCATGAAGTTAAAAATATTAATATCTATGTTTCCATTCCTGGTAGCCAAAATCGCCATTGGCTACTAATTTCTGAGGAATTCTTTCAAAAAGTAACCTATTTTAGCAAATTTGGGGGAAAATACTTTAAAAAGGACCATATTTTCACAAATTTTGGAAATTTGGCTACTAATTATTTTAAATTTATGGAAACCTAGAATATATATATATATATACTCTTTAAATATAATGTACTATCTACTTCACGACTCACAGCAGTTAAAACTCTCTATTTAAAACTCGATTGAAGTTGAGTTTGATACAATATATTTAGCAAACATATGAATATCTCAAAAAAACCTTTGAATTTGTTAAAAATAAATATTACCTATTTACTAGCATAAAGGATTCAGGCCTACTCTAAGAATAAATTAAAGAAATTTTATTTATTTTTTAAATATTTTATTACCGGTTCCATATCCTATATATTGACTTTTGCTGTGTTTAATTTTCAGAAAAAAAACTTCATTCATGAAATTTATATATAAAATAAATATATATACATGTATATATAAATAGTTGTATGTGTCAGTTTCTGTTTTTGTAATATGGTATAAAAATAGAGTGTTAAAACTATTATGTCTAAATTCTATGGCATTTTTAGCTCACCTGAGCTGAAAGCTCAGATGAGCTATTGCTATCCATCTTCGTCCGTCGTGCGTCGTGCGTCGTCCGTCGTCCGTCGTCCGTCGTCCGTCGTGCGTAAACTTTTTACATTTTAATCTTCTCCTCCAAAACCACTGGGCCAAATTTAATGAAACTTGGTAACCATCATGCCTGGGTGAAGCCCTCTCAGATTTGCACAAATGAAGGAGTTATGTCCCCTTGGGGCCCCATAAGGGGGGAAATAGTGAAAAACTTTAAAAATCTTCTCTTCTGAATCTACAAGACATATACCTTATTTATTTCATATATAACATCCTTAGGTCATCTAGTTTCAGATTTGCACAAATGGTAGCCATGGGGCTCAAAATGGGGAAATGGTAAGGTGCTGAGTGGGGAAATTGCTAAAAATTATGTATTTGTCAATATATCTTGAAAACTATTAACTTTTTGTATAGGCATGTATATTAGAATATTTTAGGTATTATCCTAACGATCATTTTGATATATGAATGAAGGTCATAGGTTCAAAGGTCAAGGTCACAGATGTGAATGAATACCTGAATGGTTATTTATCTTGAAAACTGTTAACTTTTTGGATATGCATGTATATTAGAATATTTTAGGTATTATCCTAACGATCATTTTGATATATGAATGAAGGTCATAGGTTCAAAGGTCAAGGTCACAGATGTGAATGAATACCTGAATGGTTATTTATCTTGAAAACTGTTAACTTTTTGGATATGCATGTATATTAGAATATTTTAGGTATTATCCTAACGATCATTTTGATATATGAATGAAGGTCATAGGTTCAAAGGTCAAGGTCACAGATGTGAATGAATACCTGAATGGTTATTTATCTTGAAAACTGTTAACTTTTTGGATATGCATGTATATTAGAATATTGTAGGTATTAGCCTAACAACCATTTTGATATATGAATGAAGGTTATGGGTTCAAAGGTCAAGGTCACAGATGTGAACAAGATCTGAAATGATTATTTATCTCAAAAACTATGAACTTTTTGTATAGGCATGTATATTAGACTATTTAGGTATTATCCTAATGATCATTTTGATATATGAATGAAGCTCATGGGTTTAAAGGTCAAGGTCACAGATGCGAATGAATACCTAAATGGTTAATTATCTTAAAAACTATTAACTTTTTGTATAGGCATGTATATTAGAATATTGTTAGTACGGGCACAGTGGTCATTTTGATAGATGAATGAAGAGCATGGGTTCAAATGTCAAGATCACAGATACAAACAAGTACTGAGATGATTATTTATCTCAAAAACTATAAACTTTTTGTATAGGGATGTATATTAGAATATTGGCCGAATTATCATTTTGATATTTGAATGAAGCTCATGGGTTCAAAGGTCACAGGTGAGCGTTAAGGCCCATGGGCCTCTTGTTATTTTAGCTGGGTTTTTTCAACAAGGTACTGGCTTATGTAGAACTATTTAACTTTGAAAAACTTTATACATACTCCCCTCTATATAGGGGCTGGGCGTTAGTGGTCGAGTGGTACTTTCAGTGGGTGGACATGGCTTAGTGGTACTTTCACTGGCTTTCGAAGTCAAGGGTTGTGGGTTTGAACCTCACGCGGGACTTAGATTTTTTTCTGCTCATTAACAGATTAATCTTTCGGATGAGACTCAAAACCAAGGTCCCAGGTCTCAGTGCATGCTAAAGACACCTCTCTGGAGTTTGAAAAAGAGTAGATCACCTGTGGCTGCTACAGAGGATGCTTTCAACTAGAACCAAATGAAACAGGCTGAGCAATAAGATAAGAAAAATTGTAGGTTTTGGATCAGTCTCATGCCTTTCAATGCCTATACTTTTATAGTGCTAGTCCACTGATTTACCTTGTCTCAAATTTATTTCTGGGGTCACAATCATATATATATATATATATATATATATAACACATGGAAACTGCAATCCTCCAACTATCTGGTGGTGTTCTAGTTATGGTGCTTAAAATATTTACAGTACCACAGTGGTCCAGTGGTCTGAAATGTACATTAATATCTCTCTACCTCTCACTAACATAGCTCAAATCTAGCTCAAGCAGAAATGTGAAAAAGTCTGTCTGTTGGCTTTCTCCAGCTTCTCCAGTTTCCTCCACCATCCCAGAACTGATCATCGATATAAGTGAAAAAAAATCTTGACTGGGGCATAAAACACTATTACTCCACTCCACTTTTCTCCACTTCACTCAAATATTTACATCATATGTAAAAATAATATGATTGATATATACTGTCCAACCTGCCTTTAAGGCCACCTCTATATAAGGGCCACCTGCTTATAAAGGCCAGTAGAATTGTATCCGTTTGTTCTTTATTTATATTATTTGAACCTGTATATAAAGGCCACCTGTCAATAAAGGACACCAGCTTCTAAAGGCCAGTAGTATCCCAATTGTTCTTTATTCATATTATTTTAACCTGTCTATAAAGGCCACCTGCCCATAAATGTCACTTTTACTGGTTTCCTTGGGTGGCCTTTATAGACAGGTTTGACTGTAGTATGATTGAATCAAATTGAATAAAATAAAATTACTAAATATCATAATTGATTTGGATTGAAAATTGTCATGATTGATCATGTTCACACATTATTCCATTTTAATTAGGAAATCAGTATAAAAATGATGAATTATTGGCGAGAAAAATTAATAATTAAAAAAAAGATATTTGGTAAAAAAAAACTTAAAAGTTAATGAAGACTTGGTTATTTATTTGATATTCATGTCAGAGTCGCTCTGTTGAATGGCATCATTTTTATGCCATTTAGTTTTTTGGGTTTTTTATCCTTAGTGAAAAATAATGGATATGATACCGTAGATCATAAAATATGACAATATTAATTTCTGTGGTTTTTTGTCTTTTTTTAATAACAATTATTTTTATATTTGATAATTTACTTTTTATTTGTGGACATTTATAGGAAATGTTTTACAGTTTAACAAAATTATATATCTTTATTTCTTTGTTCAGTCATATACCGGCACATGCTTAATCAAAAAAATGTGTTGCCTTTGGATGTCTTGTAGGTAGGCAACTGCAATTACAAATGTATTTATGGTGATCTAAGGAGTATCTTGGATGGAGTGATGTAATACAGTTTTATGCCCTAGTCAAGATTTTTTCACTAATATATCAGGGTGTTAAGTTCTGGAGGAAACCCGAGTGCTTGGTGTAGACCATTGACCTTCAGCACATGAACTGACATACTTACAGAGATCACAGGGTCTCTCACAGTCTTGGTTTGAATCTCACTCTTGACAGATCCTAAAGTGAGAAATTTTGTCAGGTCACTTGTCAGTGGTTTTCTATTGGCACTCCAGTTTCCTCCACAATTCATGAACTGACCACCTACATGTACGGTAAGCGAAAAAATCTTGACTGGACATAAAACTCCCATTATTCCCCTCTACTTCTATTTTTTTCATTTTTGCCGACTATTGTGACAAGAAAATTGGGTAATATGTCCCATTTTCAAGATTGTCAAGAAATATTAAAGAGTCATGACAGTTTCAGCTTCATTTAAACCTAATAACAACTTTTACCTCTTTATTTTAATAGTAAACTGGACCCACATTTAATGTTTGTTATCAGTTTATTCAATCTATTAATTTAACCGAGTTTGACATTTTTTATACTGTCATTCAGGATTGCCCCGTTATCATGTGTAGGGATCTTGGTATACCCTGTCAAAGTTTATGAATACACAAAGCCAACCTGACTCTTTGGGTCTGAACTTTCTTTCATAAAAAAATCGAAAGTGTATCTTAAACTAAACCATGATGACCTTGATAGGAATTTTTTTCACAATTTTCCCAAGATTTTAAGATGTTTACTTTATATACATGTATTTATTATGGCCGCACAAAAGTGACATGAAATATACCGGTAGTCAAACATGCCCATAATGGTCACCCTAAGGAACCAGGTAAAATGGCCTTTTTGGACAGGTGGTTATTATATGGAGGTTTAAATAACATGAATAAAGCAATAGAGATAAAATTTTACTGGTTTTTTAAGCCTTTTTAAAGCAGGTGGCCCTTATATACAGGTGACCTTTAAGGCAGGTTGGACTGTATATTTTTACATTATATGCACATATAGTACCTGTTACCTGTGCATATATTAACTAATATGTGTACATGTATTAAACTTTTATTATAACTTTTTCTGTTTTATATGCACACATAATAGATAATACATGTGCAGCATGTAAAAGGTTAATACAGTATGTGCACACAGATAAAAGATTAATATGTGCACGTGTAATGAGTTAATACATCAACACGTAATGCGTAAAATGTAAACACATAATGCGTAAATACAGCACACATAATGGGTAATACATGCACACATGTAATAGGGTAATACAGTACACATGATAGGTTAATATGTACACATGTAATAAGTAATTTGTGCACATGTAAAAATGTGTCTACCCGATAAAACAAAAAATGTAAATTCTTGTACTGTATTAGCTAGAATGTGCACACATATAACTTTTTACATGTGCGCTTGTCACTCCTGTGCTACCTTAATTTATAAATTTTAAATGATTTATGTATATTTTTGAAATTCGATGTCAGGTAGGCCATATTTCCAATTATTAAAATCTGATAATATTCATAACAAAATATTTGTGAAAGGTCATTAAAAACATTTCAGAGCTAATCAGATCTTAAGGTTTTTTTAATTCGTTTCAATAATTAAACTCGGATAATTGATAATTTGTACTGCTATTTAAGTTTCTGAAGGTGTTGAAAGTCTCAAAGTCGTTATCTACCTGTATCCAATTTCCAGGTAAATTCTAGGTACATGTGTATGAATAAAAAAGAAATTATATATTTATTTATTTTATTTATTACCAGTTTATTGTATTTAGTCAAAATTTGATCTTAATTTTCTGGACTTTTAAATAGTTGACCTTCATATATATTGTCCAGCTAAATATGTCATGATTTTTTTGACAATAGTATCAATTTTTATAATTATTTTCGCCATTGAGCTGTTCGCCAATTGGTGTAATTTGAATATGTCATATTTTTTGACAGTAGTATCAATTTTTATAATTTTTTCCGCCATTGAGCTGTTCGCTAATTGGTGTAATTAATTTTTTCTGTTATTTTGGTGACTCACGTGTTGATTAGAGTAAACGTCCTGCTTAATTGTTTATTTTAAATTCTTTAAATGCCCGGAATTCTTTTTGATGTAGATATACTAAACAAGAATTCCATTACGGTGGATCAAGATGAGGTCTCGGTAGATTGAGATGAGGTCTCTGTGGATCGAGATGAGGTCTCAATGGATCGAGATGAGGTCTCGGTGGATCAAGATGAGGTCTAGGTGGATCAAGATGAGGTCTAGGTGGATCGAGATGAGGTCTCAGTGGATCGAGATGAGGTCTCGGTGGATCAAGATGAGGTCTAGGTGGGTCAAGATGAGGTCTAGGTGGATCAAGATGAGGTCTCGGTAGATCGAGATGAGGTCTCGGTGGATCGAGATGAGGTCTCGGTAGATTGAGATGAGTTCTCGGTAGCTAAGTGGTCTAAAGTTCACATTTATCCGATATCAGTACCTCCTGACTTCTAAAGTTTAAGAATCCTACTCCTAAAGACCCTGTTGTGAGAAAGTTTATTAATTAGCTTGTAGCGATTACTGGTAGTGGGTTTTTTTGGGGGAGGGCACTCCAGTTTTCTCCACTATCCCAAGACTGCCCACTTTGATATAAGTGAAAGAATCTTGACTGGAGGGTACTACACCATTACTCTTCTCCACTCCACTCCATGTTCAAGACAAAAACTTTTTTTGTTTGTATTTGTGGTTGCCATGTTCCATAATGCTCAAATTGAAAACCTTTGAGGAAGATTTTTTTAGAGTTTTGTTTTCCCTCTTTACAGCTATGTTTGTTTCATATATATATATCATGCATGGTAGATTCAGCTGCAGAAAAAAACCTTGTTTTAAAGATTTGACTGCAGCCATAAAAACATTGTTAAATCAAACTTTTTAGTTTTATGTAGGAGGGGTTTTAACAATGAATTAATTAACATAATGGTATAACACTTCACTATAAGTTTGAAAGTTTAGGGGTTCCTTTTTGAAGAAAAAATTAATTAATTAATTAAAAAAATAAATAAAAATAACAACTTAGAGTTTCAGGATACCTGTAAAAACATCTTCAATCAAAGAAACATGATATGGCTTAAAGTCACTTCCATTTCAAAACTTCTCAGTTTGTAGTCTAGTTGCAGCTTGTAAAATTTTCTGAAACGATTTCGATTTTGTTGTAATTTTCTTGTAAACTAAATGCCATGTTTGGAGATAATATTGACCTGGTACATAATTGGATTGAATAATTATAAGATATACCTGTGTGTATATATAGTGTATTTCTTAGGGATTAAGAGTACCGCGGTACCTTGACTTAAATGGTGTCACCTTTCCGTGCCAGTCAGATAGTTGTCTAACTTTGATTCGATATTAAGTGACAATCGAAGATTTCAAACAGAAACCAAATTGCCATTTAAGAATTTGATAAATCTACACTTAAAAATCGAATCTGGAGATTATAGTGTTCATCGAACATTCCTAAGACAGAGAAGATTGTTCCGTATAATTATCTCGAAGTATCATTTCCTACAGGTGGAAATACAACCATATTTCTAATCATGGGAATTTCAAGATCGGGTCAATAATACTCTATATATATCCCGCTCTGGTAGTTTTGAATTTTTATCCCCCCTCTTTTAAAGAAAGAGGGGGATATTAAATTTAAAATTCTGCAGTTCCATCCTTCCCACCGTTCAGACATCTCTTGTCTGGAGTAATTCTTCAAAACTATGAAACACTATTTTACAAATCTTGACAATGTAAAGATTTTTATCTTAAGTGATAAAACTCAAAATATTGGTTTTTTGATTGTTTTAAAATTTTAAATTTTTAGTTTTAAGATTCCTGTTAGAACTTCAAAAATCTAAATTTTCAGTTTAAAGATCTCTGATAACATTTCAAAGATTTGAATTTTCAGTTTATAGATTTCTGTCTGATGGAACTTCATAGATTTTTGATTTTTGAATTTTCAGTTTAAAGATTTCTGTCTGGGTTTTGTGTACTATATGGATTTAAGTTTATTTGTTTTTCCTTCAGACATTTTTCTTTATTTATCAGTCTTGTCAGAAAACATTGACCACCAACAGGGGTATTGACTTTCTGTATTGTACAAATTTACAAAGACTATTGTGTGGGGGACCAATTTATTATACATAATGCTTTTAAAAATGTTTACCCTCCCAAAGTTTAGACTGTTGGCTTAAAGTTACTTTTCCTTGATAAACCTTTTTTGTAACAGATGTATTGAATAATGGGGAGAGAAAAGGCTTGGTTGAGCATATTGTATCCAGATACTAAAAGTCAACAGTGGGGAAAATGCAGAACAATGGACTGTGGATGGATTAATACTCCAATTAGCATCAAAGGTGGGCCTATCTATGGAGGAATCTCCAAATGTTGCCATTTGAGTCAGACAATAAACTGGTATTTGATTTCAAACAGTCAGTGTTTTCACTTCAAAAGAATTTTGTGTGTTTAAAATCTCCCTTTTTATTCATTGGGTTAAAAGAGGGTCAGGGGTGAGAGGATTTCCTGGTAATTCTTATTCAGAGAGCTGAATGATCAGATATAAAGACTCTTATGTATGGTCATGGTCAAGAATATATTTATATCCCACTCTACTTCATCCTGCAAACAAAGTTAGGGGGTTAGGGGTGGTATATAGGAGTTACTCTGTCCATCATTATTATTTAATTAAGAATAATTTAGTAAATTATAAAAGAAATAAGCAAATTCAGTTCTTTCAGATGTGGCTTAAACCTGCATGTGTGTTGAGGCAGTCTTAGGGTGCTTTAATGTCAACCATGCAGGTTTTCCAGAACAAATTGTTTGATTGATCAGAATAAAACCTTATACATTTAATATGAACCTATAGCTCACCATGTCCAGATTAATTGGAGTCCACAAACTCTTCAATGAACATAAGTGCCTAGTTAGCCACTCTAGACACATGTAAATGCCTCAAAGCCAGCTTTGTGAGATAAACTGCATTGATATAAAAATTAAACTTTCTATTTCTTCTGCTTCTATATATAATTACAACATAAACACTATTATAAGTGCTTCTGAAAGCAAAATTACCAGGGGTCTGAAATTCCCTGCGTCGGAGGTCCAGGACCTATTGATTTTACATTGGGACCTTTGAAATTTATACTGTAAATGTCTGATGGACCCGACATATTTTTACCTAGATAATCCTACTTTTTCTATATGTAAACATAACTGCACATAGATCTTTTAACATTGATATTGGACTTTCAAAACTTTAAATTGGACCTGCCAAAAATAAAGACAAAAGGTCTTGGACCTTTGATTACAAAACATATTTTGAACCCCTGATTACTGTGGCTGTTTGATTCTAAAAATGATCACCAAAGCCAAGCAAAGTTCAGTTGTTTAAATGCATACAAATTTGAATTTTAGAATTGGGATTTTAAATATAAAAGAACTGTATTATAGCCCATGTTTATGAGTACATGGCTTTACTTTATAACTGGTATTAGACTCTAGAAAGAGATAATTTGGTATAGCGGTAATAAATTCACACTGTCATAAGGGTTTAGTAAGAATTAAGAGTATCATTTATTTAGAAAGACTTAAATATTTTTAATGGTATCAGATTATCATGAATATATTAAGCTGTTAAGAGTAAATTTTATACTGTCAGAAGAATCGTCAACTTGTAAAACCCCCTTTGTGGCATTGTTTGGTTGATGTGTAGAACATGTCCACCAGCGATCAAGTGTCAGTAATTTTAACAAGACAAACATCATATATACCTTACATATACAACAAAATAACAGTTTAAAATTTGAGGTTTTTTAAATTAAGATGTTTTTAGATTTTTTATCTTGATCAGATAACTAAAGTGTCACATTTCTCAGTTTTTTTCTCGGATTACCCCTAATTATACTTTATTTACAATAGAGAACCTCCATGAAAATGTATCCCATGCCTGATACTTATTGTCATCTGTATCTTGTAAATGTTTTGTTCCAGCTAGACAGGAGCCCAGATCTTATCCTAATACTAATCTGTATCTTGTAAATGTTTTGTTCCATAGACAGCACCCCTGGTCTTAATCCATTACTCTTCATGCCCTAGCTTTTGTATTTTTTGCAAAAAAATAATTTTTTCAAGGGCCTGATTATCCTTAAAGAAATTGGATTTAGGGATTTAGCTTTAAATGAGATTTAAGATAGAAGTGTTCTTGTTGATGTTTATAGGATAATAGACTGTTGAGTGCTATATTTAACAATGAGACTACTTGTCTTAATGAGGTTCAATTGCCTAAGGAGTATGTAAGGTACAATGGGTATCAACAGTAACTGAACGGGTCAATTTTCTTTATGGGCCTGAAAAATGTTGTTTCTATATAGCCAGTTTTAAATTTATGGGACTGAAAAAATTATTATATTTTTCCATTCCATCAAAATTGTCTCAGAAATTATTAATTTTAGCATAGCCTGTTTTTAAATCTTTTGGGGCTTAAAAATGTTAACATTTTATCGAACTCAGAAATTATGCATTTGAGCATGAACTTGTTTTTAATGTTTTAATGATTATATTTTTCATTATAGCCAATTGTTAATCTATGGGGCTGAAAAAAGTTTACATGTGCATATGTATACAAATCAAAGTGTAGACATGCTTCCAGAAAATTTTGAAAATTGAAATGCAGAACATTATTGAAAATGAAATAAAAAATTTGCATTTTGGAGCATTTTAATGAACAAATTAAAAGTCACATTTTGATATTTTCAAAGGTAGAATGTTTGCACCCCCTTGGCACCCCTCTTAATACGGGTCTGACATACATGTGTTACAAATGCCACACCCATACATGATGGCACAGGATCAAAGTGATATAGATAAAATACTGTTTATTTATAAAAATCAATTATTTGTGAACATTTGTCTTTGTCATATAAGTCATTCATGTCACATTGATGGGCCATTACTACCATTGATAAGCCAAGTCCAGATAGAAGGTCATATGGTGACATGTTGTGTTTTATCTTGCCCCTAAAGTAAACTCACTTCACTGAGTCCCTCGGAGGAGACCTTAAAAACCTATTCCCCATGGCATGCTATCTCACTTCACGGAGACCTAAGAACCAATGCTCCATGTCACGGCATCCATGCACCTGAAAGGACCTGCCCTTCACATTGCCCGAGTGCATTAATGCAAAGTTAAACATTTGAGTCACTTCACCAATTCTTGACTTGGACATAAAATCCTATTCAATCAATCAGTGAATTAAAAAAAAAACAATGCCCAATAACATGGCATGCATTGCACATGAAAAAACCTCTCTGGACATCACCCTGGTAAACATTTCTGTCACTTCACCTATAGCTGGTAATATCTCAATATAAGTGGAATATTCTTGTCTGTGGAGTAAAATCCCATTGAATCAATCAGTCAAAAACCAATGTTCCATGTTATAGCAGGCATGCCACAGAAGGAACCCTCCCTGCACATTGCCCAGAGTGCATTGCAAAGATAAAAAATTCTGCCACTTAACCTATAGCTTGTAACATCTCAATGTACGGTAAGTGAAATATTCTTGAAGTAACACCCCATTCAATCCATCCATCCATCCATCCATCCATCCATCCATCCATCAATCAATCAATCAATCAATCTAAAGAGCTTGTTGTTATGCTGACAGTAAGCTTGTTTATAATTGGCTAAAATTTAACTTTTTCATTCAGGTGTTATTTATAGGCAAGTTGCTCATGCAGGTGAGCTTCGTTGTTAATCATATACTAACAGCAATTACCTCCCTTCTCTATGAGTCACTTTTAAAAATGAAAAACTTTTAGTAATTTTGTTTAGATGAAATAAAGAGTTGTCAATGATAAATTGTCAACAGATTATTACAGAAATGACATGACAGAACAGTCATGATTTAAAAGTGTCTTTGGCATTTAATTAAAAAAGATGTATTTATGTAATTAAGGTGGTGACTGGTTACTGTTATTTAAAAGAAACATTGAAATAAGATTGCTCTTTAAAAAATTAATTAGAGACTTGTATAGTGCATCAAGTTTGACCTGGCTGTTCGACCTTTAATTTGAATATGAGATTGGGCTTACAGACTGCATTAGACAGCGTGTTTTATTGCCATAACCAGGTACTCAGTATTACTAAAATCTATCTATATATATATAAACTTTATATAGTCCCGAAATTACACAATGGAAATTGTGTTTGAATATTCAAATTAAAGGTCAAACAGCCAGGTCAAACTTGACACGCTTTATGGTTAAATTTGCTACTTGTTGTCATTATGTCACCATATATTAAGATCTGAAACCTTACATAAGGTTAACTGGTACAATATGTGTTTGCTTGTAGTCTGTTAGTGATATTTTGGCACAGTGTTTATAAACATGGGTGAATCTATTCTACACACAAAAGTATTAATGCTGTGTTATGGTATGTGCATATTCACACCTGTATGCATTCTTTTATCAAAATCACCTTCATATATCCCTTTTTACAATTTATAGACTCTTCCATGTTTATAAACATTTTACTAAAATATCACTGACGGACTATAATTTTTTTCTTGTTTGTTTTGACATGGTGTTGTTGGTTCCTTTGGCTATAGGGCCCCTTAGCACATGTTTACAGATCACAGTGCCTCTCACAGCCTAGTTCTGAATCATTACATGCAAGAAATTTGTCAGTTCACTTGCTGAATTAGGTGGTTTTCTCTGGGTACTTGGTTCCTCTGCATCCTTGATTTGACTGTCTCAATATTTAAATTAAATTTTGAGGAAAAATATAAAACATGTGGAGAAAAACTATTTTAGCAGAGAAACACTCGGCTATACCTGAATGATGTTTTCAACAATTTTAAGAGATTTTCAGCAACCAGTTGGATGGCAATGTATAATGAATAGTTTTGTTTGTACAGTTGATAATTAAATTAGCAAATTAAAGGAACAAGTAAAAAACACAGAAAGTAGACCTCAGTTAAATGATATACTACCAGTTAATTGGTGTAAATTTGGCATTGATAAAGGGTACCAATTTAATTACTGAAATTACAGAAATTGTTTTTTATGTTTTAATCAATTTTAATTAAAGGTTCAAATGTTCTTTTTTCAAATGGGATCGGTTTTTTTCAATGAGGATGATTGTTAGACTTTAACCTTTATATGTCTTGTTTTCAAGAGAATTTTTTTTCTTTAATGTTTGGAAATTGTTTTTTATTGCAAGTTGAAGAAAATGTCAAGTAAAGGCAATTGTCTTAGTGCAAATTAAAAGTTGGTTTTTCTAGATAGAGCTGTCTTTGACTAATACCGAAGTCAATAATTACTGTCCACTTCGCCTAAACTGTAGATCTAGATTTTTCAAAGTTTTGCATCCCATGTGGAAATGTCACAAGGAATAGGTGAAATGACAGAAATCATAACTAGCAGAACTAAAGTTCTTTAACTTGCCAGGCCTGCCACTACACAGGGTATTTGGTTTTTTTTTTTTTTTTGTACCCCACTGATACCTATTTTGGTATGGGTCTCTTCCAAAGGACTCTGTGACTTTTACTTTTAAATGCCGAGTGCTTGGCATAAGAACATTCAAAATACTTTTTTTAAGTCTTGTTCAGACTCGTCCAGGGTTTAAATCACAACCTCCAATATATGGAGCAAGCACTCTACAAACTGAGCTACTATAGTGGTGTTTTATTCCAGTCTAGATATATATCCTGGTAATTGCCAGATTCAGTTTCCATTAACTGTAGATCAAATAAAATACAGGTACTCATTAATGTCAAAAGCTTTGATATTCAATTAAAAATATCATTTTCACAATAGTCGCTTGAATTATTTTATTCATAATTATTTTATACTTGATGACATTAAGATACATATTCCTGATCCAGGATAAATTAATGGAAAAAAAATATAAAATGACAATTAACATCTCCGATCCTGGTAGCTAGGTCCATTATTATTGAAATGAGAACTTTAGTCTCAAAGAGCATTATTGATAACACTATCAGTTGTCATGGTAATGACAATTTCCTGAAAGTGAAATTTACATCGGAAGTATTTTTCATAAATCTTGCTATAACTATATTTAATGTAACTGTATAATGAATAGGTTTGTGCAAAAGATTCTTAAGGAAACACTTTTTCATTAACACCACTGATACATTTGTGTTTGACTGTGGAATCAAATTTATAACACTGCAGTATCTCAGTTGGTAGAGTGCTTGGTCTGTATGTTGGAGGTCAGGGGTTAGAACTTGTTTTATATGAATGGAGTTGGGCTGAGTAATGGTGTTTAATGTCCAAGTCAAGAATATTTCACTTATATCGATACATTCCCAGCTATAGGTGAAGGTGCAGAAATTTTGCCTTGTGCTGATGGAATTATACAACAGGGTTCTTAATCATGCCAAGCCCACCATGACACGGGAGCTTGTTTATTTTAAGTTTCCATCCGAAAGAACCATGACTTTCATTTTGTAATGCCGAGTGCTTGGCAAAAAAACAGTCACTACCCACTTTTAAGTCTTGGGTCAGACCAGGGATCGAACCCATGACCTCCAACTTATAGAGGGAGCATTCTATTAACTGTTATATGGAGGGAGATCAAAGCTGTAGTATTTTAAGATCTCTGTATAATTATATATATTATTACACACAATGATAATAATGCCTTCAATTTTTATCTAGTTTTAATGATATTCAATTGATTTACACAAGAGTTATTGTCCTTTGATGCAGCGGCTATATTCTTCTTTAGAGACAACTTAAAATTGTATTAATTGATATTCAGTTCATTTACACAAGAGTTATTACCCTTTGATACAGAGGCTTTATTCTCCTTTAGAGACAGTTTTAATTTATCTTAATTGAATATTAATGGAAAATGTTGCTGGTGGCATAAAGATGCATCACCATATGTCAATATAAAACTGTGGGATTTTGAATGTTTAAATATTAACAAAATGTTGATCTTGTTTTAAGAATACCAGAATTTAACTTGTTATACAAGTGTTAAAATAAAACCACATTTTACTGTACAATCAAACCTGTCTATAAAGACTACCCAAGGGAACAAGAAAAAGTGGCCTCTATGGCCAGGTAGTCCCTATAAACAGGTTTAAATAACATGAAGAAAACACAACTTGGATAAAATTTTACTAGTCTTTTAAAAGCAGGTGACCCTTGTATAGAGGTGGCCTTTAAACCAGGTTCAACTGTACTTAGCCCTACAAAAAATTATGACTTTGCAAAGTCAAAATCAAAATCAAAGTCGCTCTACATGCATACCATATATCTTAAAAGACAGTATACATGTCTGTGTATTTACATAGAGTCAGCTCTGAGCTTTGCCCATTGTAATGTTGTTAATATTGGCAGCAAACTTTGGCTTCTGTGGCTTGATATTAGCAGCAGAAAAATTTGTATGAATCCATATGAAAAACATGATTAGGAATATTTGGTATTTTAGAATATTCAAACTGGTGATAAAATTTGGTTTCTTGAAATTGTTTTAGTGAAAGGGAATTTTGTTAGAATCAATATGAAACATGTGAATGTAAAAAAATTCTTGTCAGAAAATACCAACTGGCAGTAAAATTATTTTTTTTGCAATATTTGCTGGTATATTTGTAACCAGAACTAACTCTGTGGTATCAAATTCTTAATTGCATGCAGCATCTCTTTTTATTTATATAAAATCATGTACTTAACTGTTATTATTTTTATATTTCACAGGCTTATTTGAGGGAAGGTGTGGCACTTCAACATTTAGGACAACATGGAGATGCTCTGGCGGCCTTTGCCACCGGACTTGCTCAAGATTCTACCAACACTCAACTACTGTCAGGATTGGTGGATTCCGCCCTGAAATCTCCTTTAAAAGGTAATATTGCCGGTATATAAAAGTATCTTATTGGTGCAGATAGTTGTATTCGTGGACAGACAAGGGTCTTTCTGAACAGGAAAACACAAATTTGATTCATTTAGATGTTTGATTTTAAAACTACACACAATACTGTTGCCAATTTCTTGGCCTCCACATTTTAGGGGACCTGGGTGGCTGAGGGACCTAAAGAATAAGGCTGTGGATCAAAACACTTTATACAGTTTTGATTGGAATCCTGCTCAGACATATTCCATTGCTAGAAAATTTGTCAGTTTGGTATCAAAAGTCTGTGTTTTCTCCAAATAGTCTAGTTTCTTAACCAACCCCGAACTGACTGCTTAGAAGGTCAGTGGTTTCCTCCAGGCACTCCAGTTTCCTCCACCATCCCTGAACTGATCACCTTTATTTAAGTAAAGTAATCTTGACTTGGATGTAAAACATCATGAGTTAACTCTACTCTTCCAAATTTGACTTTAATACCAAAGTAATTTTTCCACTTTATCACTTCAAAATAACAAAATACAAATTTATTTTGGGAGTACATGTATTATTTTTATGGAAATCAAATTATAAATGGAACAAATGATTTTGAAGCCAGAAATTGTAAATTTACCCAAGATTCATTACACGACTTACAGACCAGTCAAAACTTCCTTATCAAATCTTCTGTAATAGATTGAAAACTTGAGATGAATGTACAAATGAAAGCTGGCTTTCCAATAATGCATATGATAGAAATTTCAGATTCTGTATTCTCAGACCTCTCTCACCTGTATGTTAATAACTCCAAGAGACCTTGCAATTGTGAAAACAATCAACATTATAGCCAAATATTTGAATAGGAAAACTTCAAATATACTGGTTTTAAAGCATAAATTCCAAAATTTTGAAAATTGGCAAAGTGATACCCCGGTAACAGGTATAAAAACTATAAGATTTTGAATTGTGAATGGGGCAGAATATTGGACTCAAAAATGAACCTGTGGGAGCCATGCTTTTTCTTAATGTAAAACTGAAGAATTTATTATCTCCCCTTTTTTCAAAATTGTGAATGGAGCAGACTCAACCCCAAAAATGAACTTGCGATAGCCCTGATTCTACTTAATGTTAAATTGAAGAATTTATTATCTTTCCTTTGTTTTCAGACAAACTAGGACCAACATTTTCACAGCTGGAGAAACTAAAGCTCAACCAAAGTCCATTTGTTATAATCTCTGTGATTGGTCAGGAACTGTTGGCTGCAGCACACTACAGCGCCTCGGTTGTGATGCTAGAGGCTGCATTACAGATTGGAACATGTAGTTTAAAACTTCGAGGATCGGTTTTCTCAGCTCTGAGTAGTGCTTACTGGGGATTAGAGAATATAGAAAATGCCATCACCTATATGCAACATGATTTATCAGTGGCCAAATCTCTTGGTAAGTTTAAAAGAAGGGTGATGTAATTTGTTGTAACAAACTTCCTTCTCTCTCTGCAAGTTTAAAAGATTTATTGCAAAATAAATGACAATATTTTACATTCAACTACATGTATATAAAAAGTTATTAGAACAGTTATAACCTCTCTCTCAAAGTTGCAATAGATTTACAGATTAGTGCAAAATATGAAAAATCCTTAAACTGTATAAAAACTTATTAAAACAGATTTTACATCTCTCTCTCTCTCTCTCTCTCTCTCTCTCTCTCTCTCTCTCTCTCTCTCTCTCTCTCTCGAAGTTAAAAGGATTGATATTATTGTATTATTGCAACAATTGAAAAAGGAAAAAGACAATATTGAACCTTTAATCATATAAAAAATCATCAGAAAAGCTCTCTCTCTCTCTCTCTCTCAGGGAGAGATTGGATTATTACATAAACAGCTAATAAAGTAAGAAAAATGACAATATTGATATAACAAATTACTGATAGGTAGGGCTTTATTATTTATTAGATATACTAGGTAAGTAAAAGTGAGGTCATTTTATAAATTTGACCTTTATTTGCACCTTTGATATACACAGGTATGCCCTACCTGTTGATTAAGTGTACCTCACCTGTATAACACCTTTTGTTCTTTAATGGACTTTTATTAACTAAACATTGACTGCATTCAAATAAATATCACATTAATTTTGTAAGGGTAATCTACCTGGGAGTCTCCTAAATCATTTATATACCTGTTACCTATCTCGTCACAGGTAAACAGTAAAGGAGTAGTGTCAATAAAACAGGCATTTGGCCTATCTGATATCATAAAAATCTCATAAGATGTAAGACAATAATAAATTGACAGTTGTGCCTTGTCAATCATCTTGTTAAACATGGGATATAAGACTTATCATGTGTACATAAGTATCAAAAGTTTGTAAACACGCTGGTATCTATCACCTTGATAAACAGGAGTACTAATTAATCATTTTTACCTACCTTCATACACAGGTATAAACACACCTGAGGTCACCTGTTACCTATGTTGTCCAGCATGGCTTTGGACATCTTAATTAGTGTAATGAAATGTTACAGGCTTGAAATAAAAGATCTTGCATAATCTTTCGCTCCAGTGTTCATTCTAGAAAGGGTCATGGGGCTATTGTTCCCTTATTGTACTGTCTTAGACGACAATTAATGTAATGAAGAATTATGAAATGTTACATGGCTGATATAAAAATTTTTCTTGGATGAAAGAAATTTTTCTTGGATGATCTTTTTTTCTGATTAATTTTTCTAGAAGAAGCAATTGATCTCTTAATTTGCCAAATGACCAACTGTTAAGGTCTAAGTGAGCCATATTTAGCGATTTATGATTCCAAATATAATGATGCTGTGACGTTGTTGATGAAAGATTTTGGAAATGGCCACCCTCTGAAAAATCCTAGATTGAACACTTTTATTCATATAAATGTTATAGTAAATTTTAGTTTACATAATATTCTTCATGTTTAACATCAGCATTATTAATTGATCAGCACCTCATGTTCAATTTTTCAACTATTTGGTCTAGATCATATAGTTAAGTTTAATCTATTTTTGGTACTGAAACCTAAATTTGGCACCTACATTTTTGTATAAGAAGAACCCAGATTAACCTAGTGTTCAAAAAGTTGGTTAGAAATGTTGTCTTATTAAATTCTCAGATAGATTTACAGGTTTTATGGTAAAAAAAACTTGATTTTTTTTTGTTTTTTAAGGTTCATGTGAAAAATTCTTTTTATCAAATTTTTTAAACAGTCTCAAAATAAAAACGTTCAAACTGAATGACTTCTTTTTTTGGCTTATGAGGCTGTTTGAGAAAGAATATCCGGTCCTTAGCCATCAGATTGTCTACTAAATCATGACACTCTGTCAACCATGGTAGTGTAGATTTGTCACCATGTTCTGACAAAATAACAATTGATTGTTAAATTCATTCGTTCATTGTTTCGATTGATTGTTAAATTCATTCGTTCATTGTTTTAGAATCTCTTACTAATGATTTAAAAATCTTTTGTTTTGAATTTTCTTGCAAAAACTTGTGAATTAATTAGTAGTTTGTGGAATTTTAGGTGATGAATCACCTGTTGAGCTAATTTAAAATTTAAATATGCTCTTAACCTGCTTCCATTATAATTGATTTCGTAAAGGCCTTTGATTACCATCACACAATCAATCTCTGTACAAAATCAGGTATTTGAGGAGTGCATTAACTTAATAGATTAAGCAAATAAAAAAAATTAAAAAGAAAAAAAATATTGTGAGTAAGAAAGAAAAATATTTAATCTGTAAGAAATTTAAATGTGGTGACAAATTTCATTTTTTTAATTACAGAATTATTTAAACTATTTTGGAGTTTTTTCAAACACAAAGAAAAGCTGATTTTCAAAAATAGATGCCACTATAATTCTTTTGTCTTTTTTTTAACCACAAATAAAATAATTAGATAATGGTGTTAATTACACTAAAGTGCCATAGAGACAAGACTAGTAATTGATATCTATCTGAAAGGTCAAGGACAAAGAACTGGGAGTCAACTGAAATCAAGGTCAAAGGTCAACAGTAAAGAATAGAAATTTTAAATGCTTTAAATAGTTTTAAACTTTTTGACTTGTGTTCTGTGAAAGTATTTTAAAATTCTGATAATTAAATCTGGTCATCTCAAGTCATATCTATCCTGTTTTTTTGTTTGAATTTTTTGTATATATTTCTTACAAACACTTTAGAATCAGCATTTATAACACTTGAGCATCATAGCACTTCTTGCTGACTAAATGTTTGAATCCCACTCAATAAAACTGAATATATCTCAGTGTGATCAACTTTGTTAGTAAGTTCCTTTTGCAAGTGGCTTTCTTCAGGTACTTTCGTTTCCCCCACCATCCGAAAACTGACTACCTCAATGTAAGTGAAAAAATCTTTACTGGGGCATAAAAACACAATTGCAACACTCCACACTTGAGTTCATTAAACAACCTGTCCAATTTAGAATTTTTCAGAAAAAATAAACAACTCCCAATGACTTTGTTACATTTATTAAAAACTACCTTGTGCCTTTTTAATTGAGAAAATATGCATTAACCGTAGTTTGAAAGAAAAAGTCCTGAAATAAACGGAAAAATACCTCCTGACATGCATGCATTAGATAGGATCCTTATTGCAAAAAATGATGTACACGTATTGTGACAATTTTGGTATGTACCGGGATGTACCGCTTTTTCATTGTTATGTTTGAGAACTTAAGTTGTTGTCATATGGTAAAATATTTGAAATTTGGGGAAAAAACCAGATTTTATATCTAATTATGCATGTGTTACCTGTGAATTTTGTTTTACCTGTCCTGTTTTACCCTTTCTTACCTGTGATTTTTTTGTCACATCTGACCTGTTAATTTTGTTCCTAACTTACCTGTGATTTTTTTTTATTGTTACAGGTGACCATGAGGGTGAATGTCGTGCTCACGGAAATTTGGGTTCAGCGTATTTCTCCAAAGGTCATTATAAAGAGGCATTATCCAATCATCGATACCAGCTGGCATTATCCATGAAACTCAAAGATCGCCAGGCTGCAGCATCAGCGTTAGGGAGCCTCGGTCACGTCTACACAGCAATCGGAGATTATCCTAATGCATTGCAGAGTCATAAACAGTGTTTGTTTTTAATGAAACAAAGTAACAATAAGTTGTCAGAGGCTCGGGAAATCGGTAATGCCGGAGCCGTGTATTTGGCAATGGGAGAGTTTGAAAATGCTGTTGAATGTCACAATAAACACTTAGAGATTGCAAAAAGCTTAAAGAACACTGTAGAGGAAGCCCGAGCATATAGCAATCTTGGTAGTGCTCATCATTATAAAAGAGATTACGAAAAAGCAATTTCATTTCACCAACATGTGTTAAAAATCGCTGAACAAAGATCAGACAAAACTCTAGAAGCACGAGCATATGCTGGTCTCGGTCATGCAGCGCGATGCATGCATGATTATGACAATGCAAGGAAATATCATGAGAAACAGTTAGATAATGCACTTCAGACTAAGGATCGAGTCGCAGAAGGCAGAGCTTGTTCTAATTTAGGAATAATTTATCATCAGTTAGGTGATTATAAGGCAGCTTTAAAGCTTCATGACGTTCATTTGAAGATTGCACGGGAGTTAGGCGATCGTGCTAGTCAAGGTCGTGCTTTAGGCAATTTAGGAAATGCTTATAGTGCTCTCAAAGAATACGACAATGCAGTGAAATATCATAGACAAGAATTGTCAATATCGTCAGAAGTTAACGACCGACATTCAGAGGGAGCCACACACGGAAATTTAGCGGTAGCGTATCAGTGTTTAGGAATGTATGAAAAGGCTTTACATCATTATGTTTCTCATTTAACTATTTCAAAGGAACTAAAAGACAATGTCAGTGAAGCCAGGGCATTATGTAACCTTGGTAACTATCACAGTTCAAGGGGAGATTACTCTAGTGCTATTAGATTTTACGAGCAATACTTAATGCTGTCTCAGGAACTACACGACCCTGAAGCAGAGGGTAAAGCTTGTTTTAATTTAGGCTATGCTCATTCTGCAATAGGGAATCATTTAGAAGCTGTCCGGTATTATGAACAAGATCTTTCAATAGCTCGGGAACTTAAAAATCAGCTTGGAATGGCTCGGGCATACTGCAATCTTGGTCTTGCTCATAAAAGTCTGCAAAATTTCGTGGATGCATTAGAGTGTCAGAAAAAGTGTTTAACAATGATGAAGAACATGAAAAATAGTAAAGGTGTTTTCCGAGCGTTAGGCAATATAGGGGACATAACTCTAAAAAACGGAGATGTCAATGAAGCAATAAAAATCTATAATCAGCAACTTCAACTCGCCAAACAGTGTAACAACAAAGGTCTAATAGCAACTGCTTATGGAGCACTCGGGGCGGCACACCGGGTGATCGGACAGTACGACAAGGCCCTAGGATTTCACAACCAGGAACTTAGTATACGGCAAGACATGAATGACATAAAAGGTGAATGCCGTGCTCATGGTAACCTTGGAAATGTTCATATGTCACTCGCAAATTATATGAATGCTTATAAATGTTACGAAGAACAGCTAGAGAAAAGTCGAGAACTACAGGACAGTTCTTTAGAAGCTCAGGCTAGTGGGAATTTAGGTATTACAAAAATGAACATGGGTAGTTTTGAAGATGCTATAGGATTATTTGAACAGCAATTAGCAATGTTGGAACAGGTGTGTGGCACTGCCTCTATATACGAAAAGGGGAGAGCACTCGGTAACCTAGGCGACTGTTATGAAGCCCTAGGGGATTTTGAAGAATCAATCAAATGTCATGAACAATATTTAGCAACTTCTCAACAAGCAAATAGTCTTTCAGATCAAGACAAGGCGTATCGAGGCCTTGGAAATGCTCATCGCTCTGTTGGGAACCTTCAGCAATCTCTTGTTTGTTTCGAGAAAAGACTCGTTGTTGCTCACGAGCTCAATAGTGCAGCAGCAAAGGCTTCAGCTTATGGTGAGCTTGGATGTTTGCATAGCTTGCTCGGTAATTTTGAGCAAGCCATCTCTTGCCTACAACATCAGCTTTCAATTTCCCAAGAAATGGAGGATAAATTATGTGAAGGGGATGCCGCTTGTGGTTTAGGGGGAGTGTATCAGCAAATGGGAGAATACGAAAAAGCTCTGGAGTATCATCAGATGGACCTACAGATAGCCGAATCTACAGGGAACACAGCTTGTCAGTGTAAGTATTAAACGCTATGGTTTTATAACATGCAGAAAGTTTTCCCAATTAGTTGCATAAATTTGTTGAAAAAATAGAAAAAGTGATACATTATATACCGGTACAATTTATTTATTTATTTATTTATTTATTTATTTATTTATCGTTAAATTGCTTGGTTTGACACTTGTATGTGATAGTTAAATTTTATTTATTTATTTATTTATTTATTTATTTATTTATTGGTCAATTGCTTGGTTTGACACTTGTATGTGATAGTTGAATTTTAATTATTTATTTATTTATCGTTAAATTGCTTGGTTTGACACTTGTATGTGATTGTTAAATTTTATTTATTTATTTATTTATTTATTTACTTTTGGTTGATTGATTGGTTTTACTCCGATATTTCATTAGTACATTTGAATACAATCACGTTACAATGCATATAACAATGTATTACATCTTTTGATTCATCTCTGCAAACCAGCAGGAATATAGAATATTCATATTTGTGATCAGCCAGGTATGAAATTGCCTGGAAGTACATCTCAGAAATGATCTTCATTTACAGACAAAAACTATAGCTTATGAATTGATCTGTTGCCATGGTTGATGATAAAGAAACAATGTTGCATCCTATCGTCCTTTTTTGAAAAAAAATGTCACTTCCTGTTTTTCAATGAGTTTAAAATTGCATAAAGATACAATATTGTGTTCTATCATTTTTAGCTCACCTGACCGAAGGTCATGTGAGCTTATGGCATAGCGCAGCGTGTGTTTGTGCGTGTGTGCGTGTGTGCGTGTGTGCGTGTGTGCGTGTGTGCGTGTGTGCGTCGTTAACACACATTTTCGACTTCTCCTCTGAAACTACTGGACAGTTTTTAATGAAACTTTGTCAGAAGTATATATGGGCCGGTGCAATTCAGATTTGTTCGTGGCGTTGCCATGGCTACCATAACTAGGTCAAGGTGACCTAGGGGTGCAAAAATCTTTAAAAATCTTCTTCTCCGAAAGTACTGATTAGAGAAAAAATCTGATGTGATATTTGGCTTCTCTAGGGTCTTAAGCCTATAGTTTGTTCATTTTATGAAATTCGGATAAAAAATAGGTTACGCGTTTTTGCGTTTAATTTTGAAAAAATCGTAAAATAGCTTCAAATTGTTATAACTTGACTATTTGACCAGATAATGACATGGGGTTTTCAGTTTTGACATCTTCTTGTTAGTATCTTTAAAATGAGGTCAAGGTCAATTGTGAAGGTCGTGACCTAATTTTTTTTACCTCTGATTCTAATTATTATCTCGAAAACTATAAACTTTTTGTATAGGCATGTATATTAGAATGTTGTAGGTATTGATACAGCGATCATTTTGATGTATAGAAAAAGGTCATGGGTTCAAAGGTCAAGGTCACAGATGCAAAACAATACCGAAATTGTTAATTATCTCGAAAACTATAAACTTTTTGTATAGGCATGTATATTAGAATGTTGTAGGTATTGATACATCGATCATTTTGATGTTTAGAAAAAGGTCATGGGTTCAAAGGTCAAGGTCACAGATGTGAAACAATACTGAAATTATTAATTATCTCGAAAACTATAAACTTTTTGTATAGGCATGTATATTAGAATGTTGTAGGTATTGCTACAACGATCATTTTGATGTATAGAAAAAGGTCATGGGTTCAAAGGTCAAGGTCACAGATGTGAAACAATACCGAAATGGTTAATTATCTCGAAAACTATAAACATTTTGTATAGGCATGTATATTAGAATGTTGTAGGTATTGATACAACAATCATTTTGATGTATAGAAAAAGGTCATGGGTTCAAAGGTCAAGGTCACAGATGTGAATTAATACTAAAATGGTTAATTATCTCGAAAACTATAAACTTTTTGTATAGGCATGTATATTAGAATGTTGTAGGTATTGATACATCGATCATTTTGATGTATAGAAAAAAGTCATGGGTTCAAAGGTCAAGGTCACAGATGCGAAACAATACCGAAATGGTTAATTATCTCGAAAACTATAAACATTTTGTATAGGCATGTATATTAGAATGTTGTAAGTATTGATAGAATGACCATTTTGATGTATAGAAAAAAGTCATGGGTTCAAAGGTCAAGGTCACAGATGCAAAACAAACCGAAATGGTTAATTATCTCGAAAACTATAAACATTTTGTATAGGCATGTATATTAGAATGTTGTAAGTATTGATAGAACGATCATTTTGATGTATAGAAAAAAGGTCATGGGTTCAAAGGTCAAGGTCACAGATGCGAAACAATACAGAAATGGTTAATTATCTCAAAAACTATAAACTTTTTGTATAGGCTTGTATATTAGAATGTTGTAGGTATAGATACAACGATCATTCTGATGTATAGAAAAAGGTCATGGGTTCAAAGGTGAAGGTCACAGATGCAAAACAATACTGAAATGGTTAGTTATCTTGAAAACTATAAACTTTTTGTATAGGCATGTATATTAGAATGTTGTAGATATAGATACAACAATCATTTTGATGTATAGAAAAAGGTTATGGATTTAAAGGTCAAGGTCACATATGCGAAACAATACCGAAATGTTTAATTATCTCAAAAACTATAAACTTTTTGTATAGGCATGTATACTAGAATGTTGTAGGTATTGATACAACGGTTATCATGATGTAAAGAAAAAAGTCATTGCGGTTTAGTATTTATGTTTTCTTTAAACCTATCAGCTAGCCATTAGTTATCAGGTGAGCGTATCAGGCCCATGGGCCTCTTGTTTATTTTCATTGGATTTTTCAGCAAATTTAATATTGCATGAAGATATGATGTTGCCTTCCATTATCTTTTCATTTTTTTTTTTTTTTTTTTTTTTTGCTTTGGTTTTTCCGCAAATTTAATAATGCATGAAAAAACGACATTGCTGTCTATTATCCTTTTTTAGTCCCCTACCGGCGAAAGCCGAAGGGGACTTTAGGTTTGCACTCTGTCTGTCTGTCCGTCCGTCCGTCCGTCCGTCTGTCCGTCCGTCTGTCACACCTCAGTTTTCCACACTTTTTTTCTAAACTCTTGTAGATAATGAACTGATTTTTAGTATGTGAGTCTACCATGGTGAGTTGCAGATCAAGTAAGCGTTTCATTGTGATCCGCTAAGTTTTACCGGAGTTAGGGTCCTTTGAACATCGAAAATTCACTGAAATTTTAGTTTTCCGCACTTTTTTTCTAAATGCTTTTAGATAATGAACTGATTTTTGGTATGTAAGTCTACCATGATGAGTTACAGATCAAGTTTACATTTCGTTTCCATCTGCTAATTTTTACCGGAGTTATGGCCCTTTGAACTTTGGAAATTCACTGAAATTTCAGTTTTCCGCACTTTTTTTCTAAATGCTTTTAGATAATGAACTGATTTTTGGTATATGAGTCTACCATGATGAGTTACAGATCAAGTTTACGTTTCGTTTCAATCTGCTATTATTTACCGGAGTTATGGCCCTTTGAACTTTGAAAATTCACAGAAATTTTAGTTTTCCGCACTTTTTTTCTAAACGCTTTTAGATAATGAACTGATTTTTGGTATATGAATCTACCATGATGAGTTACAGATAAAGTTTATGTTTTGTTCCATCTGCTAATTTTTACCGGAGTTATGGCCCTTTGATCTTTGAAAATTCACACAAATTTTAGTTTTCCGCACTTTTTTCTACACGCTTGCAGAAATGGAACTAATGTTTGGTATATGACTCTATCATAATGAGTTACAGATCAAGTTTATGTTTGGTTTCCATCTGCTAATTTTTACGGGAGTTATGGCCCTTTGAACTTTGAAAATTCACTGAAATTTCAGTTTTCTGCTCTTTTTTTTCTACATGCTTGCAGTTACTGAATTGTTTTTTGGTATGCAGGTCAACCATGACGAGTTACAGATCAAGTTTACGTTTTGTTTTATTCCACTAGTTTTCATGGGAGTTATGGCCCTTTGAACTTTGAAAATTCAATGAAATTTCATTTTTTTTGCACTTTTTGCTACATGCTTGCAGATAATGAATTTTTGAGAACTTCATTGCTGGTTTTTGATTTTACTATGATCAAGTTTTGCTTTCATCTTGAACAACACGTATAATTTATGTACCATTTAATAATGTACATTTTACCTAAAACTTTGGGATTAGTGAAATATGCGACCGGTAGGGGACTATGTATTGTTTTGCAATACTCTCAGAATGCTTGTTAACATTGTTCTACTTAGAATCTTCCAGCAAGTTTAATATTGCATGAAGAAATAATGTTGCATTCTATAACCCCTTTTACAATTCTTTCTTACTTTGGATTTTTCTGTGAATTTAAAATTGCATGATGGGTTTTTTTCTGGTATCTTTTTGAAGTATGAAGTGACAATGTATTTAATCTTTCTTTAATGAGGTTCTGTGACGTTATCATAGAGATAAAGATTGGAGTGCATGCAATATTTGTCTGTGACATCACAATAAAGACTGACAAGCATTAAGTGTTTTAAGTACACACAACCTTTTGTCTCATGATGAGCATTCAGAATTACATAATAATGCATCACAGATTCAAAAGTGTTTCTGATGTTTAATTGGTTTATTGGTTGCTAGGTAACATTGCATTGTTTTACATCCATCAGCAAGTTTATGTGAAGTACTTGTATAGGTAAACTACACTTACCTGTCTGCTTGACCTTTCATGAAGAGTTGAATTGAGTTGAGTAATGATGTTTAACGTCCTAGTGAAGAATTTTTCACTTATGTCGAGACATGGCAGCTATAGGTGAAGATGCAGAAATTTTGCCTGTGCGTTGAGCTGATAGCATTGTATAGCAGGGTTCTTTAGCACACCAAGCCCACCATGACACAGGACCTTGTTTATTTTAAGTTCACATCTTAAAGAACCGTGAATTTTATTTCATAATGCCGAGTGCTTGGCGAAAGAACAGTCACTACCCACTTTCAAGTCATGGGTCAGACCAGTCTGGGATCAACCCACGACCTTCCACTTACAGAGCGAGCACTTTACCAACTGAGCTACCGCAGTGGTTGGAAAGTTCATATATGACAATCCACACAATACATGGGTAGTGTTAAGATTCACATTTATTACACAAATAATGCTTCCCATGCTTTAGATGAAATAAACAGCTGTGTTTCCCAATATAAATTGTTGTTATTGAATGTTGCTTAACATCGCATCAGCAATTTCTCAGCCATTCGCGATGAGAACTACTTTATTAATCTCTATGGATTAATCTATGAACAAGTTCATGCCAGCATGTGAAGTGTGAGTGTGTTTTATGATCTGCCTTGTACCATTGCACACTCAGGGCAACTTTAGGTGCTAGCTTATGCTGCAGACAAGCGTACCACTCCCCCAGTCATATTCTACTAACCATGGGTAAACCAGTAAGGGTCAACAGCAAGGAAAATTCACTTTCTCACATGTGGTGTGAGCAGGACTTAAACTCACATGAGAGACCCTGGATTTGTAGACTGACATCTTATCCATTAGGCCACCACAGCCTCCCCTCCCTATATAGGTAAATGTTCCAGTTATATTGAATATTTAAATTGCAAAACAACATTACTCCACTCGGTCCCACTCAGTTGGTCCCACTTTTTTACAGGCTTTGGAATATAAGGTACTTGTACACTATAAAGTACCTATACCTAAAAAAATTACCTGAAAAAGATAAATTTTAAATTTTTAAGAAATTTTGAATTAAAAGACATCTTATATTTTTCTTTTGACAGGTCGAGCATATGGTAACCTTGGGCTCTCTCATGAATCTCTTTGTAACTATGACGACGCAATACAGTACCAGGAACAACATCTAAGTATAGCAGCACAAATGAATGACAAAGTGGCTAAAACGCTCGCATACAGCAGTCTTGGTAAGGATAGGATACTGTAAATTTGGAAATTTTCGTTATCGTTTTATTTTGGTGTAAATTCGTGAGTGAAACGAGTCGCAAAAAAAAAAGTTTCACCAAAAATAAGCAGTTATTAAAATTATAACTACAGAGTCGCGATCACACGAAAATTAAAAGATGCGAATAAATATTAAAGTGCGTTCACGCTAAAATTAGATGACACGAAAATTTCCCAATCTACAGTACAAATATATTCTACAAAACTAGAATATGTATGCTGCAAGATTGAGTGTTCTTCAAAATGATACAGTAAATTCCTGAATATCTTAAGAAATGTAAAATATATTAATATTTAAATTTTGACTAGATTTAAGTTAAGGGAAATGTGAGCTAAGGAATGATTGTGAAACCGGTCCCTAAGCCTGAGATTTTCTTTAATTTAAATCTGGCAAATTTTTAACCATAATTATTTTTGTAAATGTTAGTAAATTCATAAACTGAAGATTCCATTTTGAAGATCAGTCAAAGCTTATTACATCTTTATTTTAATTTTGGGGAAACTTTTATTTGATATTGTCAAAAGTTACCAGATTTAAGCTAAGGAAAATCTTAGTTAAGGAATGATTATGAAACTTGGCCCAGGAATAATCGATGTTGTATGCTAAGTCACATATCACTACTGAACTGTAACCATTAATTACAGGTGATGAATTTGATCTGTAACATTTAATATGCAAATAAGACAAAGGTATCTCATTGTGTATGCAAATTAATTGATTGAAATTAGAATATATTCTATTGAACTTCGAGTTTAACAGACAGACAAATTCTTTATTGTGGTCAGTCATTATAGAGACTTGTCCATCCCTACAGAAAATTTTTGATTTGTGAAATTTAAATATTTATCCCCCTCGTTCTTCATTAAATTCTATCTTTTGTCTGTCCTTCCATCCTTCTGTCAGTCAAGACACTTCTTGTCCAAAGTAATTCATCACCATTTCTAAACTGATTGGCTTGATATAAGTGAAAGATTCCTGATTGGGTTGTAAAACACCATTACTTCACTCTTTTTGCCGTTTTACCATGTTTACCAGGTAATGATAAGTGAAAGGACATGTCAAATACTGAAATTTTGAAGAGCAAGGGAGATAATCCAAATAACTTTTATGCAGGATTTCTCATATTCCTTCACACTATTGGCCTTGTCTGTTATCCAGTGGTGTAGTATGTTAGAAAAGTATTTTTGTTTTTAATGAATTTTATTATTATTATTATTATTATTATTATTATTATTATTTTAACAGGCCGAGTCCACCATGCTTTAAATAATCACACCAAAGCTGTTGAGTACCTAAAGCAAGGACTACAGATCGCGGAACAACTCGGTCGTCATGAGGACGAAGCTAAGATACGTCATCGTCTTGGCTTGTCGTTATGGGGTAAAGGTGACCTTGATGAATGCCAACAGCAGTTATATAAAGCCTCTGACTTGTTTGAGAGTATACGAAGAGATGCGCAGTTTAACAGTGAATATAAAATGTCACTGTTTGACCTACAGACTGCATGTTATCAAGCGCTACAGGTATAGTTGTAATGTTAAATCATCGGGGGTTTAAAAATTATGTTTTGTAATGAAAGGTCCAGGACCTTCTGCCTTTATTTTTGGCAGGTCATACATGAGACATTAAGTTTTAAAGTTCAATATCAACATTGAAAAGTTTGATATACACGTACACAAATGTACATGTAAAATAGAACGAAAAAAAAACCAGTAGAATTTTCATTTTTCCAAATTAGAACCATTCTAAATTAAATTAATGTAGTGTTTCATATTTGATGACACAACTGATATCCATTAAAAGTCTTGAATTACCAAGGATAGCATTGTCGGAATATGTCAAATGCTCAACATCATGCACATACTACTGGTACCTTGATTTCCGAAAATTGTTGGACAATAACTTGAAATGGACTTTAGATTTGTTATTTACGGGTTCATGCAGAGGTAATGGGTCCTGGTAGTGGCAGGTCCATTTGACTTTTACAATTTAAATATCAAGAACCCAATGTAGAATCTAAGGGTGCCGGACCATGAAACCAGGGAATTTTGAATTCTTGATCACTAATCTGTTATTACCATTTCCATAAAATTAAAAAAGAAATAATTTTAAATACAAAAGTTTATTTATTAATTGTTCTTCTTTTTTATTTTGTTAGCGAGTACTTGTATCCTTGGGTCGTCATGAAGAGGCATTAGTAATCGCTGAGAGGGCATGTACCAGAGCATTTATTGATTACCTGTTAGAGAGACAGGCGGGGTCAGAAGGATTGTACCATGGTAACTTTGATCCTCCACCAATCACATCAGACCAGATCGTTAACATCATCAGTAAACAGAGGGCGCTAGTTTTGTGTTTCTCGATAGCGGCAGGATATCTTTACAGTTGGCTTATGACGCCAAAAGATGGTAAGTGTAGCTCCATCCCTTCAGGCTCATAGTAGTTGCGATTAAACTAGGTGCCTTGGCAACTTTAATACTGATTATGTGACCATTTTTTGTATATGGAATCACAAAAGTCTTATGTTTTTTCCCATGAAAATCGTGGTATGAATTTTTTTTTGTGAACTTTTTCCAAATGGTTTCTCACAAACGCTAATAGGTACTGGTTACATTGTATGCTGACAGGTGTATTACAGAAAAATCTAGTCATACATGAAGTATGAGCATGAGTGAGGGCTTTTAGTATTAAAAAGATTTTTTACAGACTAGATGAACAGGCAAGCATTATGCAATTCTTCTGACAGGTTTCATGTTCTATGAGAAATTTGTCAGTTTGGTTGCTGAAGGTTTGTGGTGTTCTCTGGGTACTCTGGTTTCCTCCACCATTCATGAACTGTCTCAATATAAATGAACAAAAATGTTTGACTGGGGTATAAAACTCCATTACTTCACTCCACTCATTACCGGTACATGCACTGGCACTTCAAACTGAATCTTCAGTAGTGTCTTCATTAGTAAGTTAACCATTTTACCATTTTTTACTCAAGGGATCAATTTAATCAGATTATGTAGTCTAGCTGTTAAATGAAATAAAAAAATTCAATTTTTTTTCATGTAATTTTTGTGTCTTTCTATCAATCACATCATACAAAACTTATTGAATACAATTTTGATTGCAGGTATTGTAAAATTCCATGAAACCAATATGGCTGACTTGGAGACCGACACAGACTCATTTGATACTCTTAGTATGAAGAGCTTCAACTTTGGTTCCTGTTCTCTGTTAGACCAGTATGTGGGACATATAAGAGAGTCCATGGGTATTGAAAGTCACATATACAACAGGTAAATATTTACAGGTTTGTCCGAACACCTCTAGGGTTGTGGGTTTGAACCCCAGCCAAGTGTGGCCAAGACTTGAAGATAGGTAGTGACTATTCTTTCTCCAAGCACTCAACATTTAGAAATGAAAGTCACTTGGTCTTTTGGGAGAGACCTTAAAACTAGATGTCCTGTGTCATGGCAGTCACGGGACATTTCTTTACTTAATGATCTGAATGTATTTTACATTTAATTTTCTAGGATTTTTTTAAAACATTTGGTGAAACATACAAAAATGATGAGGAAATACAAGTAATTCTCAAGGTAGAACTACTAAAAAGATAAATAAGTTAGCAAAATGAAGTTTCAATAATTTAATTTTGTGACGATTTTCATTCTGTAATGATTTATATGTATAATAATTTAGGATGGGACTTGTATTAGTGTATTATATGATGGTATTTGTATAAAAGACCTCTTACTCCATCTTTTTCAGTCACTTCTAGTGTTCTTTCACATTCACAGATGACCTACTCTTTCAAATTTCCACAATATTCCACCACATCCAGAGCTGCTACATAAAAGGGAGTTAATTATACTTATCTTGGTCATTAATTTTTTAATTTCTAAAAAACTTTCGTTTCTTAACTCATGCTAAGGACAAGATATTCCAGTTAATTTCTTGTAAAAAAATAATCTTTCAATGAATAATTAACTTCTCGTTTATTTTTAGGTCATTCTCAACTGGTAATTTACGGTCGACAAGTGCCGATTCCGATATCGAAGGTGATGATGATTTGTGGCAGCAACAACTAGAAGAAATCGGCGACAAGCTGAACGCCGAAAATGACCGTACAGGATTTTTACGGATGGTAAATCGGACTCACAAACATAATAGCAGTACCTATAGTCTTAGTAGTATTTTCAGTCTCTCTATGAATGGACTCAGTTCGAGTTTTAGTATTCCACAGCGGAACAGTCTACGCAACTTCAAATCTACTTCCAGTGTTACTAATAATAGCAAAACTCCGTTAAGTGCATTATACCATTTGTTGATTAAGCCCATGGAGCAGTCGATTCAGGATGTGTCGGAGGAGTGGGGAACTGGTCCTATCGATTTAACTCTAGTCCTACAAGGAGAACTATATTTAATTCCGTTTTCTGTTTTACGGAAGGATCAGTCCTCGCCATATTTGTTCGAGAAGTTTAATCTTAGTGTTATGCCTTCTGTGACTGCTCTTCAGAATGCACCGAAAATGGACAAACATGGCCGCCATATCATTGACTCATCAGGTGCAATAGTTGTTGGCAATCCAAAATTAACTCCGTCCATTGGTCAACATTTTGGTTTCAAAGAAATTCCTGGAGCGGAATATGAAGCGAGAATTGTAGGTGAATTATTGACTTGTCGGCCCTTGATTGGAATGGAGGCTACAAAAGGGGCCGTGTTACATCAAATTGAACAAGTGGAAGTGATTCATTTTGCCACACATTTGTCATGGAAACTGTCATCCATTGTTTTATCACCAGGAGATAATATCTCCCAACCTCACCGTTTTAACAGTATTGACTCAGACGATAGTTCTAGTGATATAAGTACTATCGACGGTCCATCGTTATCGGAATATTTATTAACAGCTGCCGATTTACTCAACTTAAAGCTTCACGCCAAACTTGTCGTTTTGAGCTCGGGTTATACTGATGATAGAGCTGGACGTATTAATTCAGACGGAGTTGTTGGACTAACCAGAGCATTATTATCAGCTGGAGTCCAGTCTGTATTGTATTCGCTCTGGCCAGTGCCAGACCAGGCCTCAAAGCTGTTAATGCGGACATTATACACAGGCTTACAGGAGGGTCAGCGTGTCACTCAAGCGTTGTCCCAGGCAATCAAAGCTGTACAGTGTACAAAACAGTTTTCACATCCATCCAACTGGGGAGGATGGGTTTTGGTTGGACATGATGTCAAATTAAGCAGTAAGGTAGCCCAGATGGGACATGCCATTTCTGAGTTACTGCAGTCACAAAGTCAGTGCAGGGAGGCCATGAGAGTGTTACTGCATCTGGTGAGTTTTCATAAAGATTTTGTTAATTCTCATATTTAAACTAGAAAAACTGTGAGCCACAAGCTCACAAAAAATAACCCCCCCCCCCATAAAAGAATCCATCTGATCAAATTTTTAAATAGGAGGTGCACATCTACATTATATCACAAAGATTGTGTGAAAGTTTCATGAACATCCATTGAAGGGTTTAGGAGAAGTTGCAGATAAGAGATAGGTACCCTAAGGTGTAACGGAAGGACGGACGGACACCCCTATCACTATATACCCCCCCATTTTTTAAGCGGGGGGTATAATAACATTGGCTTTGTCTATCACCCAAGCAGAATAAGTTATTAAGATGGCATCACTGTTGAATTTTCAGCAAAATCTGATTTGTAGTTTTAAAATATTGTACATATACAAAGATCTATTGTATAGCAGGGTATCATCTGATGTCCAATTGGAGGTCCTATATAAGTTCTTATTACTTGTTTTCAGTAATTGTGAAGTAAGGTTTTTGATGTTAAAGTTATCAAGCTCAGAATTATAACAAAATTACAACAACAACAAAAAAAAAAAAAAAAAAAAATAGAAGAAATAAAATTGGTAAGACAAATGTTGACTTGAAGCTATCAAAATTCTTCTGAAGTTTTACTCTACAACAACAGCAAGACATATAATTCCATTTCATTTTTGTGTGTTTTTTTATCTCCAGATTGAGAAATCCCTCCAGAGGATACACCAGGGGATTAAGAATTCCATGTACACCACATTCCAGTCCATAGAAAATAAAGTTGGAGGTATACCAGGGTGGAAAGACCTATTACAAGCTGTCGGGTTCAGGTTTGAGCCATCCAGAAGTGGACTACCACCAGCAGTATTCTTTCCACAGACAGACCCCGGGGATAGGTTAACACAAGCCAGTGCTAGTTTACAAGCTTTGTTAGGTAAAGTGTTTGAAAAAATGATAGTTTGTGTTTCATAAATTTTAATCTTTGAACTGACAAGGATCAAATTCGATTTCAAATCATGTTTATATCATCTAAGGTCCCATGTATAGGTAAACAACGTTGACCTGTCTGTTTGACCTTTCATTAGGAATATTCATATAGAAGGATCCACCCAATAAATGGGTAGTAGTAGGATTCACTGTTAATAATATGTAATAAAGGTACATGATTAGTGTTCACATGATGTAGACAAAATAAACACCTGTGCTCCCTATACATGGATGTACTTTGTCCGTGATAAATATTTAAATCAAACGTCAAGCAGACAGGTCAAAAGTGTTTGCCTATACAATGATTTATATCAAAACAAACACTAGGATTGAAATGGAGTGATGGGGTTTTACACCAGGTCAAGATTCTTTCACTCATATCGATGCAGCCTGTTCTTGGATGCTGAAAACCACCAAGCTTTGGCAAACAAACTGACAAACTTTCTCAAACTAGGATCTTGTGAAGTAGGATTCTTACCTAGGTGATGAGTGGCACTGTGATAAGTAAGCATGCCCTTTAAACCACTCGGCCATTAAGGCTCCTTAAACAAAAGAAATGGAATAACTTTGCAAGAAACAACAAAAACATTTTTCAAAAATTATAGACAGTGGATTTATACTTTTTAATTAATTTGTTATTTTGCATTACATTTGTATTTTTTTAATTTTCCAGGTTTACCACCCAGTTCTGTCACGGCTTTGTCAAAGTTCTTGAATAATTACGAAGCTGGAGAAGCCAATATCAGAGTGGTATGTATTTGTTAATAAACAATATTTGCAATAAACTGGAATTAATACAGATTTCTTTATATTTGGTGAAATGTTTTGATAGGATTGTTATAATAACTTTCATATTACTGTAAAAACATCCATCTGTATATTCACAATCCCAGGTGAAAATGTAACTAGAATCTGGTGGGATCTCATTCGGGGAATTGGAGGGGGATACTGCCATGATGAAATTGCAGGATTCCCAATCTGGAATCTGGGAATATTCTGACAGGGATTTTTAGGTACCCGGACTGGGAATCCCAATATTTTGACCAGGATTTTCATATTATATATATTATATATTAGCTCTTATGTGTGGTTTATTGTGCAAAGGGAGACAACTCTAAATGCCATAATGCCTAGATAAACAGATTTTGTAGTATATTCTATCAAATTAAGACAGTAGAAGAAAAATAATTGGCTCATTTGGTTTACCCCACTGAAACCTAAATAAGCAGTCACTATTTGAACCTCTGGTTACTGAGCAGCTGTATGGCTCAGGCTAATGGAGGGAAAGTGCCACCTTTGATTGCCACAAAACTGAGACCACCACCAGTGCTAATTAAACTGATTTGTCTTACATGGCTTAAGTGCATATGGCAGAGTTTCAAACAAGACTGAAACCACGATAAGCATAGGCCTGATCAGGATCAATTTGACTCTTAACAGTGTTGAAAAATTTGGGCTATATTGAGATATTAAAAAAATCTTTTTTTTTTGACCACATGGACTCAAATTTAAACCAGATATGAGGAAATTAGTGAAATAATATTCCAGTATTTCTTATTTCATCTACATCCAAAATTTATCATATTTTATTTTTTGAATACTAGAAGGTTACAATAACGTCCGACACCCCATGTGACCAGACATTATGACAATCTCGGTAAAAGCTGATAATGGGTTAATAATAATTTATCGATTAATCACATAGAATTTTGAATCACTTAGTCAATGCGATGAATCAGGTTTGACTGAATATATATTGAATTGTTTTATTTTTCAGATGAGAGACATTTTAAGCAAAATGGCTGCCAAAGATTCCAACATTGATGTACAGATAAGTGTAAAGCTATGGAGGGTTGATGGATGTCATGAGTTCCTGGCTTCACTTGGTAGGTTTTAGTACTCCAGTGTTTTAATAGATTTAACGGGGCCCATATGTTGACTAGATTCAATACTCCAGTGTTTTAATAGATTTAACGGGGGCCCATTTTTGACTAGATTCAATACTCCAGTGTTTTAATAGATTTAACGGGGCCCATTTTTTGACTAGATTCAATATCTTTTCATCCATACAATGGTATTGATTTCTATGATATTGTTGTTCCCTTTTTATAGCCCTTGTCTTCGGCGTACCGACTCTGTGAGCTAGCACCTTAAAGTTGCCCTTAGTGCGTGCTAGTACAAGGCAAGACCATTAAACACACTCATACTTCACATGCATACACAAAACTGTTCATAGATTAATAAAAAAATAATAAATAAAATAGTTCAGCGAATAGCTAAAATATTGCTGATGCGACGTCAAGCAACATTCAACCAACCAACCAACCTTTTTATAGCTCTCTGATTACAATTGGACAGACATTGCTGTTCCCCTTTTCTTAGCTGGTTCCCTCTCAAGGTTAGACAGATACCACCTCAAATTTACTTAAACGTACCCCACAGATAAATTCTCATTTATTGGATATAACACTATGACAATTTTGACAGCACTAGACTCACAGGCTTAAATTCACACATAGAGGATTAAAACTACATTAAAAACAATGAAATTGTCTTACATTGCAACAATTTAAGTACACTTGTATTATACAAAGCATTGTGGCGTTTTAAAGACACTCGGATGAACCCAGGGTAAACATATATCAGAGGGAAGTGTGAACTAGGGCTAAACACTTTGTTTGAATAAGTATTAGGGAAAATAGACCTGGTGTCAGTTTCACAATCATTTCTGAACTAATATTGAATGTAGAAAAATTTGACATTTTTTTGGAAACTAGGAACATCATTTCTTATAAATGTTATAAATAAGCTTGTATTAATCTTCAAAATGATACCTTGAATACCTAAAAATTACCAAAGCATATACATTTTGTTTTATTATTGTTCTATAGGTTTAGATTTGGTAGAGGTTGGCAGAGATGATGTCACACTGAGATTGGCCAAACAATCCAACAGACGACAGCTACAGTTTGCCCTGCAGTCACTGGTGGCTGTTTTTGGTAAGTTTGTCGACAATCAACACATGCATAAAATCAATTACCAGGCTCTTTGCCTTGGTACCACTGCCGTAGCTCAGTTGGTAGAGTGTTCGCTCAGTAAGTGGGAGGTCATGGGCTTGAAAGTGGGTAGTGGCTGTTCTTTCACCAAACACTTGGCATCATGAAATGAAAGTCGCGGTTCTTTTGGATGGGAGGTCCCGTGTCACAGTGGGCTTGGCAGGCTAAAGAACCCTGCCGTATAATGCCATTTGCACCTTTGCCTATAGTTGGCAACGTCTCGATATAGTTGAAGTATTCTTGACTGGGGCATTAAATACCATTTCTCAACTCTTTGCCTTGGTGGCAGAGTGATCTAAAGCAAAGTGCCACTTAGCACCTCAGTTCAAACCTCAATGGGGAAGATCCTAGTCGGTGAGAAAAGGTATTTCAGTTGCTTGCAGAAGGTTGGTCCTCCACCATTACCCCACTTCACTCTATATTTTACATCCACTCTAATATAAGCTAATTGGATCTGACACTTACTGCAAGTCATTAATATGCCTCTGCTATAAAATGGTTGTGAAATATAGATTGGTAGTTTTACCTTTTCCAACCAAAACTCGAGACCCAGGTGACCGAGTGGTCTATAGCGCACACTTACAGATCACAGCGCTTAGTTTTAGAATCTCACTCGGTACAGGTCCTAGAGTGAGATTTATCAGTTTTTCTCAGTTCGCTTGCTAAAGATCAGTGGGTTTCTGCAGGTACTCTGGTTTACTCCACCATCTCTGAACTGACTATTTGGATATTAAAGGAAAAAAAACTTGCTGGGGCGCGAAACTTTGGCCCCACTCCATCCTAGTCAGAATTTAAAGTTGAAGTTTCATTTTGCTTTTATTTTAGACACACAGGAAGCCCCGAAGGCTTTATCATTGGATAGTTCTAGCAGTTTAGAGAGTTTATCTTCATCTCACAGCGGATCAACGTCGACCTCTAACTTCTCTAAAGGAAGTACTCCACCGCTATCCCCAAGAGGACACAGGAAAAAGTCACTGTTTAACCCAGCTGAAATGGAGAAAATGAGAATGATGAACAAAATGCAGCTCATGCATCAGGTAAATGTTTGTGACTATTACTTTATAATGCTTATATTTCGCTATGGTTTTATTTTCGCTATATTCGCAGTCAAGTGTATTCCTGTGAAAATTAAACCACTGTAAATAGACACTATTATTACCAGCCCATTAATCTTGCTAGAGTCGTTTTCCTTTTATCAGATAAGACACGAAAATATGACACCCCGAATACACTAGTCATCGTCAAACCGCGAAAATTTGACACCGTTAAAATAAAACAATATACAGTAAATATCTAATGTTGTCTGTATCACCAGATGCCAGGTTCCTGTGTGGGTCTTGTTGTTAATTACAGGTTAAATTGTAATAAAAATCCATATTTTTCCTTGAGTTAGTTAAGAGTTATTTCCCTTGGTCCACTAACATACACTGTAAATATGATCAATTAAATGCAGTCTGCATATTTGAAGATAAACCACATGTAGCTGTGAAACTCTGTCAATCTGCAATTAAGGATGTATAATGCTGAGGAGCCTAAAATTTCCTACATTAAACATTTCTCTTTGCCTAATTTTTGGAAAGATATTACTATAAAATCATATTGTACTGGGCTACTTTTTTCCCTAGGGCCATGGAAATATACAGTCCAATCTGCCTTAAAAGCCTGTAGAATGGTATCTCAATTCTTCTTCATTCATATTATTTAAACCTGTATATAAAGACCACCTAGGCCCATAAAGGCCACTTTTACTGGTTCCCTGAGGTGGCCTTTATAGACAGGTTTGACTGTACTCCTATTTCAACGATTTTCCAATTTTTCTTCCACTTTGGGGACATTTTCCCAAAGCTCCTAAATTAAACTTTTTTCATACTTTTCCCTGACATAGATCTGAGCATGAGTCTTTAATAAATACAGAGTAAAAACACTTATTGGATCATAATACCCTAATTGTTAAATTCATTATCAATTTCCGCAAATGTTACTAATTTTGGAAATTATTTTTCAAACAAGGTTTCAACAAGACTGGAATTTTAGAAGAATAGATCTTTAAATGTCTTCATTCGAATGATAATTTAAAAGGATAGAGTTCAATCATAATGATTTTTTTTTTCACAAATGATGCGAAATTTGTTACAAATTTTGGAAATTATTTTTCAAACAGGGTTTTAACAAGACTGGAATTTTAGAAGCATGTCTCCAGAATGATAATTTAAAAGAATAGAGTTCATTCATAATGATTTTTGTTTTTTTACAAATGATGTTATCTGTATATTAATGACAGAAAGGTGACACTGTGAAATCATTTATGTTCGCAGTGTTTAATTTTCATCGTTGTAAGGAAAAATACAATTTTGTGTGATGGTATATTCGTGGTTTGAGGTAACCAGTTAATGGTACCTTTGTTACATATGCTATTTTGTTGACATATAAATTCTTGGGTCATGATGTCCACGAATACAACGAAAATTGAGACACCATGAAAAATTAATGATTTCACAGTAATTGTTTGCACGAAGATTTATTGTGAAACTTGATATTAAGTTACAAAACATCCACAAACTTACTTAAGATGATTAATAGAATCTATCACAACTTGTTGTGCCAGAGAGGGAAATCTCAACCTGAGTTCTAATATATTTGGTCCAGAATGAGGATTGCCAAGTTCTGGATCAAATATATTAGAACGAGGGTTGAGATTTCTTTATCTGGCACCGCAAGTAGTGATTGATTCTATTTCTTGCATCAGAAAGTACAATTTTTCAATTTAAAATCAATTTCAACTTTCCATACACCTCTGATTTTGTTGATAAAATTTTGCGAGAAAAACTGTGTGTAGGCTATCTTGCACAGGGGGGTGCAAGATGGAAATATCTTGCACCTCTATTTTAATGGATTTTTCTATCTGGGGTGCAAGAAAAAGGTCTCTTTCATTGAAAATGCAAGAAATTGAAAAATTATTTAAAGATGCCTCAGTATTTTTTCACCTTTACCTGACTGGTGAAATTCGAAATTGAAAAAAATGATCTATGATTGATTTTTTATTTCATTATTTTTCAGGGTGGACTTTCTGGAAGGAAATTGAAAAGTAAAAGTCAGCTAGCAGGAAGTTCCGATCCTTCTATCTATCTGTCACATCAAAGCCGGATTAAAAACATGTACCCACCAACTGGAACAACTTTACAACATCAGTCAGACATGAAAGAAATTCACGAGATCAGCGAAAACAGCGAGAGCGAGGTTGATGTCGGAAGAATGGACCATCATGGCAGCTGGCATGATCTACCATCACATGTGTCTCCGAATTCTGAAAATGGGAGTATTTTCATGCAAGTTTCGACAAATTCTGAAAGTGATGGAAGTACGATTCCAGAACACCGAACCTCTGAATCAGACATGTTACAAAATAGCGCTGAACAATACATGCTTTCAGTGAATTCTACAACATCAGGTGACGTGTTTACATTCAGTCGTCAAAGCAGTGAACAAAGTCGTAAAAGTCCTTATTTTGAGGAAGATGAGAAAATGACAGAAATGATACATGAAAATCAACATGATCATTCTTCTGTGAATGAGTCTTTTGATGATCAAAAACAATTCTCCATATCAAACAATAGTCAGATGGATGATGTGTTCCATCGGCAAGACGAAAAACGACATTCTGATATGTCCGATACGAGTGGAATAAGTGATCAGTTTATGACGCCCAATAATCTCGGACTTCCAAGTCAAAGTTTGGAAAATTCCTCCAATCAGTTCTCTAGTGAATCTGGAATAAATTCGGAAGTGACTTCATCCAATCAGAGTGATGCGAGTCAACAAAGTATGGACGTATCTGGTATCCAATTAGATCCACAGGAACTCTCGCTGAAAATTCTACAGGAAGTCGGAATGGAAAGAGAGGCATTAGAACATGTCCAGAAGCATAGTTTTATAACCACGCAACAAAAATCTCAATATCTGAGAAAAGAATTTCAGATGTCTAAAATGCAGGCTAATCTTTCGAACTCACAACCACAGAATAAGACTTCTGTGAGAGATAGAATTAGTGCAGTTGAGATTGGACAACAGAAAAATACTCCTTCACTGTTTAAACCTCCTATTGCTCAGAGAAGCAGTGTGGCTAATGGAGGGAAAGTGCCACCTCCGGTTGCCACAAAACCAAAACCACCACCAGTGCCAACTAAACCTAATTTATCTAATATGTCCTCTGGTCATAAGACAGAGCCTCAAAACCATGTGATACCGATTGACATGTCCTCGCGCAGAACAGGAAGTGATGATAGTGGTTCAAATAGAAACCAAATGCAAAGTTTAGATGATAGTAAAAGTTTTAGTGATATTTCTTACAAAATGTCTGAAAACTACTCACCTAGGACATCCAATCACATCTCACATCATCAGTCACAAAACTCACAAAATCAAAGTAGTGCCAACAGTTCTGCCTATAATAGTGACGATGATGCAATACCCTATATAATGAAGAGGCCTGACTCAAGAAAACCGCGGCAAGGTGTAAAATACGACCCGGAACGTTTTTCTCCTCAGAGCGGAGGTAGTAGTAGAAATAGTAGCCCGTCTAGTAGCCAATCTGGAATGACATTTAGTACATTTAAACCACAAGAGAAATGTGTACCTGCTCAGAAATACAGTAACGCAGTGAATTTCAGTCGTCCGGAAAGTACGACAAGTTTGAGTAGTTATTGTTCGACGTCAGGTTCCTCCGTCCAGTCTGTCATATATAGACCTAGAAATAATATGTCGCATGTAAATAGTTACAATAATGTACCTCAGAACAATCCGTCATCTTATCCATCATTCTCACTTAATCTGCATTCTCAGAATCGGACCGGAGTCCGGAATCCATCACCCATATCTATATCATCGCCAGACACGCCTAGTCCGACATTCCTAGGACATAACATGCCAACAAAATCAATTTTAAACAGTTCACAAAGTTCAATAGGTTCAAATTCTTCATCAAAAGGAAAGAAAACTCAGAAGAAAGTTAGTTTTTCTGATTCTGAGCCCAGTGATTTGGAAAATTCACAACCACGGACGTACTCTAGTGACAGTCCAGTTAACAGTGCAATAAATACCTATAATTCCTTTCCGTCAAGTAAATACATGCCAAATCAACAATCATCGCCGGTCGAGAGGCAGTATGGATATTCGGGAAGTCCCAGGATGCCAACTTATTCCCAATCAAATGATTCCGGACATCTCCAGGAAAATAATTCTCAAAATGGACCTGTTAGAATGGACAATACCTCCTCATCTTCAACATCATCCTCATCATTTCAAAATGGAAACATTCCAAACTACACATCTGCTCGGACTTTATCAACATTTTCCTCGGTCCCAGACACTAAGAAATCGGACCAGATTAAGATGATGTATCTAGGAAAAGATACAAGAACTTTCTCTAAAAGTCAAGTTTTACAGTCTTCAAAATGCTAAATTGCCTGATATACTGTAAAGGGGATTTTTTTCGCGGGGTAAAAATTTTGCCATTTCTGAAATCTGACATTATGCTTGGGTGTAATTTTCGTGTTACCAATATAAGTGGGTGTATATACTATATATGTGATATATAAACCTGTATGGTAGATTTTTTCGTGTGGGTAAATTTTTCTCGGAAATTTCTTTAGCGCGAAATAAGCGAAAATTTTGCCCTCGCAAAAAATTTCCACCTTTACAGTATACATATTATATACACAGTGTGTATGTACAACCGCTTGCATGACGAGTAGTGATACGGCTACTAAAATAAGGACGAGACCTGATACAAAGGGCTGTACATACACACTGTGTATATGATATTTTTATCTAACATTTCCAACTAAGTTATTCAAGCTAATAAAAAACAACACTTTATATGAAAAATTATATTTTACCACAGAAAAAACACTGAACTATGTTATGACATATGTTCTGTAGTAATGATGCCATTATTTACATATGACAAAATGGAGATTCCCAAATGACGTCACAATGAGAAAGTGCATGTGTACTTTACCGCCAATGTTGTATCACCACAGTGTGTTGATACAAGATTCTGTATCATGCGTGTTCGATAAAACTTGTATTTTGCCAAATCAGACAGAAAAACTAGTCTAATGTTAGATAAATGCAGCCACATTTTGTTCATGCGACTGCACGTGAAATTCACATGAACAAAGTCTGGCTGTGTAATAAGTGCTTTTAAAGAATGTTTGTGTTTTTTTCACAAGAATGACCTGCAGCCAAGAGAACAAATTGTGTTTTTTCTGTAAGCCCTACAAAATTTCATATTTATATCCCTGCACTGTTTTGGTACTGTGACGGTGGCCAGAGTAGGAACAAAAAAAGGCATGGCCGGTAATATGTCAATTGGAAATGCACAATTAAGTTTTCTTGGCATTAGATACTGCATACCAACTTTTATTTGCCTCTATAACTTCTTGTAAGAGATTCTCTTGCCAAAACCATTTCTATACTACATTGTATTTAACTTTTGTAATATTGACTATAGATGAATATGACTATTATAATACCATTTTTGGAAGCAAGTTCGACAACCATTAACTATTGTAATATGGACTATAAATGAATATGGCCATTATTATACCATTTTGGGAATCAAGTTCAACAACTGTTAACTTTTGTAATTCTCTTGCCAAAACCATTTCGATACTACATTGAAATTAACTTTCGTGATGTGGACTTTAAATGAATATGACCATTACAATACCATTTTTCGGAAGCAAGCTCGTGGAAATTAATGTTCATGATTATTATTGATGTTAACATGTAATTAATGATATGGACTTTAAATGAATATGACCATTACGTTAACATTTTCGGAAGCAAGTTCGTTGAAATGAATGTTCATGGTTATTTTGTCTCTGCCAAACAGGCATGCCAAATGGGCGTAAGTTAATCACACATGAATAAAAGTTGGTTTACAGTATCTTGCATATTTTAAATGGTTTTCACTATTTATCAGGAATTTTGGAGCAACCATTAAGAGTTACAATAATCTAGAACTAATCCATAGATTTATGTACATGCACATTATAACATCACTGACGACATATGTATAAGTGAAAGATTCTTGACTGTGGCATAAAAATCATGATATTCTACAGCTGTTTATTTTTTTAATGATATACAGTAATACTTCAATTCATCGCCATCAATTGTTCAGATAAGTTTTGGTGTTATAAAGAGATTTCGGTGATAAATTAAGGGAGACTTATATAGAAAAATATAAAAGAAATGTACTTTTGGACTTTTTATACAGTAAAACCTCAATTCATCGCCATCAATTGTTCAGATAAGTTTTGGTTGATGATATGAAGGTTCTGAAATACATTAAGGGAGACTTATATAGAAAAATATAAAAGAAATGTACTTTTGGAATTTTTATACAGTAAAACCTCAATTCATTGTCACTTTTTGTTCAGTCAAATTTTGGCATTATAAAGGGGTTTGGTGATAAATCGAGGAATGATTATAAAGAAAAACATTAGAGGAAATGGATTTTAGGATTTCAAAATACTTGGTCACTTTTTGGTATTATAAAGGGTTTTGGTGAAAATTTTGAGGAATGCTTATGGGAAAAAAACATATTAGAAATGGATTTAAGGACTTCAAAATACTATAGTTAAGTAAGTAACATTTTGGCATTGTAATGGGGTTTGGTGATAAATCGAGGAATGCTTATGAAAAAAAAAACATATTAGAAATGGATTTTAGGATTTCAAAATACTCGGTCCATTTTTGGTATTATAAAGAGTCTTGGTGAAAAATTTGAGGTATGCTTATGAAAAAACATATTAGAAATAGATTTAAGGACTTCAAAATACTATAGTTAAGTAAGTAACATTTTGGTATTATAAAGGGGTTTGGTGATAAATTGAGGAATGCTTATGAAAAAAAAGAATTAGAAATGGATTTTAGGACTTCAAAATACTATAGTTAAGTAAGTAACATTTTGGTATTATAATGGGGTTTGGTGATAAATTGATGGAATACTAATGAAAAAAATATAAAAGAAAGGTACTTTGGGACTTAAAAATAGTTCAAGAATAAACCAGGTGGCAAAGTTATTGAGAGATATTATGACAAGGTTTAACTGTACTTGTCCCATAATGACATCCAATATGAGTGGGGACTTTGTTTTGCATTGTTGATATAAATAGAATTTATTTATTTATGTGTTTGTTCATGTGATAGTCTGTCAGGGATATTGTGGCAGAGTGTTTATAAACATGAAAGAGTCTTTATAATGTAAATATGGAACATATATAAAGGTGGTTTTGAAATGAAGGGGTGAATATACGCATAAAGTAATGCGGTATTAACACCTATGTGTGTAGAATAGACCCGCCCATGTTTATAAAAACTCTGCAACAATATCGCGGATGAACTATAAGGTTGTACATAAAACAAAACCAGTGATTATATATATTGTCATTTTTTTAAAACATAAATACATTTTTTCATATTTTTTTCTCTCTCTTAATTAACCAACTCATTACACAGATTTAAAATACCATGGATGTCATATATCGTTTGTTAAATTAATAATGGAGTTTTTTTTGTATATTGTGTTACCATGGCAATATTTTATTTGAGATATATTTATTACCTATATAATATATATTATGCATTGTGGATATCATAAATATTGACGCTGTACATATATGTATCTATGCATCTGAGCTCACTTGTTTTTATCAAGGGAAATAATTTGACTTTTTTGTCATATAAGGGAGCTAACTCTTACCTGTTAAACACCTTAATATAAGTTAAGGTAGAAATAAAAAAAAACTAATGAAATCAAAATTGAGTTTTTATTTCTTTTACTTGTATATGGTTAAAAGGAGACTTAGTGTCTCCAGTGTCTTAAATTGACGTATCGCCGGCCACGCCCACAATGTTTCGACACTGGCTGCCATTACAGTTCCAAAGCAGCATCACGACAACTAATGATGTTCTAGTGTCAGTGACGTCATTAAACCACACAATTCAGGCCGGGTTTTCATTCTTTTTGGGTGTAATTCAAGCATGTCGACCCTTTGTCGGAACATTGTGGGCGTGGCCGGCACGCCCACAATGTTTCGACACTGGCTGCCATTACAGTTCCAAAGCAGCATCACGACAACTAATGATGTTCTAGTGTCAGTGACGTCATTAAACCACACAATTCAGGCCGGGTTTTCATTCTTTTTGGGTGTAATTCAAGCATGTCGACCCTTTGTCGGAACATTGTGGGCGTGGCCGGCGATCCGTCAATTACCCAATAGACAATTTATTGCTTCCACTGCTTTCCATTATCCCAAAATCTGTTCCATAAACATTTAGTCCTTCCGGTGTCCTGAAATAATTTCATGGACTGCCAGTGTTCTAAAAGGCTCAAAGGACATTTAGTAATTCCTCTCTTCTAAAAGGTTCTGTGGTTTTCAAATGTCCTGAAAGGTTACATTGTTTTTATTGTTCCATGGGGAAATTAGTCTTTCCATTGCCCTAAAAAAACCATGGGACATTAATTTAGTGTTTCCTACGTGCTCAAAGTTCTATAGACATTTTGTGCTTCCAGTGTCCTTAAAAGTCCCATGGTCATTTAGTGTTACCAGTGTCCAAAAAAGATTGTTTTTACAGGTTCCGATGACCTAAAAAATTCCTAGTGCGAGAGTTTGTCAGTTCACTTGCCAAAGGTAGATTGGTTTCTCTTGGAGCCTCCATCCTTTATAGAACTGGCTTGCTATACGTGAGAGGATATTACTGATCATAGTGCCCCTCACTGCCTAGGTTTGAATCCGTCTCAGGCAGCTCCTAGTTTGAGGAAGTTTGTAGGTTCTCTTGCAAAAGGCGTTTCTCCAGGTACTCCAGTTTCCTCCAACATACCTGAGCTGAACGCCACCATATAAGTGAAATAATCATGATTAAACATTCTACTCTAGTTGGTAGTTATATAAAAATCTCATGTAAACAGTTAAACACCACTGCATATCTTTGCAAGTTGAACAAATGTCTAGAAGGAGTCTTTTCTGAACAGCTCTAAGATAGTAATGCCACTTCTGAAAAAAAACCATTGGTTTCAAGAGACCACAGTTTATATCACCGCCTAGCTTCAAATCCCACTCAGAACAGATCTGTGTTAGTTCGGATGTTGATGGATTTTTCCCAGGTTACTCCATTTTTTCCACTATTCTAGAACTGAACTGGATCCAAACAAACCAATACTTGATTATATAGAAGTTTGACCCACTGAAGTTTTTTTATCCACACCACTGGACATTAGTTTGTAAGTATATGTGATGCCTGTACATAAACCATCGAACTCTCCATACACTGCTTCTTTGATTATTATCTCTCGTCATTCATTGGTTATCTCCAGTCATTCATTGACTATAACGAAATTATTAGTTTTCGTGATGTCCCAGTTGCCAATGTTTTTCGTGGATATCTTGACCCACGAATTTGCATCTCAACGAAAAAGGGTTTATATATGTATCAACTTATCCAGCAAACCGGAATCATAAGCCACAACTTTAAAATAACACACACGCAGTGGTATATTATCATAGAATCAAGAAAGTTGGACACAAAAAAAATTTTGTTATGTTTTTTCAACTACAGATTACATGTACTTAATTTCGTTTAAAATACACATGTGTGCAGCTGACTGTCGCTGGCCTTGCAGAAAGGATCTTGCGTGCCCTGGAAATACGTGCCTTAATCTTCGTCACCTATATATTCGTTTGTTTGCGTTGGCGTCTTCATGTTTTCGCCATCACGTTTTTTGGGCTCCAAATTTCTTTTTTCCATAGGATAAGGAAATCACTTTATATCTAAATACACCTTTTTATGCAAATGAATTCATACTTTTTTATCCGGGTGAAAATTAAGACATCAGGAACTAGGGATGGATTTATCGTAATTACAGTACAGACCTATCCAAAGTTTAATACTAGGATAACGAAAAGGAATTGAAGTTCCGATGCCAAATGACCGGTCCCTCGTTAGCTAAATCAAGGCACATTTTCGACAGCGGTATTTTAATCTCTCGGCAGTTTTTTCGGTCACTAACTAGCCATATTTGGGTTATTTGGCAGCTGGAATTAGACTCCTGCTGCCTGTCGAAAGTTTAACACTTGGCTAACGATAAGAAGTCAAAGCTCGACTACTGAGTGACCGAAATATGGATATCTAGTGGTTCATAAAAGCTGCCAAGAGATAGAGTTGAGTAATGGTGTTTAACGTCCCAGTCAAGAATATTTCACTTATATCGAGACGTCGCCAACTATAGACGAAGGTGCAGAAATTTTGCCTGTGCATTACGCTGATGGCATTATACAGCAGGGTTCTTTATCGTGCCAAGCCTACCAAGACACGGGACCTCGTTTATTTTAAGTTCCCATCCGAAAGAACCGTGACTTTCATTTCGTAATGCCGAGTGCTTGGCGAAAGAACAGTCACTACCCACTGCCAAGAGATAGATAGTTGCTGCCACAAAGCTGTCAAGATACAGCTAACGAAGGGCCAAGTTGAGCTGCCGATTTGTTAGGTTAGTGTTAACCTTTCGACAAGTCGGTACCGTATTACTAAAATACGAGCAATACACGTCAAATCTAATTAGCCCCTAGGTGACCAGGTAATAACCTAAAAGGTGTGTGTTCTCACAGAGATAAATGTTTTACACCATATATATATTATGCATACAGGATTGATGTCCTCAAGAAAACAATTAGTCATGGTACCCATAATTAACTTCCAATAACGCACCCCGGAAACAAATCTCATTGGTTGATTGCCGAAAAATTTTCACACTATAAAACACCAAAGTTGAAACACATTTTCTCTATCTTTCGATTGACAACCTGAGCAAGACTTCGTCTGCCAAAAGAAAAAAACTACTTTTCAATTTATTTCGTTATTTGTTCAAAATGAAAAGTATCGTTGCTGTTTTGATTTCTGCCTTTGTCGTCTGCGCCAATGCTGCTGGATACGGAACTAACCTAAACAACGGTTATGGCGGGAAAAGTGGATATTATCAGAACATGCCAGTTTATCCCCAGGGGAGCGCTAATTATGCTACAGACTACTACCGACAGAGTGCCCTGCATACCCTGCATACTCTGGTAAAGGGTACGGAAGCAATATGAATATGGGGTACAACCAACAATCCTGGACCATGCCTGTTGCTCCCCAAAAGTTCAAAGGTTATGGAATGTCCCATGGCATGAGTGGATATGGTAGCCAAGGGTACGGATATGGTTACGCCCCAGTTGCTGTACATCACCAGGGTACAGGAGGCTCCGGATTTGGCATACAGAGTAGTAAGTGTTGTCGATTATAAACATTGTTTTATTATCAAACTATACTCTATTGTTTACTGTTTTTGTGTCATTTGGCGTTTTCTATCCTGTCTTTTCCCTTTTCTTCAATGCGAATTTCTAACTCTTTACGTGGAATGTATTGAAGATTGGACACTGAACGCAGTCACCATCTAAATCACCACGCCCAGTAAAATCGAAAATAGCAGAGCTACATTTATTTTTAAACATTTCATTTTTTTAATCTAATGCATCACTTTTTATCAATTATTATAACACGCTAAATTCCACAATAGGCAATGCGGTTATGCCAAAAGCAACAATTTAATCTCGAGAGAAACAATGTTTTTGTTTTTGCCCAGTAAAATCGAAAATAGCAGAGCTACATTTATTTTTTTAAACATTTCATTTGTTTATTCTAATGCATCGCCTTTTCTTAATTATTAAAACACGCTAAATCCCATAAGATGCAATGCGGTTATGCCAAAAAGCAACAATTTAATGACGGGTGAAGCTTAATATTTTGGCTTTCAAGACCCGGTTGTTCAAAGTTTCGTTAGCTCAACCAGTTGGTAAGGGGCCGAAAATTTCAATCTTGTCTTAGGCAATATTTCTGGAATTTTTTGTTTGAAAGATAATGCGCACAATTGTTATAATCAAAAAGAAGTATATTTTAATTCAAATTAACACGTTACTGTATTTTATATTAAATATTTTTGATTTGATAATACTTTTAAATTTTACTGATCATTTGGTTAAAGTAACGGAGCTTTGAGTAATTGCCCTCAGGAATGTCTGCTAACCCAAAATGAAGCCAACTTTCTTTCTTTTTTCGCAGATCAAGTCAATATTGGCTCAAACCCTTTTATATGTCGGTGTATATATGCATACAATGTGCTACTTATTTTTTTTGAAATAATACAGTCAATCTCTCTCCTCTCTCTCTCTCTCTCTCTCTCTCTCTCTCTTACTCTCTCTCTCTCTCATATCATCTAAATTTAACAATAGTATGCAATATTTGATTCTTCAACTTGCTTTCCTGATCTTATAAGTTTATGTATTTAAAGCAAAGACTGTGGAGACGAGTTAATATAAGACCTTGGTCTTGTTCTCGAATCCTTTTCTTCATGTATATGTATGTTATTGTACAATTGTATTGCTTTTTGTGAATAAAATATTGTTTAAACTAATCGTAAAAATTCAAAAGAAGCACATTACACTTTCACAAGAACACCTGCACCTGCACCATAAATGGTAAAGTTTTTTGGGATATTGTGATATCGATTCAACAAATAACAAATAAAATCTTTATAGTTTGACATATTATCATCGGATGCAGTGGCGGATTTAAGGGGGGGGGGGCTCTGGGGTTGCAACCCCTTTGAAAAATGTAAAAAAGAGAGAGAGAGAGAGAGAGTTATTGATTTATGTGATCCCCATATGTTAATGTAACAACTCATTTCTGTATACGTGTTGTTCCGGATCGCGTTTACTAGACCCACCGTCTCTGGAAGCTCGCAACTAGCATTGATATACTTGTAATTCTCACCCCCTCCCCCTTTTCAAAAAATCTTGGATCCACCTGGGATGAAAGGCAGGTAGACCTGTATCACATGTTTCCCCGATTTTCATATTTTGATCTGAAGGTTTTTATTCAGTTTTGCGATAATGCTTGTCTTTCGACAGAACTGATGTCATGAGACCGGGTGTAGATACCGAGGTTACCGACATTAGTCAAGAGTTGCTTATTTATTAAAATATGAATGTTTCTTTTGTAAAAGACTACCACGGGCCTCTGGTTGTGAATCGTTGATTTTTTTTATAATAATGTATCAAATGTGCATTGAAAAACTGCTATGCGTTGTTAATTTTGAAACTTCATTATACCTCCCGCTTAAAAAGTGGGGGGTATATAGTGATAGGGGTGTCTGTCCGTCCTTCCGTTACACCTTAGGGTACCTATCTCTTATCCGCAACTCCTCCTAAACCCTTCAATGGATTTTCATGAAACTTTCACACAATCTTTGTGATATATATATAATGTAGATGTGCACCTCCTATTTAAAAATTTGATCCGATGGATTTTTGGGAGCGGGGTTTATTTTTTGTGAGTTTGTGGCTCACAGTTTTTCTAGTTTTATTAAGTTTAGCGCATGACGACCCTGTATATAATCTTTGTAATAATTGTTTGTTTATAGTATTAATGATTTCTGTGTTTTTCTCCATTTCAGTACTTGGACTTTTGTTACTCAGTAGATTGTTTTAAACGATAACAAGTCCAAAGGTAAGAACATATGAAATTAAAAAAAAAATAAAATTGCGCCCAGCGGTTTCCCGTTACTGCTATGCTCAAGTAAGTGAAAATTATCCGGCAGTTTTTGTTCAAGTCTACTGGAATCTCTATGATAATTAAGCATAATTCGTTGAAGCTAATAGTGACTCTGATAGTACATTTTTGTAGGCCGAATCATATGCCCTAACGATGATATATTATTTTTTATATTGCTATCATCGTAATTGACATACCATCGTTAAGGCAGATAATTCGGCCTAATGTTTTTAATGCAATGCAAAGATAATTTGGGAAAAGTCGTGATAGGAAAAGCGTATGTAAAAAACAAAATTACAAAATCTTCATATTTTGAATTATGAGAGTTTTGTCATTTAGGAAACTTAGTGAAATGAATGCCATGCATATTTCTAGTATGTCAGATGTTCGTACCGGTGTTTTGTGAAATTTTGAATTATGATTGTTTTGTCATTTAGGAAACTTAGTGAAATGAACGCCATGCATATTTCTAGTGTGTCAGATGTTCGTTCCGGTGTTTTGTGAAATTTTGAATTATGAGAGTTTTGTCATTTAGGAAACTTAGTGAAATGAACGCCATGCATATTTCTAGTGTGTCAGATGTTCGTACCGGTGTTTTGTGAACTAGACAACCACAGCCTACATATTTTACCATACATATTTCTATTTTTCAGATTTTCGTACCGGTGTCTTTCAACAAAATCTACCATCATATCTGAAGGCGGCATCCATCATTTAACATTCTTATTTATTTGTTGTTAAGAAGCTTTACTATTGAAAAATAATAAAAATTGTAAAAATAAAAGATTGTTTTCCATTTATGTTTATATTGTACAATGTTCAAATACATGCTATAACACACATTTTGCAAAAACACACACTTGCCAAACATCTTACCTTAACCTTAATGCTCTCCTCGCCCCCCCCCCCCCCCCCCCCCAAAAAAAACAAAAAAAAAACCGCATAAATATAAGGCCATAACGCCTTTCCATTTTTGCCTGTCCTTTGCTGCTGTTTTGCCGTGTTCCAGCTGGTCCATCCGGTGGCGTTTCTTTCCTTTTCAGTCGTTTTACAAACACGCACTTCGCATATACACATTTGCCAAACACGCACCTAGCAAACACGTACAAGTTTAACCAACAAACTTATGGCAAAAACGTTTAAGGCAAACCGGAATTTTGCAAACACTCACTTGGCAAACGAAATAGGAAGTTAAAACGCGTCAAATTTACCTGTGAGAAAAGTTTTTTTTTACTGAAAACGTTCACTTGAAACAGCCAATACAACCAAGAAAACAGAAAATGAGCACCCGGCCTTACTTCTCTGGTGGAAGTTCGCGTGTTTAACCTAATTTGCCAGTTTCAAAGATTTTACTTTGCTTCTGTATTTTGATTAGGACATGGATAAGTGTGTTTGTTTTTGATTATGAAGAGACAAAAAAGAAGAATATATACAATGTATATTGAGACCGCCGATTATAAAACTCGATTTTTGACGGACACATGGAATAAATAAAATAAAATATAAAATAAATACAGACAGTCAGACATTGTGATTCCTATATACCTCCCGCAAACTAGCGGGGGGTATAAATATCACATTACCACTGATTATCAAACTTACTACATTGGACGGACACTGGGCATCAGACAAATTCTCTCGCTTATAACGGGGGTGGGGGTTGTTCATAGATGGTGGAGCAAAAAGGAAATGCCAATAGAAAACACTGAACTTTGTCGTGTGATCTCACAAACTGTCTCGCAATATGACCTGACCAGAGTTAAATTCGAACCAGTAGGCGTGCACGTGAAAAGCGATGTGATCCGTTAGCTCACCTAGGCTCCTTTCATTTTTGAGCAAGATTGTATGCCCAAGTTATTAGTTAAATACAAAATATGTCAACAGTGGATAAAAATGAGAATGCAAGGGCTGTGACATTAAAATATGCAAAATAGCGACAGATTTGATGTCTGGTGATATATCTGACAGCAAAAAGTTTTAAAATATCAGTTCTTACCTATAGATGTAACGAAATGTTGATGTGCATCTAATGTCTTTTGGTTTCTTTTATTTTTTATGTCCCATATCCGTAGTGTCTTGTCATCTGAAGCACTAAGTATATACTTATCACCGTTAGCTCACTTTTGGAGATCTCCAGTTTATGGGAGGTTGACATAAACCAGTCTTATATGATGTCAGTAAGCACTGACAAATGCCCCTAAAGTTTTTTTTACCATCATCACAATTTTGTTGATAAGTATGCATGGTGTCTTTGCATTACCCTCGATATTAGACGTCCCACAGTTCAATGTGCCCTCCATTCTCAATTTCTATTACACACATGGGGTGTAGCTCGCTATACAGGAGATGTTTACCCGTCCGGAGCATCCGGCCTCACTTCCTTGATGGAAGTTCACCTGTGTTCCTTTATTTGCCAGCTTCAAACTTTATACTTTGATTTGAGATTTGGAATGTGCTTTTGACATGGATAAGTGAGTTTGCTTTTGATTTAAGCAAGAAAGTAAATGTTGCCGGTTATCTAAAACAGAAGGAAGATGGAAACAAGCTGATTGAAATATATCGAGAAGAGAAATAAATTATATATTGTGTCCTCTTTAATCACAAAAAAATGAATATTGATACGCGTATCCGACACTTCCACACAAACCTTGGCAATCATTACTAAATTCAAACAAATCCACATTAGACTAGGCACATTTTCAGAAAAGACGTCGTTTTAAAGAGGAAGAGGCATTTTTTAGTAAAAGCAAACCATGTATCCTTTTTACCTAATTTGGGTGTGCCGAGTTCGAAAATGGCGGATACCAAGCTGAAAAATTGCTCTAAGTAGGTCAAAATTTAAATACAAAATGGCCGCCAAAATCAAAATGCATTTTTGCATGAAAGTTGATATAGAAGTTGTTTTGGTGGCAACAAACAACCATTAATCAAAGATTGTAATATTTCAAGGCTTACTTGGGTGTTAATGAACAGAAAATTTAAACAAAATACCTATGGGCCTTATTGCTCACCTGCAAACATTTAAAAGATACATAATTTTAGGGGCAATACCACCTTCGTTGATTTTCATACACAAAATTTGCTACGAAGTAAGATCTTGGCATGTTGATTATTTTTGCAACTTGGTGTTGTTATCTATTTATAATACTCTTTAAAAAATATGGTCAGAAACACAAATTCGCAAAACATTATACTCCAGGGGTAACAACTCCTCTATGGATCACCGTATTCTTACAAACATTGCTACTTAGTTTGTCATGTTCATTATTTTTAATGTCTTCTTTATATAACACTAATAGTTTTCTAGTCAATAGCCACACAACCAGCACAATTTGCGAAAAATCAAGTATTTTTCAGGGGCAATAACTCTGTAAAAAGGGGTTTGATATTTATGAAATTAAAATATCTGGCATGCCGGTCAGCCTTCGTCTCAGGTGGCCTGGCGACAAAGATCATTATGAAAAAATGTATATATTTGACTCGTGAACGAATTCGAAGTTCACATGTTTAATTTTAGCCTGTTTTAAAGGTTTTCGCTTTTGGTTTTGGATTGTAATTTGAACATAGGTCTGTATGTTTCTATTTAATTCAATGAATTATGTATGACACATAACATGCTGAAACATTGATATATGTAGTCTAGAGTGTGAATGAAATAGCTTACAAAATTGAAGCCTGTGTTTGCACCAAATGCTTAAGACTTTTTTTTTTTGCAGTGGAAGAGCAAAGTAAATGTAACTACACTAGCCTTCCAAACCTATTTAGGGGTGCTAAGTCATCATCGAGCAACTCTAAGCTGACTATTTGCTAAAAAGGTGAACTTGCACTATAAAATGTTGATGTGAAGTTTGATATTCAATTATAGCAAAGGTTATACTGCATTTTATTTTATTAAAACTGGTAAGAAGTAAGAGGGCTGAATAATATACCATGAGCCTTCTGTTTAAGGAGATTAGTGCCGATGTCCCTTTGCAACCCTTCTATTCCCTAACTATTTAAATCCGTGTATCCGAAGACCAGTGTAATTTTGTAAGTTAATACCAGCAAGGTAATACTCTAAAGTAAATAGGGCTAGTGACTTGGCAAATGTAAAAAATGGTGAAAGAGCAGGGTCCAATATCTGCACAAAAAACGGTTAGGCACCTAAGGTTATTCATACTGATATGATAGCAACATGCCCCTACATAGGCAAGAGTAAAAAGTTGGGTGGCGGATTATGAACAGGACAAGCAGAACATTAATGATGACCCCAGTCATAGAAGGTATGTCACAGTTGCAACCCCAGAAATGGTCGATAGAGCTTTGTTTTCATTCCATTCATGGTAGCCGAAATCACCATTGGTTGCTCATTTTTGAGAAATATTTTTCTTTCAAAAACAAAAAAATTGTTTTTGCAAATCTGTAAAAACAAAAATACTCTAAACATTTTTACAAATTTTGAATGTTTGGCCACTAATCATTTTAAAATTGTGGAAACATAGATAAAAACCATGATATTGTTATGACTAACAGGTGAGTTACAGAAAATATAAGGGCATTTCACAGAGAACAGTACATTCTTTTCTGACATCTTGCAATAAGAAAGCTTATGGTCTGTTGGGATTCTTGCACAGAAGCACACAAGATGCACTTTGTCGCGTGTTAATCTAAACATTTTAGTGGTATATCTTGCTAGCTCCCATAAGAGCTTTGTTTCTATGGAGGCAAAGCGGGACATGATTTCATCCCTGAGCCCAAATAACAGTCTAAACAATGGAATCACCCTGGTTCATCTCCGCCAAAGAAGGCAGAGAAAGACTGTTCCATCACCACAGTTAACTTAGATACTGATGGTATTCTGATGGTGCATGTAGATTATTTCCAAAAGGGACAAAAAATAAATGGCACATAATTTGTATTACTTTTCAGGCGGTTACTGAAAAATATTCAACTCAAGTGTTGTGGAAAACTCAGTGAAGGTGTCTTGGTCCACTGACACAATTCTACCATTGCCTTGACTGCAATTAACGATTGTGGCTTTAAACTTTAAATTGAGTGGCCAACCTTTTGCTTAAGCTTGCACGTCAGTCTTGCTATTTACATTACCCAGTTTTATAGTGAGTATTCATTGGAGGACTTTCTGAATTTTCAAGAAAATGAATTATTTAAAAGTTGCATTGAGCTCCTGGCAAAACTGTATAGAGACTGATACTATGTTGTAAAATAATGCAATATAACCGTCAAATTCAAACCACTACATATGAGATTCACAACGTATCAATCGATATATGTTTTTAAATAATGGTTGTGATTCTACCTATTTAAGCTATATCATTCTTAAAAGTTTGACGCATGATGACATAGTAATTATACTTGTGGCAAACTATGTATAAAAGAGTGTTCTCGAATATGCTCTTTTGCATTTCAACCACAAGTTTTGATTTTGACTGGTAATTCCACACCATGAGCAGTATTTCAGTATGGTTTGGTTATGAACTCAATTTATTAGTCATGTAGATTTATCAGTGTATTATGCAAAAGGCACACATAATAAACAAACACTTAACTATAGCCACCACTTTATTTTTAGAAATTGTTTTAAATTTGATTTAAGCATTTATACTTCGATTTAGCCTTTTTCATTTTAATGCAACAACCCAAAGTCTGCAAGTTATGCTGAAATGTCACAAAGTACCATCTTTTGCTAAAACACGGAACTTAAATAACACTGAGAAATTATATTCCAATAAATTTAAACAGTCGCCATTTTGTTTTCGGAATTATGGGTTCAAATTTTAAAAGCTCAAAATTTTACTTGGTATTCGTCATTTTTGAAATACAGCAAACCCGAATTATGTCAAATTAAGCATGTTGCCAACTTTTTCTAAAAATTGAAACCCCAAGTAACATTTTTGCATTAGTACACTATAAGTCACCATTTTTGTTTTTTGAATTATGGATTCAAAAACTCGTTATTGAGCTTGGTATCCGTCATATGTGAATTCGGAATCCTCAAATTATGTTATATAAGTCATGTTACCAACTTTTACTAAAATTTGAAACCCCAACTAACATTTTTGCATTGGTACACCATTAATTTTAGCTGCCATTTTATTGGAATTATGGGTAAAAAAATTCAAAACTGACCTTGGTATTCATCATTTTTGGAATTGGCGTCCTCGAATTGTGTTAAATAAATCATGTTACCAACTTTTACCAAAATTTCTCAACCCAAGTAACATTTTTTTGCATTGTAACCATTAATTTTAATCGCCATTTTGCTTTTGGAATTATGGGTTCAAAACTCAAATTTGAGCTTGGTATCCGTCATTTTTGAATTCAGCACCCTCGAATTATGTTAAATAAATCATGTTCGGCTAACTTTTACCAAAATTTGTCAACCCAGTAACATTTTTTGCATTGGTACACCATTAATTTTAGCCGCCATTTTGTTTTTGGAATTATGGGTTCAAAAACTCAAAATTAAGCTTGGTATCCGTTATTTCTGAATTCAGAATCCTCGAATTATGTTAAATAAATCATGATACCAACTTTTATTACAATTTCTCAACCCAAGTAACATTTTTTGCATTGGTACACCATTAATTTTAGCCGCCATTTTGTTTTTGGAATAATGGGTTCAAAAACTCAAAATTAAGCTTGGTATCCGTCATTTCTGAATTCAGCATCCTCGAATTATGTTAAATAAATCATGATACCAACTTTTACCAAAATTTCTCAACCCAAGTAACATTTTTTGCATTGGTACACCATTAATTTTAGCCGTCATTTTGTTTTTGGAATTATGGGTTTAAAAACTCAAAATTGAGCTTGGTATCCGCCATTTTTGAATTCAGCACCCTCGAATTATGTTAGAAAAACATGTTACCAACTTTTACTAAAAAATGCCGCTTCAAGTCACATTTTCTGAATTTGTTCCTAGTCTACATGGCTAAAAAAATGAATATTTTAATATTGTCCAGCTTTGCTTGAGGAGACAGGTCAATTGCACCATGTACATATTTGATCCGGGTTTGATCTTGATCAAGATTAAAGAGATTATAGAGATTAAAAATTTGATATTTAGACAAACAATTGAACATTTTTATTTCAGTTTTACTCTAACCATTTATTACTATAGAGATTGTCGAAATTCGTCTAGCCATCGAAAGGTATTTAAAATATCATTGTTATGGTGTTTTCCTTTTAAATACCATTTTTATCAGTTTTATTAGAGACTTGGTCACTTTGTTTAACAGTGGATTTAAATATTGTAGGGACTATTAGTGTCAATTTTTCCAACATCAAACTATAGGATATCTCCTGCTACCTTTTATAATCAGTGCTCTTTCTCACCTGACCAAGGGACTCAGAAATGACGTCACAGATTGGTCACTCTTAATCATTCGCTTGCAACATTTGCGCAGTTAAAATACCTGCTACGGCCAGGCTCTGTGTGTGTTGTGTTGTGTGTGTGTTAATCTAGTTTGTTTGTTTGGGTTTTTTTTTTTTTGTTATTTTCATGCGTTTTTGTTGTCGTGATCTTAGTTTATGTATATTCTTTCGCTATGCATTTATTTATTTTACGTATAGTCATTTTTGGATGTTGGCGTATTACACCTAAGTCGAGAATGTTTCATTTATATTAGGGCGGTCAGTTCAGAAGTGGTGAAGGAATCCGGAGTGCCCTGAAAAACCGCCGACCTCCGACAAGCAGACTGACAAGCTTCTACAGTAAAACTAATAAAGTAACAGACTTCAAGTTTCACAATCATTAAATCTGGCAAATTGGAAATCTAAACAATTTTTTTAGTTTTCATGTTATTGATGAATTTGAAGATCACCCCAAGCTTATGACATCTATATTTCAATTGTGTTAGAATTTTGCTACCTGTAATACAATAAAACATAGCACAAAGTTGCCAGATTTAAGTTAAAGAAAATCTCAATTAATTATAAAACTGATTGGTTGGTTGGTTGGTTGGTTGGTAGGTTGAATGTTGCTTAACATCGCATCATCAATTTTTAAGCTCTTCGCGACGGGGACTATTTTATTAATCTCTATAGATTAATCTATGAATAATTTTGTGTATGCATGTGAAGTGCGAGTGTGTTTTGTGGTCTGTCTTGTACTAGCGCGCTCTTGTCGAGAGCGACTTTAATGTGTCAGCTCGACGAGTCAGTACGCCTCAGACAAGCGTACCACTCCCCCAGTCACATTATATATATGCTGTTACCAGGTGAACCAGTAAAGGCCAATTGTAAGGAAAATTCACTTTCCCACATGTGGTCTGAGCGGGGCTCGAACTCACAGCGGTGAGAGACCCTGGATTTGTAGACTGACGTCTTATCCATTAGGAATTATAAAACTGGAGTCAAAGACATAAGACAAAGCAGATAATTTATTTTTTTATTATTATTATTATTATTTGAAAATAAAATACAATATACGAATAAATAAATCGATTGTCATGTTAGTGTTCAGTCTTTGGACGTTAGCCGGAAAGACACTGGTAATGTTGAGACGTACAAGTACCTAAAATTATATATATACAAATGTTAAATATAATAAGTGAAGTAATGTTGTTTTTACAACTCAGTTAAATTTCACTCTATTCATACAAGATAATGGTTTTAATTTAATGGCTTAAAATAAATAATACATATCCCAACATCATAGATAAAACAGTTCATTTTATAATCCCCAAGCGAAGTAAAACATTTAAGAAACTCAGATTATGTAAAACACAGGAACTTTCGTCAGGTGCATGAGGCCAGGTGCACCGCTATAATCTACTAGACTCTCATAGCATTGCCAACTAAACAGATTTAGTGTCATTCTAGATAACACTTGCTTTCAATGTGGCCATTTTGGATGAGGTTCGTCCATGTGCCTTATGTCCCTTAATGTTTGTGCAGAACACTTATTTCCAATGAATATTGAATATCAAAAAATGACGTTTTCCTATCAAAAAACGGCGTTATTCCGAGAATGTGTGACATTACCGTTTTCCAAACACGTTCCGCACCAATCTACGAACAGCGGCCAACATTCGTATCTCTTTTATGACATACGGAGCTAGGAGGTGGGCGCTGTTTCGGAGCTCGGAGTTGACACGTGACACAGCGGCAAGCCTCATTGGATTTGAACTTTACAGAATGGTTTGTTATACGTACCTGTAAGTTTTACCCTCTGATGACTTTGGTGAGGAGTAGCAATGTGAACACTGTAAAAAAAATATATTTAGAAGTTACATATTATACCAGTTTTAATTTTACAGCACTACACGGCCGTTTCGGAATACAATTCCTCATCAGTAGTGCTTGGACCAAAATTTTGAAACCAAAATTGTTTTCAAGATGTTGAAAAGCTACCCAAAGGACCAAAATATATTTTACCAAATTAAGCTAAGGAAATACTTTGCATGAGGGAGTATACCTTAGTTTTTGAGAAATTTCAAATATACTAGTATTACATTTTCTCTTTTCTCTCAAGGAACATTGGTTGTAAAATAAGTGGCATAGTTGATTGCACTTTGATAGAACTACCACTGACATTTACTCCAGTGCCTGCCCAAAATAGGACGTTCTGTATTCTGTGTTTTTTCTTCTATTGCCATGCATGCTGTTTATATTAAACTACTCTTCCAGACCACCCAACCTCACTTCCATGGTATGACGGAAGTTAACGTGTTTAAGCTTATGTATCAGTTTCAAAGTTTTTACTTTGCATTATGGATTGTGATTTGGACATAGATTAGTGTGTTTGCTGCAAATAGATTGTAACTATTTATACACTACAGACTATGGATATCTAAAATAGTGAACCGGCACCTCAGAGTGTTGTTTCGCGTTCTAGGTTGATTTTGTTATTGTCATGAACATGTTTCAAATAACAATATACAAAACAAAAGGATAAATTCATACTGAGACCATTAAGTATAAATCACACGGTTTTAAAATTGGTCAAATTGAACGAGCAATCTATATAATCAAAAACAAACATACTAATCCATGTCCGAATAACAATCCAATAGCAAAGTAAAAACTTTGGAACTGACAGGTTAGGTTAGACACGTGAACTTCCACCAGGGGAGTGAGACCAGATGTTCCAGCAGGGTAAGCATCTCCTGTTTAGCTAGCTATCCAGTAATGTGGTCTAAATACCTTTGTAGGGATATAACTATGTTCCTTTTTAACCAGAAAATTCAACATAAAAATGATAACTTACCATCCGAAATGGCGGAGTTTGGTCTTTGATAATGTCCATAGTGCAATGGTGCTGCTCCATGGTAACTATTGGTGGCATAATAATTATAGTACGGGACAACATGGCTACCGTAACCTTGGATACCATAGCTACCCATTGCAGCATGACCACCGTATGTCATACGGGGATCGATGTCAAAGGATGAGCTGTCGTACATTTGGTTACCATAGTATTGCTCTTCGTTGCCATAGTAACCTTGCTGATTGTTACGATAGTAACCTGGATGAGTGCTGTCATAGTTGTTGTCCGTGTATACCATAGTCTGCTGTTGTTGCTCATATGTCGGTTGCCATGATTCTACATACTGTGGGTTTGATGATAATACTTGAGTATTTTGTTGTCCATTTCCGTTCTGGTATTGTTTTTGTTCTGAAAACATGGCGGTCTGACGTTGATTTGCATATTGCTGTTCAATTGGTAACCCTTGGTACTGAGTATTTGACGTCTGCTGTTGAATCCCTTGGTTTGGCGCCAACTGAGGGATTATAGGAACTTGCCCTGGTAATGTGCCTGAACTTGGTATAAGTTCTTGTTGAGTTTTTTGTCCAAGTGTTATATCAAAACTAAAGATCACAAAAAACAAGATCAACGAATTTTTGATTGCCTGGACTTTCATTTTTAACAGTAAGTTAACAGAAAGACTTAACGGTCCTTACGCACGCCTGAAGTACCAAAACAGAAAGACTACCATACAATTCATGTTCTGTGGCTTTATACACCGACTTGTCGACCCACCCACCCAGTAACGAAAATCCTGGACCTAAAGAAGTGTTTATTTGATTGGTTTATTTTATTTACAGCATTGATTAATGATAATAGGTGTTTTATGACTAAATATTCATATTTTTGTCGGTTTAGAAATTACGCACATACAAATTTTTGAAGCATCATACGTTCGTGGTTATATTGGAGGGTGCATTTTGATTACGCATTCTAACTTTTACATATATGGGTATGTATGAACTAAATGACATCTTGTGTATCGAATTACTTGTTCTTTTTACGTTTTATATCTACAATACAGTTATGTCGAAAGTTTAACGCTAAGCAAAAAATTAGTGCCGAATCTCAGTTCCACGTTATCTACATCTCTGCAGAATTTCGACAGAACCGATATCTTTTCTCTCTCGACAGTTTTTCAACACTTGTTATCCACATAACTCTACAGCCGAGCTTCGATTCCTTTTTCTTAAATTGCTCATGTTAAATTTTGGACAGGTCTGTACTGTAGCTACCCGTGTGGTATTTGGGCCAATTACAATGTATTAGGAAACACGAATGTTATTATAAAAACACCATGTCAAAAAGTAAATAAGTCTTTAGTCATTTTTGTGTCTTCTTCCTTGTTTATATAAATATATTTTATATAGCAAAGAAGTTGAGACACTACTAGTAGGTCGCTAACTACTAATCCGTGGGTCGCAGAGACTTTAGTACCATGCCCAGCCGAATTGCTTGACATGTCCATTATTACAAACCACCTCAGTTCACCCAGTAAGTTAATGTAACTGGCTCCAGTTTCACAACTATTTCTAAGATTTCCCGAAACTTAAATTTCGCAAATTTTGGAAATCACATTTTTTTTAAAGCTACTAATAAATATTTTGGCAAAAACTAAATTCAAAAGTAGCAGGCTGACCAATTCGACGGATTTAGAAGAAATTGTACCATAAAAACGGATAAACGGACGGATAAAATGAAAATGTCCAATTAGACAGATTTACCCATTTTGACGGGGTTTTTTTTTAAATCAAAAGTATTAAAAATATGTACTTTTTGTATGGAAATTGTACCAACGATAAAAAAGTACCCAAGTGGCAATCTTGCGCACTAAAATGTACCGATCTTGACAAACAAATAAATTTGATTGGTCAGCCTTAAGTAGTATTCAAAATGACACTTTAAAAATTAACAAAATTATTGGAATTTGAAAACTTGTCATATGTAAATTGAGGAAAATCTTATTTAAGGAATGATTGCGAAACTGGGGCATAGTGGACAAAACATAACGACGGACTATCATTCCGACCAAGGGAGTTCTTGAACCTTCTGCACCACCACTTCAACCGGGACAAGTATTGATCTGATGAGCCCATAGGCCCAGGTCAGTCTATTCAATAGAATGACAAGGAAATAGCGAATGATCTTAAAAGGAGCTTTTAATCATGCAGACAAACAGACCTAACACTGAAAATAGGATTTATCAAGGCCCTCAAAAAGTTTTATGGCCGTCATCACAGTATTGTTGATAAGTTTGATGTCTCTGTGTCCAGGATTGCCCTGGATATATTTGATGTCCCATAGGTCAATGTTCCTTTCACACAATTTTGATTACACACGTGGCAGGTGTAGCTAGCTAAACAGGAGGTGCTAGTACCCTTCCGAAGCACTCGGTCTCACTTCAATGGTGGAAGTTCACGTGTCTAACCTAACTTGTCAGTTCCAAAGTTTTAACTTTGCTTCTGGATTGTGATTCGGACATGGATTAGTATGTTTGTTTTTAATTTTCAGAATTTTCACTTGCATATGTTTGTTTTGTCAGTCAGTAAACTGGTAAAGAATTGGGTGACTTATCATAATAAACACGAAAATGCCAACACGAGGAAGTGAAAGATGTTTCTGAGGCAACTGGTCATGGCAGCCGAAGTTGGCCCATCAATTTGATGCATAATCTTTATATTTACTAAATACAAAAATTCTTTGATATTTTGAATATTAACACATCTGTCTGTTCTGTTTTTCAATCGTGTTGGTCATTGTTTTGTCTTGGTCATGCTTATATACTGTTTCACAATGCAACTTTGTAAGACAATAAACAATTTGATTAAAAAAATTTAAATTGGGAGGTTTACTTTTTAAAAAAAATATAGGGTGTTCATTACCCGATAAATAACAGGGGAAGACATAAAGTTATCAAATATACACGCATACATCGTCTGTCGCCATTTTTGAGATTTTTGACTCGATGTTCCGTCTAGATACATTGGTGCTGTAGGCATTTTTGAGCGTTTGTCAGACATATTATAAAACATGCAATATACATGCGCCGTCTACATATTGGAGCTGTCACCATTTTTGAGTGTTTGTCAGACATGTTATTAAATGTGCAATATACATGCGGCGCCTGCTATGTATCGGTGCTGTAGCCATTTTTGAGGGTTTGACAGACATATTATAAAACATGCAATATACATGCGCCGTCTACATATTGGAGCTGTCGCCACTTTTGAGGGTTTGACAGACATATTATAAAACATGCAATATACATGCGACGTCTACATATTGGAGCTGTCGCCACTTTTGAGGGTTTGACAGACATGCTATCAAATATGCAATATACATGCGCCGTCTACATATTGAAGCTGTCGCCACTTTTGAGGGTTTGACAGACATGCTATCAAATATGTAATATACATGCGACGTCTATGTATTGGTGCTGTCGCCATTTTTGAGTTTTTGATAAATTGTTATTAAACAACATGTACCACCTCTTTATTGGTGTTGCCACAATTATTTGATAGCGTTTGCTTCAAACATTGCTACTTCCGGATCACATTGGTATAACTTCAAGATTTGATTGATGGCCGGAATTTCACCACTAACCGACTGAATAATTATCTTACCTATAATTAATTCAAAAATCAATAATTTAATTAAGATATAATCATTCACTTCCTTATACAAGAAAACACAACTTAGATGCCCGTTGGTTAGTCATTAGAAAATAATGGCGATGTTAGATGTTCCTTGTTTCGATTGTTGACGTTAATCGACTGGTGTGGCCTTTCCTCACAAGAATTTCTGTTTCAGGGTATAGGCAAAGTACAGTTTTAAAGATATGGTCCAAAACATTTCTGTCCAGAGCTCTTAACTGACCCAGTGACCGGTCACACTTGGAAATTCCATTTATGACCAGCAAAAAAAAGTCGCCCAGAAATTGGGCGATACTGGGCATTACAAATTGATGATTTTACAATTTTGAAAAGAAGGCTGTGTTTGGTATGAAATGTCCAAAGGTTAAGGACAAAATAATCCAAAGTTAAGCAGGAAAAAGTATGATGTATGTTACAAAATGTCCAATCAGTGGTACAAAATGGCATGGGGAAAATGTCCTTAATCTATTGGAGAGGAACAAAGCAGCTTTAAGCCCCAGTCAAGATTCTTTTGCTTATATGGATGTTGTCAGCTCAGGAATAGTGGAGGTAAATGGAATGCCTGGAGAAAACCCCTGACCTTAGGCAAGTGAACTGATAAACTCTCTTACTTTATAGGATCTGTCCAGAGTTGGATTCGAACTTAGGTGGTGAGAGTCACTGATGTGCAAGTGCATTTTAGACCAGATAGCCACGGAGGCCCCTGTACCCCTTGGAGTTATCTTTGTTTAATACTACAGTCTAACCTGTGTTAAAGGCCACCTCTATATAAGGATCACCTGCTTATAAAGACCAGTAGAATTGCATCCCAATTGTTCTTAATTCATATTATTTGAACCTGTATATAAAGTCCACCTGCCCATAAAGGCCACTTTTACTGGTTCCCTTGGGTGGCCTTTATAGACAGGTTTGACTGTATATAGAACAAAAAACATAGAACAAACAAAATGTACATATGATTTGTACCTGACAATTTATTAAAAAAACTAACAAGTTAAAAATTATCAAAAATATTTAATACATATAAAGTACAGTTCAGTTTTGGCATTTTAAGGATGTTTGATATTAAGCTCAAGAAGACTTAGAAGAAAACATAGAAGAAATGGATTTTGGGACTTCAAAACAATTTTGAAATAATGCAGGTGAAAAAAGTTGTTAATGGGCATTATAACAAGGTTTTACTGTTCTCCCTTATAACAAGGTTTTACTGTTCTCCCTAACAATTCACTATTTCTAAATATCAAAATCTATTTCCTATTTCATTGCCTTCTTTTCTGAGTGTCAAACTTACATCACCAAACAGATTTAAAATACTATTACACTACCCTGAGAGCAAATGCCATCAGAGCAATGCACAGGCAAAATTGAATCTTTCTTTTAGCTGCTGATGTCTCGATTTAAGTGAAATATTCTTACAAGTAAAGGCAAACAACACTGAACTGTCTGTTTGACCCTTAATTTGAATATTTATTATGTACAGACCAGTGCATTTATATATAAGGTTTCAAATTTCACTGGGTCAGAGGTCCTGGACCTTTTGATTTAAAATTTGGACCTTCAAAATTTATACTGTTAAAGTCTTATGGACCTGCATTTTTACCAGTACCCAATTTCAGAATATTTAACCTCTGAATTTACATGTAAGTAACAATATTGTTTTGTTTTTTTAATATACACATATGTACTTCATTATATGTAACAACATTATTGCACACAGACCTTTCATTGTTCATTTGGAACTTTTAAAAGTTAATGTGGGACCTGCCAAAAAAAAAAATGCAAAAGGTTCTGAACCTGCCAAGGATCCAGAAACAGGGCAGACAACTTCTTCTAAGTTGCTAAAAATCCAGAAACAGGGGAGAAAACTTCTAAGAAACAGGATAGACAAATTCTAGGTTGCTAAGGATCCATGAAAAGGGGAAACAACTTCTCCTAAGTTGTTAAGGATCCAGAACGAGGGAGACAACTCCTAAGTTGCTAAGGATCCAGACACAGGGGGAACAACTCCGACATATGGTTCTTCTTGCTGTGTTCTTACAGGTTGATCAGTTTCCTCATTATAAGTAATAGGAGTTCGTTCAACTCTCTCAATGGCAAAAGCTCGGCTTTGGTCAAATATAGTGTCATAACCTTGACCTGTCTCCATCAGTTTCTGCCAGAGTGTACTCGTAGTTTGTACTTCGAGTTTGTGTTTACCCCGCAGATGTTTGGTAAGGTTACCCTGGAGTCTACATCTGTAGTCACAAAGATGACAAGCAAATGGTTTTGAATTCTGAAAGATAAATAATAGAAGGTTATTTATTATGAACCACAATTAAATGAGTATAATAAAACAATACTGTCCTTCTATAACATTTGCAGCCTAGGCAATGACCTTCAGCAAGTTAAGTTAAAGTCTGTCCCGAGCCATTAGGCCCATCAGGCCGGAGCTTATCCCGGTTTCCGTGGCGTTAAGCGACTGAGAGTACAAGACTCTCCCCTGAATGGGACGCCGGTCCATCGCAGGGTTAACCCCCAGCATTTTGCTGGTACTCATTTTTTTCAGCTGCGTGAACTGGAACAACGTGAAATTAAGTGTCTTGCTCAAGGACACAACACATCGCCCGGTCCAGGGGTCGAACCCACGACCTTCGAATCATGAGTCCAATGCCTTAACCACTAGACCACGCGCTTCCACCTTCAGCAAGCTAACTGACAAAGTTTCTCACACTAGGAACTGCCCCGAGTGAAGCTGAAACCTAGGCAATAAGAGGTGCTATACTTTAGACCACTTGGTCACCAAGGCCCCTCAAATGCGGCAATATGTATTACATGGTGGCTTTGTCATTGGCCCATGTATTATTAATAGAATCTTACAAAAGAGGCTGAATATTTTCAGAAAAATATTTATCTGACATTGAGATATCTCTGTCTTATCCTGTAACTAGTGTAGGATTCTTTTCTCACACACATGAATCGTAAACAAAAAGTTGTATCAAATGTTCAGTTTTCATTCACCATCCATGCCTTATGAAAATGACATAATTGATTTTTGTTGACGTTCTCATTGTTCTCACATAAAATGATTTTGATGTCATAAGTTAAGGGCGTGTTAGTGATGGTGACATTGAGAAAGTGTTGGTTGTGACAAGTGATCACACTCTAGGGTGAGACAAGAAAATCTCACATGGGTAAAAAACGCGAGATTTCCATTTCTCCCATCTCTAAATATGAAAGATCGAAGTATCCAGTGTAGGAAAGCCATGTTGAATATTTCTGTCTTTCATCACGTGGTTTTGTTGTATTTTATCACATGATTTTCAGTGACGTAACAATCAAAGAACAAATGAATGATGTCTTTCTATGGGGACATGACGTTTTATTGTGGGAAAATGACATCCGCGTCTCCAAAATTAAGAAATTTTAATTGCGTTTTAAATGTTTATTCTGAGAGATTAGAATAAATACCTTTGTTTTCTAGTTTATACATTTTGAATAAACCAAAATCAGGTACATTCTGTCCGATGGTCATATTTATTTTTATGTAAAACTTTAAATAACAAAGTTAGATTTTCAAAGATGGCGTCGATGTCAATGTAACTTCTATTTGAAGGCTAAAAATGTCATCAAAATGGGAGAAAAAGAATCAATTATAAGTTTATCCATGTAGGACCCTTGGGGTTAAATATTTCTGTCAGAGTCTCGGCAAGCCTCGTCTCTGACTGAAATATTCAACCCCTCGGGTGAGATTTCCCTATCCTACATGGATACTCATAATATATTCTATTATTCTCACACATTTGCAACATAAAACATGATTTGTAAACAAACAATTGCATCAAATGTTCAGTTTTCATGTCACCATCCATGCCTGCTGAAAATGACGTAATCAATTTTTGTTGACGTTCTCACGTAAAATGATTATGACATCATCAATTAAGCGTATGTAAGTGACTGTGACGTTGAAAATATTGTTGGTTGACTTCCGAACTTTTCTCATGTTATTAAGTCCTCAAAACGATTAATCTAGAGCAGGTATAACTACACGGGAAATTCAGCGTGTAGCCTGTCTCAACCCTAGGGTGAGACAAGGTAATCCCATATGGGTAAAAATGCTGTATATCCATGTCACAGGTGTGAGAATATACTAATATACGATTGGCATCGGTAATTGTTGATTATTTCTTAGTTTAACTTAATTAACGGAATGGAGAGTGGAGTTTGAATAATGGTGTTTTACACCCAAGAAATCACTCCGATCTTTATCATAAGTATTCACACTTACCTTAAATTTGTGCATTGATAATAGGTGATCTCTCATGTCAACCTTAAACCTTGGTTGTTTTCTCAAGGCCCTCTGGTTTTCTCCACAATAAATTAACTGACTACCTCGAAGTGAAAGGGTCTTTACTGTGGCATAAAACAAAATCACTCCACTCTTTGTCATAAATATGTGTATTTACCTTAAATTTGTGCATTGATAATAGGTGATCTCTCATGTCAACCTTAAATGCATAATAGTTACACTGATCATATGGACACTTGACTTTCTCCACTGAAATATAAAAACAGAAAAAAAAAAAAAATTTCAGAGACAAATACCCCCTGTCCCAAATGGCCAGACACTATAAATTTATCATGGGATACATCGTCTGATGCTGGTATACATTTGTGCCAAGTTTGATCAAAGAATTTACCACTGTGCCTTCTTACATATGTCTTCTTACCACTGCAGTAGCTCAGTTGGTAGAGTGCTCGTTCCGTAAGTGAGAGGACCCTGACCAGGTCAGACCCAAAACTCGAAAGTGGGTAGTGACCGTTCTTTAGCCAAGTACTCGGCATTATGAAAAGAAGGTCACAGTTCTTTCAGATGGGAACTTAAAATAAGCGAGGTCCCGTGTCATGGTGGGCTTGGCAGGCTAAAGAACCCTGCTGTATAATGCCATCAGCACACAGGCAAAATTTCTGCAACTTAGTCTATAGCTGGTGACATCTTGATATAAGTGAAATATACTTGACTGGGACATTAAACACCATTACCCAACTTTTACATATGGAATTTATCAAAACAATACTTGTTCAGTGTTCACTCATTAATATCTTAGTGGGCCATATTTAACATTACATCAATGTAAAAATATTTAGTTATGGTGTTTTAGAGGACAGTTTTTGAAAATGACCACCCCTAAAAATGCTAGTTTTAACACTGCATAATGATATATACCTTTGTTTGTCCTTATAAACAGAAATTATTTTGCAATGAATTATAGAAGTCTTTACCTATACATGTGTCTCCTTACCTGTGGGATTTATGCAGCAGTGAGTTTTAATCCTTATAGTACGGAGGAAGAGATGGAACTGGATTGTCAATGTACTGAGGAAAGGACAGACAGACGACTGTGCTGTTGCCCTTGGGTGGACTCCTAAAACTAGAAGGAAAAGAGGCTGCCAGCAGAACGGAACAGTGCAGGCTGGAACACCTGGAATGAAAGTAGCCTTAGACCGACCGACATGGAGGAATGACGTCCAAGCCTTGTGTGCCTCCTGGCACTAAAAGCATTAGGGTTAGAGTAGGGGAATTATGATATATGTTTATCTTTGTGTCTCCTTACATGTGCCATAATTTGGAATTTATTTTCCAATGAATTTTAAAACAAGTACAAGTTTACCTGTGTGCCTCCATTTATGACCTCTTAAATTCATTTTACTACCAAATGACTTCCCACAAACATCACAGTCATACTTCTCTCCTAAAATAAAAAAAATAAACAGTCAAATTTCTCTCCTGAAATGAAAAAACAAACAGTCAAATTTCTCTCCTGAAATAAAAAAAAAAAACCAGTCAAATTTCTCTCCTGAAATTAAAAAAACAAACAGTCAAACTGATCTCCTGAAATTAAAAAACAAACAGTCTAACTTATTTCCTGAAAAAAAAACAAGAAAATTCAGTGAATCAGAATCCAGCTAAGGGTGAAGGTTTAGAAATTCACATGTCATCTAAAGAGGAACCAAAACGGAACTACTGTGTAAAGTAGCAGGCTCTTCAAAAAGAGATTTACTCTAAATGCTGAGTAACAGACAGACAAAGCCGATACCCATTTCCTTGACTAAAAATTAACTTACTAAGCACACACTTACCCAATTGTGTGCAATGGAGTGGTTAACAGTTTTTGTATTTTTGTTGAGGAGATATAACATACAAGATGGATTGATTGATTGCATGAAACAAGTTTTAGGTCCCAGTTAAGAATATTTCACTAATATTGAGACGTCACCAGCTATAGGTGAAGTGACAGAAATGATATATATCTCTGCAGTTTGAACAGGGCAATGTGCAGAGAGGTTCTTTAGTGTGCCATGTCTACCATATATTACACAGGGCCGCTTTTCCTAAGTCTCTTTCAAAGGACTCGGTGATTTTCGTTTCTAAATGTAGAGCACTTTGACAAAGAACAGTCAATACAATGGTCTATTTTCAAGTCTTGATTCGACCCGGCTATTGCTCCCACATAAGGATCAAGCACTCCACCAATTGAGCTACAGTAGTGGTAAACTAGATGGAGAAATCAACTGTAATTCAGGGATTTTTCTGGGTATCCACAGGGTCCTGTAAAGGGACCCATTCCCAATGCAAAAAGGCATGCATTTTTCCCAATTCTGTAGTAAACAATTCCCAATTAGCTATGTTTATCAATTTTTTGAGAAAAAAAAAAATCATAAGATCATCAAAATCATATTCAGAGGATATCTCTTTCTGATAACAATTTTGCTCTATATTAACCCACATTTTGCTGGATGATTTATATAGAGACAAAAGAGAAAGCACTATTTTGCTGTGAAACCAATATAATTTTCTCAATTACCAGTGTTCTAGTGGTCTAGAATTTCTAATATGTTGTTGTGATTTTTCCCAAAATTACGTTTTTGTTGAGCATTTTCCCAATTTCATCCCAAGGTCCTTTTCCCAAAAAGGTAAAAAAAAAAATCCCAGGCCTGTAATTCTTTTGTCAAAACCTTCCCCTTACCGGGGCACAAGTAATGAACCACTTGATCTACCACAGTGCTGTCCAGTGAGTGGTGTTGTTTACTGAACATGTTTTAGTATAGACTTCATAAAACTTACCTGCGTGTTTTGATAAATGGCTGTTAAAAACATTCTTATAAAAAGTATAATAATCACATTGTGAACAGCGGTATCTGAAACAGAAAAACAAGAGTTTATTAGAATATCAAATTCAAACTTACTAAAAATGACAGATTCAAAATGTATCATTGACAAGATCACTCAAAGAAGGTTTAGATGGCTTGGGCATGTTTTTAGAATGAAGGGAAATGCATAACCAAAGAAGCATTAAGATTGACACCCCAAGGGAAAAGACCTTGTGGAAGGCCAAAAAACAACATGGCGAAGAACTGTAGAAGGTCAACTGAAAGATCTGCAGCTGACTTGGGGAGAGGCTGAGACAAAGGCAAAAAACAGATCTGAATGGCGAAATCTTGTATTGACCTTATGCTCCACATGGAGCGAAGAGGATAGGTAGGTAGGTATTAGAATGTAATGCCTCATTATTCTAAATTTCACGAAACTTCCTATGTGGGAGATCATGGGGTAGTGACTATTCTTCCGTCAAGCAATTGGCATTTAAAAATGAATGTCACAGGGTCTTTTGAAGAGAACTTAAAAGCCTATGCCACATTTCACGTCAGGTGTGGCACGTAAATTAAACCCTCCCTGCAAATAGCCTTGAGCACACTTCAAAGGTCAAATTTGATGCCACTTCACCTATAGCTGGTAACATCTAGATATAAGTGATATATTCTTGACTGGGAAGTAAACCCCCATTCAATCAATCAATCAATCAATATGGATCGATCAATGATTGATCAATCGAGCAATCCATCCATCAATCAATCAATCAACTTAATGGTAATGGTATGCTTAATTTGAAAATTAACTTGGCTGTGTTTCGTTGGACACAGGACTTTTCCATTGATCAATATTTTTCAAACCGTTTTCATTTTTGACCAATTAGATCACAGAATGTAATTTTTCATCTATCATGGGCAGGCCAAAAACAACCTGGCGCAAAAAAGTTGAAGCAGAATTAATAGAACTAAATTTTGGCATAGGGAGAGGCAGAGACCAAAGCCATGAATAGAGCTTAGTGGTGAGATCTTGTGTCGACCTTATCCTCCACTGGGAGTGAAGAGGATAGGTAGGTAGGTAGGTAGGTAGACTGCCACCTGTAAAAAGACTGTTGTTCATAAAAGACTTGTTAAGAACAGTTTATCAGTCAAATAACAAATGTAAAGTTAGTTGCCTTTGTCTTGATCTGTGAAAAAATAAGGAGGGGAAATACCAATTAATGGAAGAGCTTTTTCATCAATAGAAATATTCCATTTGAGTATAGCCTTTGACAAGTTGCAGTATAAACATGTTGAAAGTTTAATACTAAGCTAAATAGTTAGTGCCAAGTCGAGAAGCTCATCTCCCCCCCCCCCCCCAGCTTGCCAGCTTTTCAGCAGCTGGTATATCTCTTTGGAAAGATTAAAGATTATCAGCCACTCGCTATCCTTGTCCTAGCCATTTGACATCTGAGCTCAGTGTTAAATGTTTGCCAAGTCTGTACTGTGGATTACTCCATTATCTTGGATGAAATGTACTCTAAAAAGTTGCATATCTAGTTGTTTTTGACAAAAGAAATTAGCATAGTCACCTTGACCTTTAACCTGGAATTCATCATATATCACATAATGGTTTCCATAGCTACTTACACTGTTCTATGATCAGGTGGTTGAACTGGATTTGTTTAAACAGGTGTATATCTACATGTAGTTGTTTCTGACAGTAAGAATTAGAATTGTGATCTTGACCTTTGACCTGGAATTCATCACATATCACATAATGGTTCCCATAGCTACTTACACTGTTCTATGATCAGGTGGTGAAACTAGATTTGTTTAAACAGATGTACTGACAGTAAAAATTAGAATTGTGACCTTGATGTTGACCTGGAATTCATCACATCACATGATGGTTACCATGACTACTTACACAATGGTTGCTATGTCTACTTACACAACGGTTACCATGACTACTTACATGATGGTTACCATGACTACTTACATGATGGTTGCCATGACTATTTACAGAATGGTTACCATGACTACTTACATGATGGTTACCATGACTACTTACATGATGGTTGCCATGACTATTTACAGAATGGTTACCATGACTACTTACACTGCTATATTGCCAGGAAGTGGAACTTGGTGTACTTTAAACAGATGAATATCTAGTTGTTTTTGAGAATCACAATTATTATTGTAAGGACATAGATGACACAGTATTGTATTTTTTTCTGTATGTCGTTTCATGTGTTGCTGAAAAAAAAAAACCATAAATTTATTTATCAGTAATCATACAACAATGGAATTTTTACCTTTTATTATTTTAATTTTAATGTGTTGTAGGGGAATAATGCCCCAATCAAGATTTTTTTCACTGAAATTGAGATGATCAATTCAAAGACAGTGGATGTAACTGGAGTCTCGGAGATAATCACTGATTATCTGCAAGTAAACTGACAAACTTTTTCACACTAAGATCTGTCACAAATGGGATTTGTACCCAGGAGGTGAGAGGCTTGTGCGTTAGACCACTGGGCCACCAAGTTCTCTCCCCATACAACAATATAAACCATTTATAAACAAAAGATTCAGAAGTCTGCAAATATAGGAAACAATGAATGTGGATACATTCACGCCTACAGTGCGGGGGGTCCCAAGTTGGATCCTCTGGCCTGACCTTGTATTTTTCTCTATCCTGTTACAGTTTGGTAGTCAGTGTGGACCTCAGACGTGGTACTCACTGGACAAATAAAGTCCATCTGAGGGAATATGGGCAATATTTTCTATGCGAGACTGTGTGAAACGCAATAATTAACAGGGGAGCAATGAAGTAGTTGGTAGAGTCGAGTTGAGTCATGGTAATTTAAGTCCAAGTCAATAATATTTCACTTATATGGAGACATTGCCAGCTAAATGCCAAGTTTAGTTCCCATCCGAAAAAAACCATGACTAAGTCTCTTTTATTTCATAATGCAGAATGCTTGACAAAAGTACAGTCAATACTCACTTTCAAGTCTTGGGTCAGACCCGGTCAGGTTCAAACCCAATACCTCCCACTTACAGAGAGGGCACTCTACCAACTGATGCAGTTGGTAGAGAATTCTACCAACTGATGCAGTTGGTAGAGAATTTGCCAATAGTGCAGAAGTTCTAGGTTTTGATCCCCAGTCCTACCCTGCATTGTTGGCTTTCCTGTCAAGAGTTTCATAGGTCTTGGAAGTAAAGGACTAGCAATCACAGGCAATATTAAGTTCATCCAATGGAATTTTGCTCAGATTTCCCACAGGGGACACAAGTCATTCCATGGTCCGACTGCATTTTACTCCTTCTTGTTACAGTTTGATGGCCAGTATGGCTGGCAATTGTGGGCCATACAAAGTCCATATGAGGGAATTCTGGGCGATTTTCCATTTTGGACTGTGGGAAACTCGGGGAAAAGTGGGAGGAATGTCTGCACTAACAGATTGTGCCAGAGGCTCTAGGTTCGATCCCTGGTCCAACCCTGCATTGCTATCTTTCCTGTTAGTCAAACCTACCTTAAAGGCCACCTCTATATGAGGACCACCTGCTCTTAAAGGCCAGTAAAATTTTATACCAATTGCTCTTTATTCATGTTATTTGAACATGTATACAAAATATATAAGGGCCATGTCCCCATGAAGTCCATTTTTACTGCTTCCCTTGGGTGGCCTTTATAGACAGTTAGACGGTACACAAGTATACATAGCATGGCAAACTAATGTCTTTTCTCTGTAAAATTACAACACTTACCGTAAAACTAGATTTTAAAAAAAATCTTTTATCGCAGATGGAACAACAAAATTTATAGGTTCGCTCTTCCTCAGGTATATGGCTCTTCTTATGAACAAGTAACCCCTTCTTGTGTTTATATCCCTTCCCACAAATGTCACAGATCACCGAGATCTCAGCCGAATGGTCCTTTAAATGTGCTTTAATTCTAGACTTCTGTATATGATAGTAGTTACATTCCTAAAATATAACAAGCAAATTATATGTTTTGCCCTCAATTTTGTCTATTAAAATTGTGGCCAAATCGACCTGGAATTGTGTCTGACAACCTAAAATTTGTAAATGGTGGCCAGCTTGTCCACTTTAAATTTGAACTTTTGTGACCAAAGAACAGATATTTTTTATGAAGCTGTTACCATTTCAGGCAATAATAATGCACACTTTATATCATCATTATGGTTGTTAATAACACTGATGTATGCAAGAAATTATGTCAGTTTTAAAAATGTGCATTTTTTGTTCTCCATTCCAAAAGGATGCCTTAATTTTCCTTTATTTGGAAGAAAAGATTGCCTGGACACTTGGAACTTCCACTGGCCACCTAAAAATTCAAATTGCTGGCCAGCTGGACACTTAGTTTTGAAACCCACTTTGAGGACTGATGTTATTTTCATCAGATGGCATAGATCAAAACATCATTTGAAAATTTATCCCTTATATTATTGTTGTTCAAAATTTTTGCCACTTCATCCATAGCTGGTGACGGCTCAATAAAAGTGAAATATTCTTGACTCGGACATAAAACCCCAATCCACCCATCATTTAATTGTTTTGAACAAGCAGATTAAGTGAATTAGGATCCCTTGCCAGAAGGTTCTTATTTACGATCACCACCTCATGTTCAAAGGGTCATAACTCCCAGGAAAATGAGCAAACAACCTCTGGTTAATAACATCCAATCAATGTTGATGGTTGGTAAGACTTTCTTTTGTACCTCCCATCCATTATATTCTGTGTAAAATTTTTTAACATAATTTTTCACAGAAATGTTCAAAATGGCTTGAATCTGTCATTTTAGACTGTTTTTCAGTCAAAATTAAAATTTTAGTGGAGGGTACAAATGGAAGTCTATCCTGATGCTTTGCACCAAGTTTAGTAAAATAATGTTGCATAGTTTTGTAGGATTACTCTGGACAACACTTGTCTGCACGTATGGAATGACCGAAGTTTCAAATTTAATATCCTACTCTTTCGTCGAAAGGCAGTCAGGGAAAAAACTATAACCCATGAATATTATTTTAAAAAATAAACCTGTATATCTTTACCTCTACTTCACATCTGAAGATATTAAATTGACTCTCGTCAATCGGTTCTCCGTGTACCAGATCTTTATGCCTTGCCACGAATCCCCTGTTTCTCATTTGATAATTACACCCTTTATAGTTACAAACATACAATTTCTTTTCTTCATTCCATTCTGGGTGTAACGTTTTGTGGTTCTCATTTCTATGAGCAAGGTAACTGTCATGATTTTCCAAATTTAAGTTACATATATGACAGTGTGTTCTGGGATTTTTCTTTTTTTTCTTTGCAGCACTGCTATTTCCAATTTCACTACCTACAGTGTTATTGTTCCAAGTTCTCTTCTGACTTACATTTTCTTTTACCACACCCACTATTTCTGATGCCATTTGCCCTCCATTATCAAGCACTACATTTTCCTCTTTGACTACTGGTATGGTAATTTCTGAATTATCTTCATTTTCACATTTCTTTCTTTCAATTTGACGTTGTTTTTTCTTTGTTTTGCCACACTGTTTATTTTTCTGACTTTTCACTCCCTCTCTCTGCTTATTTATCAAAGTCTGATTCCTGCTCCCATTTTCAGAATTATCATTTTTGAAGTTTATTTTGATGGTGTTTTTGTTGATCATTTTTCCGTTTCGATTTCCTGTTAATTTTCTCTTTTTTGTATTGATACTTTTGTCTCTCGTTTTTTCAGATGTTAATTTTACAGTCACATTTTTGTAATCAGATCTCAGCACTCTTTGTCTTTGTTTTCTATGTTCTGGATTCTTTGTTTTGGAAGCTTTGCATTTTTCTTTCCTTCTTGAACTTTGCTTCCTCCCCCTCTTTGATCCATAACTTTCTTTTAAAACGGAAGCATTCAAACTGCCATCATTAATTTCAACTTCATCATGGGGAACGTCAAAACTTACATTAAATGATTCTTGAATAATTTCTTCACAATCAAGATTTAAATTTGCTGCTGTCTGATTTTGTTGATGTTTATCAGCAGTCTGTCTACCACACCCTAAGTCCAGTCTTTCTTCTTTTACTAAATGTGAAAAATTATCATTTTCATTTTGATTTCGACTGCAGGTACTCGAATCATTATCATTTTCATGAGACTGCAACCCACAATCGATGTTTGAAGGATTTTCAATATTATTATGACTTTTGGACTTAACTGTTTGGAAAATACTATGACCTAAATTAAATTGAAGGATGTCATTGATGTCTTGAGAATTACCAAAGTGTTTTACAACATGGGTTGTGTTTACGCTAGAATCAAGGTCTTGTGTGACACTAATAATCTGGGTAACATTTACACTTGAATCAAGGCCCTGTGTCCCATTATTCTGGGATGTGTATAAATCTGAACGTAGGTCCTGTGTGGTGCTATTATTCTTGAACAAGTTTACACTACAACCAAGGTCCTGAGTGAAGCTATTTTTATGAGATGAGTTTACTTCAGAACTTAGGCCCTGTGTTACAGTTTCAGTAAGGCAGATAACTCTGTTTGCATTTTCTACATGTTTTTGTTGATTTTTCTGATCAACCATGTTGCTGTCTATTTCAAAACTAATTGCAGGTTGTTTATATGTAGGAACGCCGTTATCAGAAGAATCATATGAAACATGACTTTGTTTCTGAAGCATCGGACACACATGTTCATTTAGATATTCGACTGCATTGTTCAAATTCACAAACTGTAATAATTTCATTGTTCTTTGTATATTCTGCAATGACAAATTAATATACCCTGTATAAATAAAGGTGATGAGATTCTGTATGTCATTTATCAAAATGCCATTAAAATATATAGAAACACAGCCTTCCTTTCTCTCAGAAATAACAATACATTGTCTGAAATATGAACTGATGGCCGACAAGATGACGGAATGAGCTGCAATACTGCCATCCTCTCCGATTATCAGCACATCACAGAATTGTTTCTCTTGCTGTAACTTGTACAGAGATCTTGAAAGTTCATTGACGTGGCTTGGTATAGTAACTCGATCTGTAGAGTCTGTTCTATTCTCCATTTTCAGATCATGGGGATCTATTTCATTTCATAAACTGAAATAAAAATAAAATATGAATAAACCAACATAACTTAACAGTAAAAAAATGGATTTCGCCAATGTACCAAGTGATATCAACACTTGTGTGATATTTTCTAACGTTTGAGCGAAAAGATTATCTCCACTATATATGGAATCATATCAGTTCACATATTCCTGCAAAAACGGATAGATTTATTCCAGAAATTTGCGATGATAATGTTTTCCAAAACATCCCACATAAATGTAACAGGAAAGAGGAAAAATTGCAGCAGCCAAACTGGGACTTGAACCCGGGACCCCACCACATTCCTTCTTGTTTTAATCAAGACAACCATTTGGTCCTTCCCAGGGTTGGACGAGCTCACAAATGGAACAGGAAATGCCAAATTGGGACTCCAACCCGGGAAACTTATCAATACCACAGGATACTCCGATCCCGCACTAAGCTACCCAGTCACCTATCGAGTCCACCCTGCCACACAAAGTGACAAACATAAAGGGGTGTTGATCACATGGTATGCTGGCCAACTCTATTAAAAAAGTAAGCACTAAAAAATGTTTAAAAACAGGAACCTTCGCTTATAATGTGCATGTCTGGTTTCAATGGAGCAGAGAGAAGGGGTGGCAGACCTGGAATTATCCAGTAGAGGTTGGGTGTAGAGGCTTTTCAGCACAATCAGTTTGGAGAATGTTATCAGGGTTAGGAGTCACAGAAAGAAGTAGACGAGCAGCATTCCAGAAGATGGCCCAAGCAGCAGAAAGATTGTCATGCTGGGTGTGGATGAAGAGGAACACTAGCAGCTGGATACCAACCACCAACTCACAGTGACTGATCACCACTGTGAACCCCCCATCTTGAGAGTGTACCGAGCTAGGGGTCGAAACATACAGTGAGGGATGGCCTCGGCTGAGGACGTTGGTGGTGCAGCAGCAGTACCATCACAGCTGTATGTAAGTTTTCTGGTTTCAATGGAGATGTTCATCTAACCTGTCATTAATTTATGAAATTAAGTTTATCAACTGTACACCCAAGTGCATTGCAAGCAGCTAGACTTCCCCTAGCCCAACCTTCGAAACACTCGGAAACAGTGTCTACCTTCTAGCTCCATATCCAAATGTTACGAGCTTGTCCCTAGCCTTGCACTTTTCCACTTCCAGGCATAACAAAAAGGGGTGGTGGACAAAAACAATGCATGATGATGGCCTTGTAGTTGATTTACGCGTCGATTGTGGGTTTTTAGTAAACTTACACATTATCGAGAACGTTGCACTTTTGATTTGGCTGTTATATTCTATTTTCTTAAAATTAATTATTGTGTTGATAATCTAGTTAATTCAAGCTTTAACACCACACTGAAAATCTTTATCACAAAACGTTTTAGTGAAAACTAAATGCAAAATTGGGCAAGCATTGACTTGCACAATTTCCGGGTTTTACTGCACTTGAAGTGGAATGGGAATCACCTCACCTACGTTCCTGTATTAGAGTCATATAGCATTCTGTATGCTGACTTTATTTACATGTATTTAAAATGCGATAATCCGGAATCGCATCGGAACTTAAGCCGGTTTAGAAATTAGAATGTTTATAGTACTTCCCAAACAAATGAAAAACCTGACCCACAGGTAGGCTACTTGGGACCATAAATGTGTTTATGCTATTAAATTTCTGTATCGATCCGCAAAAGCACAAAATTTAAAAATTGTTTTACTAAGGAACCCTGTCATTGCATGATTTTTAACTGTTTAACTTATCAAGATAATAAATTTCTATAAAAATGCATTGCTATACTTTTCACAAACGTACAATAACATAAAGCAGTGTAGTTCAAGTTATTTGGCCTTTATGCCCAGGGCTAAAATTCAAAGCTAAATTATTCTATTTTACTTCCATCTATCTTGATCATATATGCCACTACAGTGGTTCAGTTGGAAGAGTGCTCGTTCTATGGTATGGTGTTTGATCCCAGGTCTGGTCAACCAAGGCTTGAAATAGGTAAGTGTCTGTTCTTCTGATATCCTGTGTCATGGTAGATGTGGCATGCAAGAGAACAAACCCTTTCTACACATTGAACTGAGTGCATTATAAAGATAAAAATTTTGTCACTTCACCTAAAGTTGGTGAGGACATCGCAATATAAATGAAATATTTTTTACTGTGACATAAACAATCAATCAACCTATCATTTATTTATCATTTATTTTTTGACATGAATAAGTCTTTAGTAATACTGTGTGTCAACATTTCGGTGTTCTGTCTTATATTGTAAACTCTGGACAGAAGAAATATAACTGGCCCCAGTTTCACAATCATTTCTTAGCCAAGATTTCATCAATCAATTTTAATTATTTACATGCCTGCCAACCTATCAAGACTTCAAAGAGGGAGATCTCCCCTCTTGACAGTACTGCTTGGGGGGAGAATTTGCGTAACCGCATTTTTCTGTGTAAAAACGGACTAAAACACAATTCGTACCCTTGAGCTTGAGTTAAAAATACCTGTTCATGCTTTGTCTGGGCTTCTTTTAATCAATAAAGTTTAGTTTATGTTGCTAATTCTGTTTCCATCACTTCTATTTGTAAACATCCTCTGTAGTGGCCACAGATAACCTACTTATTTTTAAACTCTAACAAGGCGTCATTAGCGTGCACTGATACATAGGACCTCGGTTTTGAGTCCCATCCGAAAGACATAATTAAGGCACCTGTCCCAACATTAAATTTACTCAAGTGAATTATTAAAGGTCTGATTAGATATAATATATTAAAATTTATTTATTGACTACCCCATCAACCGATTGATAACCTTGTCAAAGACATGCTGATCAATCGGTTGATGGGGTAAAAATCCTTTTCCTTGGAAGCAATCACATATTACCCCTATTTATAAGGGAAAAGGTGATGTAAAGTCAGCTAGTAACTATCGCCCTATTGCTCTTACTTCTGTTCTCTGCAAAGTGATGGAGAAGATTTTGTTTAAGTCTCTTTTTAATTACATACGACAAAATAGTTTGCTCACACCTAATCAGTCCGGGTTCCAACCTAACGATTCAACTATCTATCAACTCTTAGATATCTACAACTCCATCATAAGTAACCTAGATAGTGGTAATGATGTCCGCTTTGTTTTTTGTGATATCTCAAAGGCTTTTGATCGTGTTTGGCACGATGGACTTCTGTGTAAGCTTAAAGACTATGGTATCAACGATACCTTAATACACTGGATATCTAGTTACCTTTTAGATAGGCAACAGAAAGTTGTACTTGATGGACATTCATCCTCCTTTCGGTCAACCAATGCAGGTGTTCCTCAAGGGTCTGTACTTGGTCCTTTCCTATTCTTGTTGTATATAAATGATATTGTGGATAATCTGAATTCCAATGTTCGTCTCTTTGCTGATGATACTTGTCTATTCGTTATTGTAAACAATGATCCTGGAAATGCTTCTTCGATTCTATCTGACGATCTATCTACTATTTCCAGTTGGTCCTTGAAATGGGCAGTAGACTTTAACCCCACAAAGACTGAAAGCATTGTTTTTACAAGGAGGCACCTGTCTCATCCGCATATTTTTTTCGGCACAGAGCAGGTAACAAGTGCTACCTCTCATTGCCACCTTGGTCTTACCCTTCAGTCAGATGCTACTTGGTCTAAACATATATCTAACATATACAAAAAAGCTTGTAGCAGAATCACCCTTCTACGTATGTTAAAGTATCAACTTGATAGAAACTCTTTGTTAACACTCTATAAGTCTTTTATTCGACCAATTCTTGAGTATGGTGATGTGGTATGGGATAATTGCACTCAACAGGATGCTGATCTCCTTGAAAGTGTCCAGGTTGAATGTGCTAGAATTATCACAGGTCTTAGACGAAATTGCTCTAGAACTGTTCTTTACTTTGAACTCGGACCTAGAGGCCAGGCGCAGGCAACATAAACTAATTACTTTCTATAAATCTATCAATGGCTATGCCCCTGCTTATTTGCAACATATCATTTATCCCTACTTTCCAACTGATACTGGTTACAACTTAAGAAACTCGGGTCAACTGTTTCAACTACCTCTTTGTCGAACTTCTTCCTATTACAATAGCTTCCTGCCATCTACAATAAAACTATGGAATGATCTACCGATTACAATAAAATCTGCAACTTCTATTGCATCATTCAAGTCTAAACTTAAATCATATTTTTGCACAAGTGAAATGAATTCTTCCTTTAACTATGGTAGTAGAGTTGAGAATATATATCACTGTCAGTTGCGCAATTTCTCGAGCAATCTTAAGCGTCATCTTTTTGATCACTTTATTGAGAATGACCCATCATGTCCTAAATGTGGATCCCCATCTGAAGATAATCAGCACTTCTTATTTGACTGTGTAGCTTTTTCTCAACCCAGGCAGAAATTATTTAATGCTATTTATTCTATAACTGGCTTACCTTCTATAGACCTTCAAATTCTTCTCCATGGTTCTTCAGAATACTCATACGGTAAAAACACTCAATTATTTCAAGCAGTACACAACTTCATTAAAGATTCTCAACGATTTAAATCTAATAATTCCAACTGAGTCACTCTTTTGTACATATTACTCTTACTTTCTTAACCCTAATAATTCACATCTTCTGTTCTGTTATTTTCAACCTCTTTTTGTTGTTTAACTTTGCTAACTATTAGCTACTCCCTTTTGTATATATATCTCTCTTTCACTCATTTTCTCTCTTTTTTTCATTTTGTTTTTTTCATTGTTCTTTGTTTTCGTTCTGTTTTATATTAATTTTTTCTCTTCTTCTTTTTTTCTACATTTATTTTTCAATATTCCAACAAAAAATGAATTTTTCAAATTTTTAGTAGTTACAATTATATTATCATAATTATTTGCATAACACTAGTCATTATTATTATTATTATTATTATTATTATTATTATTATTATTATTATTCATTGTGTATTGTTATTATTATTCATTGTGTATTATTATTATTAATATTAATATTATTATTTATTGTGTATTATTATTTATTATTATTATTATTATTATTATTATTATTATTATTCATTGTGTATTATTATTATTATTATTATTATTATTATTATGAATGTTATTTTTGTTATACTTATTATTATATATATTATGTACTCCGACTAAGGAGAGGACTTATATAGGCAATGCCTGCTGTCCAATCCTTTTCAGCATTTTTTTTCTGAATAAAATATTGTTTAAATTAAGGTTATAAAAAAATGTATCCATGCTAAAACTTACAAAACCAGAGCTTATGCATTTTCATTTTTTTTTTTACAATTGAATAACATTCATTTCTACGATAAACAAACAAACAAATAAATAAATAGGTATTTGCCAATGAATCAATTGTTTTATTTTATTTCTATTTCAGGGAAATAGAATATTTTTGAGAAAATAGCAAAAACAATACAGATTTCAACAAAACAAATCTGCAGACTGTGATGCACTGAATTATGAAATACGTAAAAAAGAAGATTAACCAAGATGGCTGACAGGCTAGACAGTGGGACTAATGGTAGTTCGCCATAACCAACATAGCTTAAAGGCCAGACAACATGACTTCTTCTAGTTTTGTTGCAACAAATATACCAGAACATTTGAAAACATTATCGGAAAATTTGTATCATATGCAACAAGAGGGAGTGTTTTGTGACATAATTATGATAGGTGAAGACGGTAATGTAAAATGTCATTCTGTAATTCTGTCGGCTACAAGTTCTTATTTTAAACAATGTATATCTAATTCTAAAAGGAACATGGATGATCCTGCATCTCTGTCCGCAGTATATTTGACAGAGCATTTAGTTGAAGATATACAAAACCTTGTAAAGTTAATATACACTGGCTCTCTTGTATTGTCAACATTAAATATTAATAGAATGATGAAGCTTTTACATTCTGTCGGCATGGCAACCATTGTAAACTATCTTCAGCAGCATGTGATTCCTCAAAACAAGATGTTTAGAGAACTTTGTCACACAGGTTCAGAAATGGAGACAAAAATTATGAGTGATTTGTCTTTGACTCAAGATAGTGATCAGAGGTGTAATGATGGAAATGAAGGCATTAATGATAAAGTCGGGGATTATGACAATGAGGGATACACCACTATAAGCCAGAGAAATGTCACTCAGAATCCAAATAAGTCTTTCAATAGTTTATCCATAATTAGTAGGGAAAATGATGGTCTTTACTTCTCTGGTTCAATATCAGTTGAAAATAGAGATATTTTTACTCCCAAAGACAGCTTGTGTGAATTGGACAATACAGTGCACAGACAAGTCTCTACATCTTTGACTTCAAAAGTAAATCATTTTCATCCAAATGAATCTAATTCAGAAATTTTAAGGGAAGACCCTGTTTCTAAAAATGAAGACAGGTTAAACAGCATCAACAAAACAAAAACAAAGTCAGAGGATTTAAGTGATAAATTTGATAATGATGAAGCCCATGTGGTTTTATGTAATGAAAGAGAGAGAAGTAAGACTGTGCAGCAGAATAGCATAAACAGTGAAATTAAAGAAACCAGGAATTCAAATAACAGAATTTATCAAGATGCTGAAATAAATGCTACAAAACAACAAGAAAAACAGAGAACAAGTCAAAAAAGAAAAACAACAAACCTTAAAAAAGCATGTGAAAGATCAAAGGTTAGGAAAAATCATGATGTGATTGAATGTGATGATGGTGAAGATGGTGGTGGTGGTGGTAGTGATGACGGTGATGAAGATGTTGATGATAATAATGGTGAGGATAGTGATGGTGATGATAATAATGGTGGCAACTCAGAATGTGATGATTACTTAAACCAAAGTTTGTCAAAATTTGTAAACACAGATACGGAAATTATTGAGAATTGTGAGGTGCTAGAAGGAAGAAAAATAAAAAACCGCAAAAGTTTAAAAATCAAATTAAGAGGAAAGATAGTTTTGAATTTACAAAAAGAAAGGAGGGTTATGAGACACAGAAAAAAAGAAACGACTCAAGAGAAAATATGTCGACTTTGTAACCTGAAGCTGGAAAATAAAGAGGCATACTTCAGGCATAGGAAAGAAGTTCATATGAATAAAAACAATAAGATTATGTACTGGGTTGGAAGTCGAAAATTCAAGTGTGATTATAAAGGATGTGATTATGAATCTAAATTTAGAGGGTATGTGGTCCGACACAAAGATTTAGAACATGGCGAAACTATAGATGAAACCAATACTACAGTGTTCAGATGCCAAGCAGAGGTAATTTATATTGTGGCAGATAAGGTTCGATGGGTGGTTGGGTAGACAGTCAGTAGACCGTCCAGCTAGTATTGAGAAAGATCCTGGGTTAGAGTTTCAGTTTGGCCTCTGCATTTTCATCTTTCCTGTTACATTTGGGGTCTCACCCAACCCTGGGAAGTAGCTGACCAACAGGTTGGTCCCAGGGTAGATTATGGTGGTTTCTATTCAAGGTAGTTGAATCAAAATAGGGAGGAATTCAGCAGACTGATATTTCATTAATATCCAGATATTACAAGCTATAGGTGAAGTGGTAGAAACGGACATTGCCCATTGTTACGTCATATTAACGTTGCATGCATTATTGCATGGTGGACATATAAATTTTTCAGGCTCGCCAAATGCCTTCTCAGCCAATGAGAAAAGGGCAAAATCATTGGCCATGTAAAAAATTGTAAGAATCAGCCTGTCTGTCTATCTGTCCATTTGTCTATCAGTCTGTCCTATGTATGATCAAACTTGGCACAAAGTTGATGTGTCACACACCAAATTTAGGTGCATAGATCAAGGGTCATGACTCGCTGACAAAAACTAAAAGTTGAAGAGTGGTAAAAAGATAGCTTCACTGACAGTTCTACTGTATTTCCATAAATTGAGTGCACATGGTTTTTATTATTTATTTATTTCAATTGAATATGTCTCCATTTAACTATCAATAAAATTAATTTAAAACACACTGACGTTACCAAATTGTATTTTTAAATGTGAACGTCATTAATCAGTTCTGTACATACATGTAACAAAATTTGGAAAATGTTTTGAAATTTGATCACCAATTGGGTCTCATTCAAAGTTATATCAGGGTATTTAGAGTCAGGTATGTCATTGTTGTTTGGGTTTTTTCCAGGTGTGATCATGAATATTACAATATATAACATCACATTTAAAAATGTTCTATGTAAGAAGGTACAGAAGGGATAATTTTGACATACATGTAGTTATATTTGTTGTTTTGTTTAAAACTTCAAAAATTACACTATGTACAGAATTAAATTCACTTTTCCATGAATGAAAAATATTTTTTCCTTTTAGGTCAGTATATTTTTGTATTAAGTTTTGACAATTTTTGTGAGTTTGTTTGAAATATGACTTTATTCTTGCTTTTTGAATGTGCACTGAATTTGTGGATATATAGTAATTCCTTTTTGTTTCAGGGATGTACCTATTATCATGTCCAGAAATATAAATTAAAGGCCCACATGAAGGATAAACATAGCTCAGAGAGGATGTACACATGTGATATATGTGATAAAAGTTTTAAGCGACAATCGGCTCTGAACAAACATAAACAGGCTCACATTCCAGTAGACAAGCGGGATAACGCATTTGGCTGTGAACAATGTAACAAGAGGTTTGCTACTAATGGGGAATTGAAGGTAACGTAAAAATTCATTTACCCTAAAGGCAATCAAGATCAGTTGTTTCTGAAAAATGCAGCATGAAAAAAAAATAAGAACAAAGAAAGAAATAAGCCAAATTGAAATTTATTTAATACTAATTACTGTCTTGCACAAAATGGTTGCTTTAAAATTGAAATGAAAATATGACGCTTAAATCAGTATACCAGTCATATAGGGAAATTTGCACTGATCACCCTTTGAAAAGAGTTATCTCCCTTAGACCACTAATATTTCATGTTTTACCATGATTATAATATCTTTTTCAAAATTTTTATTACACCCTAAAGTATTATACTTATATCTCGCTGTAGTCTTTTTTCGCTTTATTGGGGCTCGGCAAAAATACTGCAGGTTCTCACCCACTTCTTTCACTTTGAGTAGTGATACGGCTACTAAAAAAAGGACGAGACCTGATACGAAGGGTTGTACATACACACTGTGTATATGATATTTTTATCTAACATTTTCAACTAGGTTATTTAAGCTAATAAAAAACAACACTTTATTTGAAAAATTACATTTTACCACAGAAAAAACACTGAACTATGTTATGACATATGTATTGTAGTAATGACATCATTATTTACATTTGACAAATTGGAGATTCCCCAATGACGTCACAATGAGAAATCCGACTAAAAGTGCACATGCACTTTACCACCAATGTTGTATTACTATAGTGTGGTGATACAAGATTCTGTATCAAACATGTTTAATAAAACTTGTATTTCGTCAAATCAGATGGAAAAACTAGTCTAATGTTAGATAACGCAATATATAGTACTTGAATGTACTTATTTGATTGACTTTTTTGTCTTAAAGTGAAAAACCACTGCGGTAGCTCAGTTGGTAGAGTGCTCGCTCCAGAAGTGAGAGATCGTGGGTTCGAACCCCGGCTGGGTCTAACCCAAGACTTAAAAGTGGGTAGTGACTGTTCTTTCGCCAAGCACTCGGCATTACGAAATGAAAGTCATGGTTCTTTCAGATGGGAACTTAAAATAAACGAGGTCCTGTGTCTTGGTAGGCTTGGCACAATAAAGAACCCTGCTGTATAATGCCATCAGCGCAACGCACAGGCAAAATTTCTGCACCTTCGCCTATAGTGGGCGACATCTCGATATAAGTGAAATATTCTTGACTGGGATGTTGAACACCATTACTCTACTCAACTCACCCTTAAAGTAAATTTTTATCCTAGTTGTTTTATTTTACTTATGTTGAAGTGGACAGTTCTAGGATAATAGAGGAAACCAGAGTGCCCAGGACATACACTGATCATCATCTGTTGGACAGTTACTCTCTCGTACTAGGCTGTTCCAAAGTGGGATTCAAACCCAACTGGTATTGTAGACATGTGATCACTTAGATACCATGGTACCACTTAAACAAATTGTATTTTGTCTGTGTTATGCAGTTCAAGTCCTGACGAATTTTCCAAAACTATAAAATACTGTTTTGCAAAAATGGGTGCAAAGCATTATCATTGATAGGAAATACACATATCATTAACCAGGTTCATCTGCTCATTTTCCTGGGAATTATGGCCCTCTGAATGAAAAGTCCCTACAAACAGGGAACCTCGTATTCTAATGATGATGATGATGATGATGATGATGATGGTGATTTTCTGATACTAAAGATGATGATGATGATGATGATGATGATGATGATGATTTTCTGATACTAAAGATGATGATGATGATGATGATGATGATGATGATGATGATGCAAACTTGCCCTTGATGGGGTTAAGTAATTACTGGATGTTCTAGTTTCATTTCACGTTACAAAAAGTGAGTGTAACAGGGGATTTATGTCTTCTTGTTTAATTATATTTCAGCAACATGTCGGAAGAAGCCATAATCCAGATGCCGGGTATGAACCAAAACAGTTTCTGTGTCATAAATGTCCATACAGGTCCATAGACAGATCCAGAATAAATTTACATCTATATAAAGTCCATGATATACCTCTTCCGAGTAACACCCAAATGTAAGTGAAATCAACATTCAATTAACTGCTTAAGATAAATAATAAATTGTTGATATTACAGGTCAAGGCTTATCAAGGCCTTGAAAAAGTTTTATGGATGTCATCACAATATTGTTGATGATGCCTCTGTATTCAGGAATACCCTGGATGTATTTGACATCCTATAGTTCCATGTTCCTTGCACTCTTAATATTGATTACACATGTAGTGATGTAGCTAGCTAAACAGGAGGTGCTAACCCTTCCATAGCACTTGGCCTCACTTTCCTGGTGGAAGTTCATGTGTTCATCCTAATTTTTAGCTCACCTGAGCCAGAGGCTCAGATGAGCTATTGCAATCTATCACCGTCCGTCGTCCGTCGTCCGTCGTCCGTCATGCGTCGTCCGTCGTGCGTAAATTTTACATTTTAATCTTCTTCTCCAAAACTACTGGGTTAAATTTGATGTAACTTGGTGATTATTATGCCTGGATAACGGCCTTTCAAAATTGTGTTCGGGGTTTGGCCACGCCCAACAAGATGGCCGCTGTTACTAAAAATAGCAAAAAGACAAAAAAATCTTCTTCTCTAAAACCAAAAGGTGCAGGCAAATTTTGATTGGATATTCAGATTTAGCATACCTGGGATCATTAAAATTGTGTTTTTTATGAAAATTAGACGAAAAATAGGTTACGCGTTTTTTGCGTAAAATTACATAATTTTTAAAATGAGACATTTATTGTTATAACTTCATAACAGCTGAAGATAATTGTATGGAGTTTTCACTGTTGATCTTGTCTTGCAATTTTCTTCCAATTAATGTCAAGGTCGAAGGTCAAAGTCATGTCCCAGTTTTTGACCTTTGATAAAAAATGCTATTTTTTTAACATTTCTTGTGATAATGGCGTAGGATTTTCATTTATTTGTAGGTATTGACATGACGATCATTTTGATACACAGATCAGGGTCATTGGTTCAAAGGTCAAGGTCACAGATGTCCAAGAATACCAATATAGTTAATTATCTGCAAAACTATGAATTTTTTGTATAGGCATGTATATCAGAATATTGTAGGTAATGACACAATGGTCATATTGATATATGAATAAAGTTTATGGGTTCAAAGGTCAAGGTCACAGATGTAAACAAGTACTGAAATGGTTAATTATCTCAAAAACTATAATTTTTTTGTATAGGAATGTATATTGGAATATTGTAGATATTGGCCTAACGATCATTTTGATATATGAATGAAGGTCATAGGTTTAAAGGTCAAGGTCATAGACGCGAACGAATACTTAAATGGTCAATTATCTCAAAAACTATAAACTTTTTGTATAGGCATGTATATTGGAATATTGTAGGTATTGGCCTAACGATCATTTTGATATATGATTGAAGGTCATAGGTTCAAAGGTCAAGGTCATAGAATTGAACGAATACTTAAATGGTTAATTATCTCAAAAACTATAAACTTTTTGTATAGGCATGTATATCAGAATATTGTAGGCATTTGCACAACGATCATTTTGATATATGAATGAAGTTCATAGGTTCAAACAAGGTCAAGGTCACAGATGCAAACTAATACTAAAATGGTTAATTATCTCAAAAACTATTAACTTTTTGTATAGGCATGTATATTGGAATATTGTAGGTATTGGCCTAACGATCATTTTGATATATGAATGAAGGTCATAGGTTCAAAGGTCAAGGTCATAGCTGAAAATGAATATTTAAATGGTTAATTATCTCAAAAACTATAAACTTTTTGTATAGGCATGTATATTAGAATATTGTAGGTATTGGCCTAATGCACAATTTAATATACAGATGTTTTAGCTGTTTATAAATAATATATTGTAGCTAGACTTTAGATATGTTATATATAGCATACTTATATAATAATTATTATAATTAATTTGCAAAAATACTTGCATATTATTGGCCCTTACTGCTGAAAATTTTGATATTCTCTTTTATTAATGTCATTGACCATTGAACCTCTGCATAAGATATGTACTCTTCCTCAGGTGAGCGTTAAGGCCCATAGGTCTCTTGTTTAATTTGTTTTCATTTTGCTTTGGGATTGTGATTCAGACATGGATTAGTATGTTTGTTTTTGAATACTGTAAACATATTTATTTTCGCTGTGTACTAATTTTTGCTTATTTCGGGGTCGTTTGTTTTTCGCGAAAATTAATTCCAGAGAAAATTATATAATTATTCTATTATAATGCATATTTCAAAAATATTTCAAAAAACACGAAAATTCAACTACACGTATATGTCTAAATTTCCTAAACTGCAAAAAATAAATACACATAAATTTAAATATGTTTACAGTACCACCAACCCCCATTCAGATATTCTCTTAAATTATAAGAAGTGCTGATCATTTTTTAATCTGCATGTCTTTTGATTAGTTGGCCATGGAGTCACATGGTTAAGAAATGGAAGAGTGGAGTCAAGGAGTTTTATGCCCTAGTAAAGATTTTTTTTCACTAGAATTGAGGCAATCATTTCAGTCATGATGGAGGAAAATAAAGTGCCCAGAGAAAAAAAAAACAACCACATTTGGCAGGAGAATCGACAAAACTTTTTTGCACTAGGGTGCACCTGAGTGGGATTCAGACCTAGGCAGTGAGAGGCAGTATGATCTATAAACACATGCTTTAGGCCACTAGTTCAGAGAGCATGGTTAAGGCATTTGCCCTAAAATCCACGGTGTCTGACCTCTTTCTTGGCCTAAAGTGTTATAAATTTTACATGTTGTAGGGTTCTGTTTATTGGCATAATATAGTCAAATCTGTTGATTAAAAGTGGCCTTTATATACAGGTTCAAATTACATTGATAAAGAGTAATTTGGATCAAATTTATCTGCCCTTTAAAAGCAGGTGGCCCTTATATAGAGGTGGCCATTAAGGTTTGACTACAGTACCAGTATAATTGTGCTTTAGTACAATGCAGATCAGTCACACTTGCACAAAACTAAAACACCAAATGAACGTTTAGATAAACATATATGGCAAGAAACAAGAGCAGTATTTTTATATGTGACAGTTTTATGATCAGTAATAAAATGGTTACATTGTTACAGTATACAAGTAGTCAAGAATATTTCACTTATATTGAGGCAGTCAGTTTAGAGATGGTGGAGAAAAACAGAGAGCCCAACGAAAACCACTGATGTTTGACAAGTGAACTAACAAACTTTCTTATCTTAGTATCTGACTGACCCAAAATGGATTCAAACCTACTGGATGAGATTCGCACTGTAATCTCTTAGATGCTGTTATCCATAAGCAAACAAGCCACCAAGGCCCACTTGTATATTAGAATTTTTGTGAAAACATTTTATATTATTACACCTTATGTAAAAATCTAGCAATTTCATTGGATAAGAGCTATGTAACAATTTGTACTGTCACATAAAATTTATAATGTCACATAGCGATGCGTGTGACTATGTGACAGTACGTTTGTTCGAGTCGCCTCCCTTCACTGGATCACATCAGCGCTTTGAACAAAACATGTTTTCAGTTGTGTCTACGGCAAGCGTCTCATTGTTATTGATATTGTTTACATTCGTCTGTAACAACAAAGGATGATGTTTGTCGAGGTTGGCAATGACTTTCTTGGCAATTTGTTAGAGTCTAAAGACTCTGCATCAACTAAACGGATCATTAAGCGGACCGTGGATATGTTTCTTAAATTTCTTGGCTCAAATGACTGTGGATTTGAGGCATTCCCAGTCGATAAATTGGATGAAAATTGGTATGGGCATTACTTAAGACGAAGGATGCACATCATGTATTGGTAAAATAAAACAAACATTCGGTGTAATAAAATAAATATTACATTTCTGACAGGGTGCTAGTACATATTGTCACCTCTCGAAAAGCATTGTCAGCCTCGGCTATCGCCTCGGCAAACAATGCTTCCTCGAGGTGACAATATGTACTGGCACCCTGTCAGAAATGTAATATTTATATACTGTTCTGATTGTCATATTACAATAGATAGTGACACATGCCTAGTGACATATGCCTAGTGACACATGCCTAGTGACATGCCTAGTGACACAAGTCTAGTGACACAAGTCTTGTGACACATACCTAGTGACACATGCCTAGTGACACATGCCTAGTAACACATGCCTAGCTATACATGCATAGCTATACATGCCTAGTGACACATGTCTAGTGATACATGCCTAGTGATACATGCCTAGTGACACATGCCAAGTGACACATGCCTAGTGACACATGCCTAGTGACACATGCCTAAGCTAGTGACACATGCTTAGTGACACAATTAGTTTGTTGTTTTGGCCAATTCTGTCACGTTAACTAGAAATCCACTCTCTGTCTGTTATTCAGTTAGTCAGTCTGTCAATCTACTTACAAGTATCTGTTATTCTGTCATTCTGTCCATCAACAGTTTGTCTTACCCAGGCCCTAGTTTCACAATTTTGTCCATCGACAATATGTCTTACCCTGGACCTAGTTTCACAATTCTGTCCATCAACAGTATGTCTTACCCAGGCCCTAGTTTTACAATTCTGTCCATCAACAGTTTGTCGTACCTTTGCCCTAGTTTCACAATTATAACTTAACTAAGATTTTCTTTAACTGAAATATTTATGCTTTTGTTAAATTTAAAATATTCAGGGATTTAAAATGTCAGTTTTAACTTAAAAACATTTATATTTAGTTCCATCAAAAATGTTGATTAGAGGTTCTGAAAAAGGCAACCAAAATTAGCTAAATTTAAGTTAATGAAAATCTTAACAAGAAATAATTTTGAAACTGGGTCCTGATTATCAGAAAAAATTAAAAACTCCATTAGTGTGTGAATCTGTTGGTCTGCAATTTGTCTGGTGCCAAATGTCTAAGAAATAAAAAAACTTTGCAAGATAAATAGAATTAAATTTTGAGAAATGTACCTATGAATTTCTTTTTATGTATTTTCAGGTATCGATGTACAGTGTGTGACTATTATACGTTTTATAAACGTGTATTTGAAAGTCATATGTCTAAACATGCAGGTAAAATCAATGTATACTTAAGATTTTTTTCCAACCTTTTCAATTACCCCTGTAGTAATTGTAAGGTCATGGGTAAATTCAAACCCTGACCAGGTCTGACCCAAGACTTTAAAGTGGGTAGTGACTGTTCTTTCGCCAAGCACTTGGTATTACCAAATTATAGTCATGGTTCTTTCATATGGGAACTTAAAATACGGTAAACAAGGTCTGTGTCACGATAGGCATGGCACAACAAAGAGCCCTGCTACATATTTCCATCATCCCAACTCACAGGTAAAATTTTTGCCTATAGCTGGTGACATCTCAATATAAGTGAAATATTCTTGACTGGAATATTAAACACCATTACTCAACTCAACTTTCTGGTCCGTACTTGGATGCAGTTGGTCTGAATGTTTAAAACTAATTGATGAAAAATAATCTTAAATTTTAGAGAGAAATAACATTAACCTGGGTCATGCATGGGATCTGGGTTTTTTTATCATTAGAATTACGGTACATAAATTTAGATTTAGTAATCTAAAGAGAAAAAGTTATTTTTGATTTTTGGAGCTTTTACAGGATTCAGGAAGAATTTACTTTGATTTGGGTCAGACTTCGGATCAGGCTGTTGTTTTGTATTTTGAATTAAATTTTTTAATCATTAGACTTATGTTAATTAAATGTTATTATATTCAGGAGACAACTTTGTTTGAAACATACGTTGAAGACACTCAGGATTTAGGGAAAATTACTTTATCAAGTTTGATCTGGGTCAAGCTTGTCTGGTTTATTATTATTATTATTATTTTTTTTTTGGTTGTTGTTGTTGTCTTTTAGTTGTTTTTTTTCATCCTTAGAGTTATGTTTATTAAATTTTACTATATTTAGGAGACAACTTTGTTTGTGATATTTGTGGAAAGGTGTTTGGAAGCCAGATGAACCTTGCATCCCATAGAAACAGGCATAATAATGAAAGTAAGTGAAGCCATTTTTATCATCCTACAAAAATCATAGGGTTTTGGTGGCCAAGTGGCTCAGCCATTAGTCCTTAAACCCAAACAGTCTCGCCAATGTGGGTTTGAAGCCAGTCAACAGCAAGTGAAAAAGGGTTTTCCTTGTCATATGCCACTACTAAAATTCAAGTAGCTATGGTTAGTGTAAATCCTTAAAACCAAGTTTTCTCTATCTGTGGGTTCGAACCGAGTCAACCACAAGTGCAAAAAGGGATTTTTTGTTCGCTTAGACCTCTGCTGGTTGGCTTGATACCAGTATGATGGATTGAGTAGTCTGCATTTATTATCTCTTCCCCCCTTCCTTATCCACCCCTCCTCCTTTTCTTTTCCCCCTCCATCTCCCCAACCTCCCGTCCTACTCCATCTCCACCCCTTTTCCTTTTCCCCTCCATCTCCCCACCCTCCCCTCCTCCTCCATCTCCAACCCTCCTCCTTTTCCCCCTCCATCTCCCCACCCTCCCCTCCTACTCCATCTCCAACCCTCCTCCTTTTCCCCCTCCATCTCCCCACCCTCCCCTCCTCCTCCATCTCCAACCCTCCTCCTTTTCTTTTTCTCCCCTCCATCTCCCCACCCTCCCCTCCTCCATCTCTAACCCTCCTCCTTTTCTTTTTCTCCCCTCCATCTCATCACCTCCCCCTCGTTTTTCCTCTTCCCCTCCTCCATCTCCACCTCTCCTCTTCTTCTTCTCCCTATCCACATCCATAAACCCCTCCTCCTTCCCTTCTTCTCTTTATTCGTTCTTGTCCAGAGTATTTCTCAGAGTTGACATGTCTGATATTTTCAGGAACATAATTTTGTCTTTGAAGTCATGATGTTGCTTGTTACTCTAACTTTAAACTTTATTATTAAATTGCCTGTTGCCTAAGTAATGATGTAGTTGTCAAGCTGAACGAATGCATTGTTCAAATGATTAAAATATATACCAAATGTTGCCAGCTGTAGGTGAAGTGACAAATTGACAACCTTTAAAATGCACTCGCAGCAATGTACGTGTAGAGATAGTTCTTTGGCGTACCATGTCTACCATGAAACAGGGTTTTTAAGGTCTCTTTCAACAAACTGCATTTTTCAGTTGACCATCCATATGCAAAAAGGGCCCTCAGGTAAAAAAAAGAGATTTTGAATTTTTTTCTTTTTGCTATATTTTTTAATCTCAAACATTGGGTTAAACAAAAATAGTAATAAACTAAGTTGCTAAAATCTGGAAAAAACGCAAAGCTATGTTTTCATATAGATGTATTTGTTACATTCAAAATCTGTTTTATGCAATATAATTGTCTTGTTATAAGGGCGTTTTTTTGCTTACAGAACATCATTTTTAAATGCCGAGTGTTGGGTGAAGAAAACATTCGATACCCATTTTCAAGTCTTGGTCAGACCTCGACTATCACTATCGAATTGGTATTTTTATTTCAATGTGCTTCAGTTTGATGGAATTTTTATTCATTTTGGACATTTCAACATTAAGTTCACTATACAGTTCAACCTGCCTTACAGGCCACCTCTAAATAAGGACCACCTGCTTATAAAGGCCAATAGAATTGTATCACAACTGTTCTTTATTTATATTATTTGAACCTCTATATAAAGGTCACCTGCCCATAAAGGCCACTTTTACTGGTTCCTATAGGTGGCCTTTATACACAGGTTTGACTATATCTGAATTTATGCAAAATTCAAATTTTGACTAATCAATCGATTAAACTAATCAAGCTTCGAGCAACTGACCCCTGGAGTTTTTTCCTTGTTCTTTTACAGATAAGAAACTAAAATGTGCTTATGAAGGGTGTACATACATTGGGCCTAGAGATGGTATGAAGAGACATGTCTATAGAATGCATATATATAAGGTAGACATTGATACTTAAAATACAGTTTATTATATAACCACTGATTTTGACATTTTCAGATTGACTGACAATATGTCTTGTGAGTTTGTTAAATTAATATGTCCACATCGCACACATATGCGAGCTCAAAATGCAAAAATGCATGCAACATTATGTTATGTAACGTTTAAAAAATAGTAAATTGTATTTTAAGGGAAAGAAATTTATTACAATATATTAATTTACCAATTACAATTTTTCTCAATATTAAAGCAATAAAAATGACATTTTACCATATTTTCTGTGTCTTAAATACATGCATGTTGTTGAGTTGAGTTGAGTAATGGTGTTTAACGTCTCTGTCAAGATTATGTCACTCATATTGAGACATCGCCAGTACGGCAGTTGTAGGCAGAAAGGTGCAGAAATTTTGCAAGTGCGTTGCGCTGATGGCATTATACGGCAGGGTTCTTTATTGTGCCAAGCCTACTGTGACACGGGACCTTGTTTATTTTAGGTTCCAGTCCGAAAGAACTGTGACTTTCGTTTCGTAATGCTAAGTGCTTGGTGAAAGAACAGTCACTACCCACTTTCGAGTCTTGGGTCAGACCCAACCGTGATCAAACTCACAACCTCCAATTACAGAGCGAGCACTCTTCCAACTAGTTTACCGCAGTGGTTGTTGTGTTTGAATTAAATATTCTATTTCTCTGTTCATTATTGAAATATAAATACATTTACTAGTTATTTAAAGTTAAAGATTTTTAATAATGCTTTGTTTATATTATAAAACAATTATTGGCCTCATCATTATCATAAAACAATTATTGACCTATGATGAGGTAGACATAAGGATTTATCAACCTTAACAAATATTATAGTCACTGAGTGAGTGAGTAATGGTGTTTAACGTCCCAGTCAAGAATATTTCACTTATATTGAGATGTTGCCAGCTATAGGCGAAGGTGCAGAAATTTTGCCTGTGCCTTGCGCTGATGGCATTATACAGAAGGGTTTTTTAGCGTGCCAAGCCCACCGTGACACGGGACCTCATTTTTTTAAGTTCCAATCCGAAAGAACTGTGACTTTTATTTCGTAATGCCGAGTGCTTGGTGAAAGAACAGTCACTACCCACTTTCAAGTCTTGGGTCAGACCCAACCGTGATCAAACTCACAACCTCCAATTACAGAGCGAGCACTCTACCAACTGAGCTACCACAATGGTTGTTGTGTTTGAATTAAATATTCTATTTCTCTGTTCATTATTGAAATATAAATACATTTACTAGTTATTTAAAGTTAAAGATTTTTAATAATGTGGTGATTAAAAACTTTGTTCATATTATAAAACAATTATTGACCTCGTCATTATTATAAAACAATTATTGACCTATGATGAGGTAGACATAAGGATTTATCAACCTCAAAAATATTATAGTCACCGAGGACATAGAGATAAATCCTTATGTCTATTTCATCATAGCTCATAGGTCAATAATTGGTGAAACAAATAAAATTAAAATAAATTCACGTCAAGAACCTCGAAACAAGAAAAACTAATACAAATTATTTATTAAATATATTTTATTTATCATTTATTGAAAAAAATGCTATTTATGTTTTCATTTGTCTAATTAAGAGTTTAGTAAGGATTAGCATATTTTTCATTTTCACAATTTTTTGCTGTTTGACTGCTACAGGATAATTTCCACAGTTACAACAAGGATAAAGATTAGCAGGGGCCCAGTAGCCCATGGCTACTAAAAATCAGTCTGAGACCCTTAATGTGTTCATATTTTAGCTGTTTATTACTGTTACAACTTCTTTTCTGAAGTGACCTGGCCCCCTAACCCGAAATACTTAAGCTTCATTACTGTACAAGGGTATTTGGGCCCCATTTACAAAAGATTGAGAGGCAGACCTGGTGGATCTAATTGAGAAATAACATTCTATTTGAGTGTATTCATTCGGTATTATGAATGAGAAGGAGTCAGGAATAGCATGTAAATTATGCAATTCCTGACTCTCATTCATAATACCAAATGAATACACTCAAATAGAATCTTTTCTTATATTTACAATTATAAAAATATTGATAGCATGTCCAAAATGTAAAATAATCGCTACAATAATTTCATTCAAATTTTATTCAGACAAACATACGAGGTTGATGGAACAGCCTTGCTCCAAATATGGATAGTTATGTCAGGACTAGACTTTGATGCTGACCAATCAAACAATGCATGACGTAATATGATTACATTCTGTGACGTAATTGGATAGTTAAACAATACGTAATCAGAGGTCATGACCCAACGCTGTATTCAAGAGCAATTGAATGCCAGTAAAAACAAATAGGTTCATCTAAAGAAGGTAAATTCCAATTGTAAGTATTATATTTTGATGTACAAAAACTTGGAATTCATGGAATTTCCACAACTCTTGTTTATTCTTTCAGAATACGAAGCCATTTGTCTGTCATCTGTGTGATTACAGGACAAACGTTCAGTGGAATCTGACTATTCATCTGAGGGGAAAACACAAAATGGAGGTCGAAACTAAGACTACACGTTGGCAAAAATTGATGGAGACTGGCCAGGGTTACAATGAAATTTTTACAAAGGACTGCAAGACTTTGAGTGAAAATATCAAAGGAGTTGGGAGTATAAGGGCCGATTTCGGCCCCATCTCAGAATTGATTATTATGTTTATATTTTGAAGTTCCCCATTTAATTTAATAAAAAACAGTTCATTTTAAATACCATGACGTCATGGGTGTCAATAGCGAGGCCTCAAAAGGGGGCACTTATTTACGGCAAAATAGAATTTTTTTCCGTTTTTCAGGGCTACATAAAAATTAATTACAATAAAACCAATATTGAAAATCAAACAATCAAAATACATTTGTAGCACTGTACCTTGCTAAAGTGTATTTCTAACCTATTAAGGATTATGAATATTAGAGAAACAATGTTGTGTTAATTTAAGTCAGATTTTCACAATTTCCCCCTTAATGGTGCCCCAAGGGGACATAATCCTTCCATTTGTGCAAATCTGAAAGGCCCTCATATAGACATTACTGCCAAATATTTGTAGTTTTGGAGGAGTTGATTAAAATGTGAAAAGTTTACACGCGACGGACGACGAAGATAGGGCGACGGACGAAGATAGATGACAAAAGCTCAGATGAGCTAAAAAAAATGGTCCAAATTCAAACCGCAACTGTCGGCGGGGGGGGGGGGGGGGGGGGCAAAATCGGAAAATCGGCTGCCGAAATTTTCATGTAGTTTCGTGTTTCTTCGCTATTGATTTAAGAATTTTCTATTGTTTTCTAACACTTACACCCACTCTTTCAATCCATATACTTGTTTTTCCCTTACCTTGCAAAACGCAAAAATGGAAGGTTGATTTCAGTCATATGACAACAAGAGGCCCAATGGGCCTGTATCGCTCACCTGGTAAGCATGCGCCTGAAGACACTCAGAGGATTAAGTTTGTTAATATTTCATTGAAAATGGAAACATATTTGACAGCAAATCCCGTTACATATGTTAAATGGCTATCTATCTAGTTTCTGTGTACCAAATTTGAACAAAATCGGCCCATAAATAAATCCATACTGACTAATAATAGGTTTTTGGTTTTTTTAGTAACAGCGGCCATATTGGATATTGGTGGATTATGCCGGACATAATTTTTTATCTTTATCCAGCAAGAACCTCTCACCAAATTTGGTTTAAATTGGTTCAGTAGTTTCAGAGGAGAAGATTTTTTAAGAAAAAGTCTTAAAACCCATCTATTTGCATATTACTCTAATATTGTGTAAACGAAAAATTTGACAGCAAATCCCATATCATATGTTAAGTGGCTATCTATCTAGTTTTGTGTACCAACAAAATCGGCCCATAAATAAATCCACATTGACTAATAATAGGTTTTTGATATGTTTAGTAACAACGGCCATATTGGATATTGGTCAATTATGCCGGACACAATTTTTAATCTTTATCTTGCAAGGACCTCTCACACCGAATTGGTTTAAATTGGTTCCGTAGTTTCAGAGGAGAAATCCAAGTTTACGCACGGACGGACGCACGCACGGACGCACGCTTTGCCATACCATAAGCTCACGTGGCTTTGCCAGGTGAGCTAAAAATGACCTTATAACAAAATCCTGTCACTGGCCTGGATTATACAATTTTGTTTGTAATGATGCACATCCAGTGGCGAGTCAAAATTATTTCGCTCGTATCGAGATATTCAGTTCTGGTACTAAATCTGAGTATCCAAAGAAAACCAACTAACTTTGAAACCAAGCATTTTCACATCAGGTCCTCGAGATTCAACCAAATGCTGAGAGAAGTAAGCCGTTGGATATGCGATTAATCGGCCGCCTAACGAATCACAACTTCAAATGATAATAAGAAAAGTGTTATTTAACGGCATTGTTAGTTGGTTGATTGATTAAATAGTGTTTGAAATCCAGTCAAAATTATCTAACTGATATAGAGAATTTTAGTTTTGGGAGGGAGGGGTGGGTTTCTTCATGAGACGCCGCAACAGCAATGCGCATGTTGGTTTCTTTAGCCGTGACACGGGGTATAGGTTTTAAGGTCTCCTTGGGACCCAACATTTCTTAATGCCGAGTTTTTGGCGAAAATAGTCACTACCTAGTCAGACTTGATAGGTTTCGAACCCCGAATTCTCATATACGGAGTGACCACCGAGATACCGTATTTGTTTTCTTATAAAGACTAGTGACATCTTAAAAATCATATTTCAAGTTTACGATGGCCGCTTGTATATGAGGACCACTTTTGCAAGTTTTATGAAGTGGTCTTTACATTCGGGTTTGATTCTATAAATACCATGTATATGTAGTTACTTCCTGTGGCAGTTGACTGGTGAATTTTGTTTTATGTAATCCATTTGGTACAATATAAGACTGAATCGCCCTTTCATATTTAAATTCATCATTACATGTTTTTACTTTTTTTACTTCTAATACTATTGCAAAGTTGATAAACAAAATACTTTAACTGATCACATTATTCGAGTGGAGTGAAGTAATGTTGCATTACGCCCAAGTCATGTTTATTTTGCTTTTAGCAAGGTGATAAGTTCTGGGATGTTTGGGGAAACCGGAATGTCCGGAGAAAGCAAATACCTTCGCCAAGCGAACTGAAAACGTTACGAGTTTGATTCTAAAATTTTGGGTGAAAAACGTTGCAAGTCCACTCGACCCTTTATCACCGACGCAACATCGATCATAAGCACATTGCACACTGAAACTGATGAACACTTTAACAGCTCGACTGAAAGTCGGAAAATACTAAACACAAAATATCTAATTAAAACATTTTTATACACCCCCGGGGGACATTTGAGCGAATATTCAGCTTTTTCTTTCTCCACCCTCCATACTGGAACAGAAAATAGATTTAAAATATTAAAACTGTCGCTCAAATGTCCTCTATGAGTTTTTTTTTAATTTGAGCTCAAATTTCCTGCGCCCATACGGGTCCCGAAACGAAGGGGTTATACTGGAATCACATGTCTGTCTGTATGTCCGTCCGTGGACAAAACTTTCTTCCGGAGTCTAATTTAAATACGTTAAATCCAAATTTTCTGAAACTATACACACATATAAGGCTCATAAGAACCTGTGCAATTATCAGTTTTATCGGATCTATATATTTTGCGGAATTATTTCCAGACTTAGAATTGCTAACATTGAAAATTTGGCCATACATACAATTTGTCATGTAATTTATTTATTTAATTAACAAAATATGCAGTAGATATTAAACATCATAAGAACCTATGCATTTATGATTATAAATTGAGTTTTCCTGATATTATGCACAGATGTTAAGTATTATAAGAGCATGTGTACCAGAGATTATCCGTTTGTTCGCATATATTTTATTGAATTATGAATTATTTGCAAATTCCAGGCATTGAACTCCTGAAAAATAATTTTAACATAATTTATCACAAACATCATAAAAACCTATCAAAGACGATCAAATTTCTCCATCAACAATTGGGAGGGGTATTAGTCGAGTTTGCAGACAGTTCTAGTTCTTTCAAACACCGGTCTAATATTTGACCCCTGTTTTGTATATTTAGAAAGATGTTACGGACGTAGTAGAAGACATGCGATCGACACATTCACACTGAATATAAACACGTTTTTCCGTTTTTATAGAACCTGTCATCACAACGATATTTTGCTTGTAATTATTTAAGGAATTTTTATTTTTTATTGGATTGCATTATTTTATTACAATTCACATCTCTTGAAAGGCACACGGCTAGGATTCATTTCTTAGTCGAATCCAACTGTGTATCGAACAATTTTTTAATACTGAAAATGGTACATTTTCGTTTCAACAGAACTGTCTCAAAAGTGATCGAAGATCGACATTTTCTTTACATAAAATGATAATATAAGAAATATTTAGTTTATTTTAGTACGGATTTTCCAAAATTTATAGATAATTGCTGAATTGTGGTAATCTTAAGGTACAAGAAAGTTGCGTAACGATATTTAAAGATCTATTCTAAAAATATTTACACGGCGATTAAAAACAATCTTCATTTTTAAACAATGTGAAACCTATTCAAAAAATAAAAAATTACATGTATTTTAAATAAATAAGAAAATGATGGATTTTTGGTAGATAGATACATGTAACTTGATTGCGTTATTCGTGGGCTACTCTGGGTTTTATTTTTAACACAATTCTGCATAGGGAATAAGAAAATTTTGTCATGTTCCGACAGAGACCTAAAATTTCAACCTTGGAAAATATAACCGTAGAATCATTTTGGTTGATATTCGTGACCCGTTGTTGAAAACCTTAAATTCCGTGAATACCGTGATATACAATTTTTTTAATATCTGTTACTTATATCAGGTATAATAACAAAGTGAATAATCTCTTTCTAATAAATCTACTTTTCAAAGTATGACCTTTCACGAAAAGTAAAGGAAATGCTTCGTTGTCGGCGAATAGATTTGAAAACTGTGCATCGTTATCGTCTACAAGTTGAGATATCCTGCGAGAAAACTGCTTCAAAAATATCCGAGTTATCACAGTTTTCCATAATTGTGACGGATAGGCTAATTGTATGCTTGCCGCTACTATTATGTACCAATAGAACAGAAAGGAGTTCAGTAACTTGTTGTTTTCAGTCACAATGTTCCCTTTTTCTGACTATTTTTACCTTTTTTCATATCGAGCGCACGCAACAACCAAAACCATATTTATATATGTTGAAGATATTCACGAAACGCATCTATGTTGAAAATATCTTTTTGGTTGTTGCCTGCGCTGGGTATGAAATATTGAAAAATATTCTTAAAATACGACAAATACACGATAAAACCGCCATTACGTCACCGTTGGCAACGTCGTCGTGACGTCATCAGACATAAAGTGACAAAAATTAAATTGGAAATTAACAGTTCATATCAAGGTTGTGTTTTAACATGATTATTACAAGTCCATGTCGCATTTTAATTTTTGTGATTTTTTGGGGCCGAATATGCCGCCTATCGTACTATCTCCTTTGATCATCTTCAGTAGCGAATTTTAGGATACAGGCCCAAGTTTCACAATCAATTCTTAACGTAAGATATTCCTTAATTTAAATCTGGCAAATCCAAAACCTTTATAATTTTGTTAATTGTTAAGAAATTTGAAATTTAAGGTGTCATTTTATTGATTATATGAAGCTTATGCCATCTGTGTTTAGTTTTGACAAAAATATTTATTCATAGTTCCTTTTTGCCAAAATTTGCTAAATTTAAGTTAAGGGAAATCTTAGTTAAGGAATGATTGTGAAACTGGGGCCAGGTGTCTAAAAATTGGCTCAAATTTCTATTTGTTTTTCTTCATATAAAACATAAAGAGAGTCAACCGTGGTAACACAAACCATATACTGGTGGCTGTTCTGTTTTTCTAAGGAATCTCCTTACTCATCTTCGGATGCCTGGTGCTATGTGTCACAAAGGATAGTTCTGATATAATTCTCATTCATAAAACCATTCATTTCAATAGAATCAATCTCAACAGCAAAACTATACCTTTTTGCAAAAATTGTTTACATTTTTATGAATATGAGCATTTTTTAGTTAAGAAGTTGAGAAATTTGTGGTGCAAGAAAAACAATCACTACGTTTAAGTAACCAGATATAGAGCTAAAATTAAAACTATTTTCTCCAGAATTTTTTGGTAAACCTCAATGTATTTAAACTCTGATTCAGTTGATTTAAGTCGAGTTAAATTGGCTAATGATTTTTTACATCTTTGTTAAAATTCTTTCATTTATTTTTGAGGTCAGTTTAGGAATGATGGAGGAAACTAGAGTGGCAGGAAAACCCGAAAGGTCATGTGAGCTTATGGCATAGCACAGCATGTGTACCTGTGTGCATGCATGTGTGCATGCGTTGTTAACACCTATTTTCGACATCTCCTCTGAAACTACAAGACATATTTCAATTAAACTTCATGAAAAGTATGTATGGGCCTGTGCAATTCAGATTTGTTCGTGGCATTGCCATGGCTACCATAACTAGGTCAAGGTGACCTTGGGGTGCAAAAATCCTAAAAAATCTTCTCCAAAATCAATGATTGGAGAAAAAATCTGATGTGATAGTTGGCTTCTCTAGGGTCTTAAGCCTATAGTTTGTTCATTTTGTGAAATTCGGACGAAAAATAGGTTACGCTTTTTTGCGTTTATTTTTGAAAAAATCGTAAAATAGGTTCAAATTGTTATAACTTGACTATTTGACCAGATAATGACATGGGGTTTTCAGTTTTGACATATTCTTGTAATTATCTTCAAAATGGGGTCAAGTTCAATTGTGAAGGTCATGACCTATTTTTTTACCTCTGATTTTAATTATTATTTCGAAAACTATAAACTTTTTATATAGGCATGTATATTATATTGTTGTAGATATTGATGCAACGATTATTTTGATATATAGAAATAGGTCATGGGTTCAAAGGTCAAGGTTACAGATGCAAAACAATACAAAAATGGCTAATTATCTCAAAAACTATCAACTTTTTGTATAGACATGTTTATTTAATATTGTTGGTATTGATGTAACGATCATTCTGATATATAGAGTAAGGTCATGGCTTCAAAGGTCAAGGTCACACATGCAAAATAATACTGAAATGGTTAATTATCTTGAAAACTATGAACTTTTGTATCGACATGTATATTAGAATGTTGTAAGTATTGATACAACAATAATTTTGATGTAAAGAAAAAGTTCATGGATTCAAAGGTCAAGATCACAGATGTGAAACAATACTGAAATGGTTAATTATCTCCAAAATTATTAACTTTTGTATAGACATGTATATTAGAATGTTGTAGGTATTGATACAACAATAATTTTGATGTATAGAAAAAGATCATGGGTTCAAAGGTCAAGGTCACAGATGTGAAACAATACCGAAATGGTTAATTATCTCCAAAACTATAAACTCTTTGTATATCTTATATTAGAAGATTTGTATATCTTGTATTAGAAGATTAGGTATTTGCCTCACAATCATTTTGATATATTAATAAAGGCCATACGTTCAAGGTTCAATGTCACAGATACCAAAAAATCTCAAAATGGCCTAGTATTTTTTACTTATGTACTTGTGTTTTCACAACCTAGCCTCAAACTGTTACTATTATGAAAGATTTTGACATTTGGCATTTGAGCTATTATTTGTCGGGTAAGCGTATCAGGCCCAATGGGCCTCTTCTTGTTGATTTCCAGATGTTTCTGAGATTTATAAAGGCTGATCGGGCTTTTGAAATTCTATTCTCAACATCTTTATTTAAGTCACCATTGGCACTGATCTTACTGCCCAGGTACACAAAGCTGTCTACTTCCTCAATTTTAGTGTTATCTTTTTTTGACCTTTCATTAGGATTTTTTATATTGAAGAGTACACCCAACACATAGGTTATACATGTAGTAGAATTGGCACTTGATAGTATGTACACAAGATAAGTAATTAGGGTTTTCATTATGTATACAAATAAACCACTGTAATTGGTATTTAAAACACAGTCGTCCAAAATAAATATTTTAATTAAAGGTCAAACGAACAGGTCAAAATTTTTTGACTTTAGATTGTTCTAACTACAAGGACTTTATAAATCAAACATATCAGTCAGTGTCAAACACAAATAATACTGGTCCATGTCCAAATCTCAAAGCAAAGTGAAAATGAAACTGGAAAATTCAGTGAAACGTGTACATCTACCAGGAAAGTGAGACTGGATGCTCTGGAAGTTTGGTTTTAATATTTGATAACAACAGTTGTAAAATTTGCATAAATCTGTATTGGTTATTTCAGTAAATTTTATTCACGTACATGAATAATTTTCAAACAATATCATCGTTTTCGCTTCATATACTACACAAATCTATCCAGATGTTGAAACTGGTAGAAAATCTGTAGAATTATACCCTGAAATAAAAAAAACACTTCTTAAATCAGTATTTATTACAACGGCATTGTCTTTCTTAGTTGACGTCTGAATATAAGTGAAATATTCTTGACTGGGACATTGACAGTCATTACTCTTACTCGCTCTTACTTAATTAGTCAATGAAAATCGAAAACAAATATGCCAATCATTGTTTAAACCAAAATCCCAAAAGCAAAGAAAAAAACGTTGAAGCTGGCAAATTCGGTAAAACATGTGAACTTGCACCAGGGAAACGAGGCTGGGTGCTCTGGAAGTGTTAGTATCTCCTTAACGCTGGCTACTTCCGCCATATATGTAAATAAATGTGGAATTAAGAAGGAAATAAATAAATTTATAAACAAATAACCCAATATAAGAATATTCTTAGAGACAAAAATCCAATATAATCTAAACATCATTAAGTAAATCCATACCATAACGTTGTTTTAAAAGTTTTGACGGTCTTATTCCTTTTGCATGTAGTGTCATTATTTTAAAAAATAGGGAAAGGGTTGTATATTTATTCAGAAAATTTAATGTTCTCTCTTGATAATACTAACAACATGATCGGAAGGAAAACTCATAAAACTCAGGTAAATAATACCGCAGTCGATATATATATATATATAACTTGAAACTGGCAGCTTTTGTTAAACACGTCAACTTCGACATAAAAAACATCTTTATGTCAATCATCGTCTTTGTATTACAAAGCAGTGCCTTTTCTAAAACACGTGATATAAAAATACAAAATCCAAAAAAAAAAAAATAAAAACAAACGTACCAAACCATGTCCAAACCACAATCCAAAACCAAAGTAAAATTCTGAATCTTGCAAATTAAATTAAACAGGTGAATGTTTACACGGGGAAAGAGAGAATTTAACACAACAATATATTATATTAAACAATTTACATGTATTAACTTACTTTTTTGTGAAGTGTAACAATCGTCTTTATTACACTCGTCACCAATACAGCAACTGTTACATATGACAACTCCGCCTACGCCACCTGAATGGTTTCTATGGCTTCTTGAAGTTCTTTTTCCTCTACCATTTTCAATAGATTTGTACACGGTGGCACACAACTGGTTAAAATAGAATCAAATAAAAAACAAACTGACCAACCCATGTCCAATTTACAATCTAAAAGCCAAGGGAGTACTTTGAAGCTTGCAAAATAGGCTACACACAAAGAATTCTAACAAGAAAATGGGACTGAGTGCTTCCGAAGAGCAAACACACTTTGTTTAGCAAGCAGCTACATCCGCCACGAAATGTGTAAGCAAAATTGAGAAATAAAAGGAACATAGAACTATGGGACATCAAATATATATACCCATGGTAATTTTGAATTAAGTGACGCTATACCTATCAACAATGTATTGATGACGGTCATAAACATTTTGAGGGCATTGATAAACCTAGGCTTGCAGAATTTGAAATTGTATGAAATTGAGTAACATTTATTTTCCATAGTTACTACTCTTTCCTTTAGTGTTATCGATGATTTTGTAATACGAAACTTTATTTCATAATTTGTTCCAAAACATTTATTCCACAGTTGCAATTAATTCATTGTTCAAATTGATTTTCAGACGATGTGTTTAACTAAATGATGATAATTATAATGATGCTAATCTTGATATTAAGTATTAACAAAAATATGCAATATAATGTATATATTAATAAAAATATGCAATATAATGTATATATTAACAAAAAAGTTGTAAACTTTTTTTTTCTGTCATACCCAAGTTGTATGTAAGTGTTAGCATACCAGTGTCCGAATGGTGTTTCTTTCATACAATTTTATTAACACACGTACAGCTAGCTAAGCAGGATGTGATTCCCCTTTCGGAGCACCCGACCTCACTTCCCTGGTGCAAGTTCACGTGTCTAACCTGACTTGTCAGTTCCAAAGTTTTTACTTTGCTTCTCGATTGTGATTCGGACATGGATAAGTTATTTTGTTTTTGATTATTTCAATTAATAAAATGATGAAAAAGTAAAATACAAAATACTATGAAAGTTGTAAGGAAGGTTAAAGAACATCTCTAGCGAATCGACATACGATAGATGTTTGTATCTTAGTGACTATAACTACATTGTATATCATAATTCATTTTTTTCTACTAAATTGTTACATTTTTCGCTCTACATACATATCAGCCCGTGTCCTCATCCCGATCCCTAAAGCAAAGTAAAAACTTTTTAACTGACAAACACGTGAACTTCTACCAGAGAATTGAGGTGAGGTGCTCCGGGACGGCAAGAACGCATTATTTAGCTAGCAACAGCGTCACATGTGTAATTAAAATTGAGAATTAAAGGAACATGGAACTTTCGGATACCATACATCGGTAACTCTGGACAAAGAGGTATCATACTTACTAACAATATTTTGATGACGGCCATGACATATTTCAGGTACCTGATAAGCAAAGGCGTGTGATATCTCTGAGTTAACAATTTATTTTCAAGCACAGATGATATGCTGTCATTATTGTTCTACTTTGATTCTTGTTCATCAAATATTTCCCAACAAATATATGAAACTTTTAAAAATCAAAAAGGTTTTTGATTGTCTTGCATTCGGGAAACGATCTATACTTCCATGGATTTGTATGTTTGTGTTTCTAAGAATGATAAGAATCAATCAAGATTAAAACAAAAAGAGGTACCAGCGATGAATTTTCATGTTTGAGAAAATTTTCTCTTTTTTTTTGTTATTGTTTTGTTTTTTTTATTTCAAATCTAATACCTTTGCTTATGAATATAAACTCAATTTTAATAAAATACCTACGTGCTTTTCTTCACAGTAAAAATTATATCTGACCAAAGACCCTCCTATAATAATTATTTCATTCCCACATACCTGTAATAAATAAATCAAAAATGATAATGTAAGCGTAAAGATCGATATGACTGAAAAAGTTAATGCAAGAAAAAGTTTGGCAAACGAATGAGAGCAGAAAAGACAATAAGATAAGGGTTAACGAACGCCCTTTTGGGAGCAATACTTAATGGAGTTCCGTATTCATTTTACCAGTTGAGTTGAGAAATGGTATTTAACGTCACAGTCAAGAAAAGTCTGCAAAGGAGCAGAAATTTCGCTTGTGCGTTGCGTTGATGGCATTATGCAGCAGATCTTTTATAGTGTCTTTTGACTCATGTCTACCGTGACACGGGGGCTGGCTTATTTTAAGATTCCATCCAAAAGAACAGTGACTTTCATTTCCTAATGCCATGTGTTCCACAAAAGAACATTCAATTCTCATTTACCCAGAGGCTTTGGTGATGGTAAAATTTTTAATATTATTTAACTTTTAACACGAATCCATTCCTTAGTATTATTACTTCTCATATCCAATGCTCGTTGAAAATCATTTCTGTTTATATCATTGTCTTTGGTGCTTTAAATTGATACTTTTTGTAAAGAATTTCTAATGTACAGTCAAACCTGTCTATATATGCCATCTAAGGGAACCGGTGAAAGTGGCCTTTATGGACAGGAGGCCTTTATATACAAGTTATAAAATTATGAATAAAGAACAAGTCGGATACAATTGTAGAGGCCTTTATAAGCGGATGACCTTTATATAAATGTGACCTTTAAGGTTGGACTGATCTTAAAACAACATAAATAAATTTTAAATAATCTTACTTGTGTTTCCTGACACATTTGTCTCGTGAGACAAGCAGCTGCACTTGCTTTGACAGTGCACGACAGACATGTAGGGGTTGTTTGCACATGACCTATTAATATAGAAGACGTTTAGATATGAGAAATGCAGATAGATAGAAACAATGAAGACAGAAAACAACAATAGCATCAAATACTAATGTATTGAATAAAATTGTTAATTTACTTAATTTTACGGGTTCAAAATTTCTCGTTTTTGTAGTTTCCTACTTATACGTGAACTTATGAAACTGACTATAAAATGCGATTATATAAATTAACAGGTAGTACAAATTTTCGCGAAAAGTTTTCGACCGCGAAATAAACGAAAATAAGCGCAACGCGAAAAAACTTTACTTACAGTTACATCGTTTTTATATTTTAGAATTATAAAGTGCAAAGTGTATTTTCTTTCAAGGAATAAAATTAAGGAAATTAAATTCTTTATGAATTGTTTTATAAATATAATGAGCTAGTGTGAAAGACGAAGAATTGTGTGAGCAAGCATTGTCCTTGTATTATAAAATGATGCAATTAAGTCAATTCATTTTAATAAGAATGAAGTTAGAATTGTTGAAATACAGTGAAACCGAATCAAAACCCACTCATCTCCATAGAGGGGTTGGTAGGACCAGTAATTAATCAAAAACAAACATACTAATCCATATCCGAATCACAATCCAGAAGCAAAGTAAAAACTTTGGAACTGACAAGTTAGGTTAGACACGTGAACTTCCACCAGGGAAGTGTTGCCGGGTGCTCCGGAAGGGTAAGCACATCCTGTTTAGCTAGCTACACCCGCCACGTGTGTAATCAAAATTGTGTGAAAGGAACATAGAACTATGAGACGTTAACATTCACAAATTAAAAACTTAAATATTATATTAAAAAAGTTTGTCATATTGACAAAAGCTTATCAAGATCCTCAAAAAGTTTCCGTCATTACAATATTGTCTAAGTCTCGTTACCATGGATAAATTTTAAGTCTTATTCAATTTGTATTATGAATTTACACGTAGTTGTTCTACCTAGCTAACAGAAGGTGCTTATTGGTACTCCGGGTTACTTCCATAATTGAAGTTCGCGAATTTAACTTGATTTTAAAGCTTTTGGTTTGCTTTTAAATGATGGTTTGAACATGGATTGGTATGTTTGTTTTAGATACTTGCTCAAATAGAATATACCCGATTTTAAATAGTAATGCACATTTAGCCCCGAGGCCGCGGTGGCCTAATGGATAAGACTGTCAGTCTACAAATCCAGGGACTCTCATCGCTGTGAGTCCCGCTCATACCACACGTGGGAAAGTGATTTTTTTTGCTTTTGGACTTTACCGGTTCACCTCGTTTTTTGTGATTAGGGGAATGGTACGATTGTCTGTGGCGTACTTACTATGTGTGCCATAAAACACACTCGCACTTCACATGTATACACGAACTTGTTCATAGATTAATCCATAGAGATTAGTAAAATAGTTCTCGAATAACTGAGGAATTGCTGATGCGACCTTAAACATCATTCAATGGACATTTGACCTCAATTTCATTGGCCTTTAACTCACCTATCTATCGATCAACAACAAGTATACGGATTCACGTTCAAATCGGAATCCAGGCACACGTTGAAATCTTTAAAACTTTTAAAATTTAGTAAAACACGTGAACTTCCATCTGGGACCCAAGGTCAGGTGCTCCGGGAGGGTAAGACATAAATTAATATAAAAATAAAGTCCTAGAAAGTCCCAGAGTTTTAAGAATATAGTTTATATGTCACGTTTAGTAACAAGATGTCACTACAACACTAGCTGAAGGTTACTGTATCTACAAATAAATAAGAGAAAACGGTGTTCGATCAATCAACAAATAACGTCAAACATCGACGTTTTATTGGAGATATTCTTCTTATTTATTTATTAATTTAGTCGCCGTCCCGGCAACCACGGTGTAACCACGGTGTAAATAAAAAAAAACAAACATACCAGTTAATATCCATATCACACTCTCCGACCAAAGCAAAAACATTGAAAAGTGGCCAACCGTTCATACACGCGAACTGCTACAAGGGAAATATGACCGGGTGCTCCGGAAGGTAAACACCTCCTGTTTAGCTAAAACACTCACGTGTGCAATCTAATTTGACAATGAAAAAACATTAATAATATTTAGGGTTATTTTGGATACAAAGACACCATGTTTATCAGCAATATCAAGACGGTGATAAAACCTTTTGAGCATAGGCGTGTAATGTACTTGAGGCCAGTAATACTTCTACTTACTTATGCCACACAACTTTGCGTTACAAGGACCTGTCGAATCAGGTGCAGTGTTACAACAATTCACGCAATGTAAAACATCTCTTTTTTTAGGTGAACTTCTTTTTCCCAACAATGCAATCGACGCACGACAAACCTAAGAAACGGGAATAGTAAATCAACGGTTCACTTAATTACGAGTCATAATTAATATTTATTCTACTTGTCTATTGGACCTTGATTATTGTACAAGAAGAAACATTAGCGATAAGAAAGCTTCGCGGTTCTGATCTTCTAAAACATTTCGGAGTAAAATATTCTCATGGTTAGGACTGTGGGGAAAGTTTACCAAGAAAAATAAGAAGTTTTCGGTTAGATGCTATATTTGCGGTACAAGTATCACCGTCAAAATCTCAAAAAATTTTCCTTACGAAAGTTTTTTTTATACATTTTCTTGTATTGGAACACCGTTCTAAATACAATTATGCGTCTATTTACCTACACGTTATAGATATTATAACACTGTTAATTTTACAACACCAGACGATTGCTTGGAATAAATGTTTGGAATCAAAATTTTCCAAGAGGTCGTAGAATTATCCATATTTAACTAAATTTAGCTAAAAAAAATACGTGGCATGAGGGAGTATACTTCAGATTTTGAGAATCTCAAACGATATGAAAAGTAACACTACCACATATGTGAATTGAAGAAATTTTGTAGTTCTATATTAGTTAGAAATTGACAAACTCAACCATCTCGGCAACGCATTCTTAATTATTCAAATGACATTTCCATTTTAAATCAGGAGTTAACTTACCGGCTCTGAACGACATCCACCGTTGTAAACTGTTTTTCCATCTGATGATCGGGTTAGAACTTCTAAGAAACATTGCTGAAAATAATATAGATTATTTAATAAGATCAGTTCACACAGCGACGCACGAGGATTAAAAAGTACATTTTCGACTCGGGGGCATTACAAGCCCACTTGTAATCAAAACCCTCAAAAACCTCAAAACTTTTAATGGCCGTCATCCTGATATACATATATTGTTGATAACTAGGGTGTTTCTTTATTCAAAATTATCCTAAATATATTTGACGTCCTATAGTTCTATGTTCTTTTTCTTCTCATGTGATGAGTGTAAATAGCTAACCAGGGGTGCTTTCCTTTCTAGAGCATCCGACCTTACATCCCTCGGAGTTCTCGTTTAACTTAATTTGCCAGTTTTACTTTGCTTAAGGACTGGTGTGTTATTAGAGTTGTGTGTTTATTGTTTTTCTGAAGAGTATACTATAAACGTATTTAATTTCGCGTGTATTTATTTTCGCGGTATAGGAAATTTAGACGTATCTGCGTATTTTTTGCGTTTTTAAATATGTACTATAACATAAAAAGTGTAATATTCAAAAACAAACATACTAATCCATGTCCGAATCACAATCCAGAAGCAAAGTAAAAACTTTGGAACGGACAAGTTAGATTAGATATGTGAACTTCCACCAGGGAAGTTAGGCCGGGTGCTCCGGAAGGGTATGTACCTCCTGTTTAGCTAGCTACACCCGCCACGTGTGTAATATAATTTTCGCTTAGTATTAATTTTCGCGCAAAACAAACGACAGCGAAATAAGCGAAAATTAGTTCACCGCGAAAATAAATTACAGTATATGTAACTGGAAAAATTGAAAAAAACACTTATTGGTTGCATTTAGTAATACGTATTCTGTATGATTTCAATATCATCTGACTATTTAACCATCTATTAACCTTAATAATGAAATCAAACGCACACAACATACTGGTCCATGTCCAAATCCCAATCCAAAAATCATTGTACGGTGATCTACGATTGAATAACGAAATAGGGTTGTACTTTTAGATCACTGTGGTTACAAACATTTTTTTTTTATTTTTAAAATGTAATTCGACCAATGTTTTGATTTGCCGTATAAACTTTCGACATTCATTCATAATCCGGATAACTTAAGGACACATGTATGAACAGCAATTGCAAATATTCATATCATTAAATAAAAACATCCTTAATGAAGAAGTGTTCACACTCATGTTGGATATTTTAGTTTAGCTAATCACTATTTCAATGATAAGATTATTATCATTCAAAAACAAACATACTTATCCATGTCCAACTCACAATTATAAAAACAAAGCAAAAACTTGGAAATTAACAAATTAGGTGAAACGCTTGATCTTCCACCAGGAAAGAGAGACCGATTGCTCCGTGAGGGTGATTACCTCTTGTTTATCTAGCCACAAGTGTAATCTAAATAGTGTGAAAGGATCATTGAATTATGGAACGTTAAATTTATCGATGGCTATTCTTGATACAAAATCATCATATTTTTAGTAACAATACTGTAATGACGGCCATAAAACATATTGAGGGCCCTGATAACCCTCGGCTTGCAACAATTTATTTATAAGCAGTTTACTTAGTTGTATAAAGTACAGTAGTGGAAACAAGCTCTTTTTGAAATATCCTTATAGGAAATATTCTTATTGCAAAAGATATAATAATTACCTCCCCTGTGCCACACGAAACTTGTTTACATTGCCCAACGTCTAGAGCTTCATTGCAAAATGAACAAAGAAGTCCGGAGACTGAAAATAGAAATGAAAAAGAAATGATTAATAATTAAAATATAGTTCAAATGCAGATTCAGAAATGTAGCCTATAAACGTTATTCAAGAAATAAAAACATATAAATCCATATTGAAATCAAAGTCCCAAAAGCAAAGTAAAATTTTTAAAACCTGAAAAATTGAGTTATTCCAAAATTGCTGTCTACTGCTCCAAAATTAAACAGGTTTAGAAATAATAAATAACATGGAGTTACGATGGGAAATTGTTTTCAGTATACTATTACAAGGAACATGATGAATAATTTTAGTGAACTTACCGCTGTGTACTCCTAATACAAAACACAAAATACCTGAAAATTAAGACACACAAGTCTGTTAACGGGTTTGTATATTTTTTTCACTTGTAAATAATTTAATCCATGTCTGAATCACAATCACAACTTTAGAACTGACAAGTTAGGTAAGTCACGTGAACTTTCACCATGGTGGAACAATAAAAACAATGAGGACCATATGACCAATGTTTTTTTTTATACTTCAATAAAAAATAGGTTAGCTGCTCCCGCCAATTTCCAGAATTGTACCAGCTGTGGAACGGAACACTTTTTATGCTTTGTTTACACATTCACAGACATTACAAACACAAGAGTTCTCACAAGCACAATGTTTATACCGTTTTTTTTCTTTTTAGTTACTTAACTAACAATTTGGTTTAGAAAAATGTAGAAGCTATATCGTACAAACGGATGTATGCCACTAATGCTGAACTATATAACGGAACTTAAATTATTAATCTAAAATGAAATCAGATTCATGTTTATTTTATTCGTTAGACTGTTCAACGATGGTCCTCCCTGTCAAAATAAGACCATTTGGCACAATATTAGCCTGTGAAATCATATCAGTTTGCGTTACATGTCTGGAAATATCAAAACATGCTAGTTGTAGAACAAAATACTTATCTAACTGTCTTCGAGTAATGTTCAATCGTCCAACCTCTGAATGATGGAACTTTGTCACATAAATTCATGAGCAGCCATCGTGATATATTTTTTCACATGTGATCCCCGGCCGGTGTATTATTCGACAATATACCACGGTTGACTTTGTCTTAAATATGAGCCGTTCCATGCAAAAACCTACAACTTGCTCAAAATCTTCAAAAATGTGGGTTTTTTGCATATTATGAAAGTCCATAATGTTTTATACATGTCATATCTTACCACCAAGACTTAAAATCACTCCGATAAAATTATTTTAACTTCAACTCGTTCTAAAACGTCAAGTAAATTGTCGCAGAACACTTGCTTTTGACTTCCGTGTTTGTGACGTAACTTCATCGTTATATTTCTCAATTGTGACGTAACGTACTAGTTGTAGGTTTTCGCATGGAACGGCTTAAATATACATTACCTGTTACTAATAGCATGCTTCTTATAGTATCCAAATCTGTTATATACTCGTAATTTCTAATTTAAAATATAACATAGACATTATAGACATACAGAATAATTGACGTATCGCCGGCCACGCCCATAATGTTCCGTCAAATGACCGGATGCTTGATTTACACCCAAAAAGAATAAAAACTCGGTCTGATCATGAATAGTGCCATTTAATGAGGTCACTGACACCAGTACGTCATTAGTTGCAGTGACGCTGCTTTTGGTACTGTGATGGCGGCCAGTATCGGAACATTGTGGGCGTGGTCGGCTATACGTCAATTAGACATGTTATTACATAGTAATATAAATGTTACTTTTATTCTCAATTTTAATTTTGTATGTTGCAGGTGTAGCTAGCTAGACAAGAAATGCTTACCTTTCCTCACTTCCTTGATGTCCAACTTAATTTGCCAATTTTCGAAGTTTGTGATTTGGACATGGGCTTGCTTGTATCTTTGTTATTGGCTTTTACTTGGTTTTGTCGCGTAAATAAATGGTTAACAACACACAATACGGGATGTCGTTTAATATACTTCACCAAGACAAACACATCTACGTTTGTTTTTTATTTAATTAAAATGAAACAATAAGGCATGTTCCCTATTCGTTCACTCTCATTCTTACAACTACTATAACTTGCATATATATACATCTACATCATAATATAAACATGACATTGAACGATAAGAGAACTAATACGTCATAGACGTTAATGACGTAGTGTTTGTCACGTGACTACTAGCGTTATGGATAGCCAAAAAGCTATACCAGCTTTCAATTCAATTAAGTGATTCAAAATCCAAAATCAATGAGAAATCAGCAACTTTTTTGTTTGTTCTTTTTGCTTCTCAGTTGATGTCGCATTTTAAAAACGTTTACAAAATTCAGAAAAATTAAAACGTTTTTCTTTTGTTTCTTGTAAACAACATACAAAAATATATATTCAAATCACGTGACTTTTTTTTTCAAAATGTAATCTTGTATCAAATATCATAATGTTAGCGGCGTTACTCAGTTTGTTTTGCATAGCAATAGAAGTTATAACACTATTAACGCCATCATCTGTTTTGATTACCATTCTTTAACCCTATATTAACTTTGTTTTGTTGGAAACCTTGGTGGTCGAATGGTCCAAAGCTAATCGTTCACAGCACCACTCATAGCATTGTTCCAAATCTCGCCATGGATATATGAAAAACAAACATACTAATCCATATCCGAATCACAATCCAGAAGCAAAGTAAAAACTTTGGAACTGAAAAGTTAGGTTAGTGAGGCCGGGTGCTCCAGAAGGGTAAGCACCTCCTATTTAGCTAGCTACACCCGCCACGTGTGTAATCAAAATTGTGTGAAAGTAAAATGGAACTATGAGACGTCAAATATATCCAAGGCAATCCTGGACACAGAGACATCAAACTTATCAACAATACTGTGATGACGGCCATAAAACTTTTTGAGGGTCTTGATGAGCCAGGGATATATCCTAGGTTATGAATGTTTTCAGATCGCTGTATACAAGTAAGCGGCTTTCTCTGGACACTCTGGTTTCCTCCACCATCTATGAATTAACCGCATCGATACAAATTAAAGAATCTTGATTAGGGCGTAAATCTCCATTACTCAATTCAACTGTTCAGTCTGTTTCTACCTTTCTACCTTGCTGTGACGGGCATTAGGTCTACTAGGGACAGATCCTAGTATAAGAAAGTTTTCAGGTCGCCTTGTACAAGTTAGTGGCTTTCTATGGGCATTTAGGATTCCTTTGCCATCTATGAACTGACCGTCAAAGAATCTTGACTGGGGCGTAAAACTACATTATTTAACTCCAATTTGTTTCTACCTTGCTGTGACGGGCACCAGATCTACATAAACTCTAATTGTTTGGTTTTTTTAAATTGGGGACCGACCTTCCAACTTATTTTATTGACTGTAGGATCAGATTGGTGGTTCATTAAAGCGTTTGTTTAAAGTGATTTATTTTACCAAATAAAGACCAAAACTGTTTGGACAGATTTCGGTACGTAAAGACATTGTACGATATTGCTAGTTCTATTTTGATAAACTTTATGATCTTTTTCAATGTCCTATCTTATCAAAGTAACCGGATTTATATTCAGTTGTCGCAAAATGAGTTCGTTCCTTCTTTGTTTGTTTTGTAAAACAGTGTTCATTGTGTCGTATTCTTTATTTGTCCAAAATCAAGAATTTTTTTATATATTATTATTTTGGCATTTAACATACATACAAATTTAATTATTTTGGAATAAAATCTTCACAAAATAGTACAAAAAGAATTATAAGTAATACATATAATACAATGTATTATAATACACATGACCTAGTCTTGTAATGTTGAATGTTTTATGAGAGAGAGAGAGAGAGAGAGAGAGAGAGATGTGGATGTAACTTTCATTTTAGTTTAATATTGTTAAAAATTGTCCCATAGTAATTAATATATAATACACATGACCTAATCTTGTAATGTTGAATGTTTTATGAGAGAGAGAGAGAGAGAGCGAGAGAGAGAGAGAGAGAGAGAGAGAGAGAGAGAGAGATGATGATGATGATGTAACTTTCATTTTTAGTTGAATATTTTTAAAAATTGTCCCCATAATTTTGAAAAATGTCCAGATTCCCCTTTTCTTATTGCTATAATTTTTTTTATATTAATCAGGTCTTTAATTATATTTTTATAGGCACTAAAACAAAATTTTATTTAAGCATCTATTTAAAATCATGAACTTGATAATCAGTAGTAACTACATAATTAAAAACAAACATACTAATCCATATCCGAATCACAATCCAGAAGCAAAGTAAAAAACTTTGGAACTGACAAGTTAGGTTAGACACGTGAACTTCCACCAGGGAAGTGAGGCCGGGTGCTCCGGAAGGGTAAGTACCTCCTGTTAAGCTAGTTTGATCCTTCTTGGTTGGCTTTGTTTATATTGTTTGTTTGTGTTACCTCGTGTTTTTGGTTATATCGGCTGTTGCTGTATGCATGTTTTACCGATTTAGTATATTTATGAGATGGTTGTCACTATATAGAAATTAAAACAAACATACTAATCCATGTCCGAATTACTATCTAGAAGAAAACTAAAAACTTTGGAACTGACAAGTTAGGTTAGACACGTGAACGTCCACCAGGGAAGTGAGGCCGGGTGCTCCGGAAGGGTAAGTACCTCTTGTTTAGCTACCTACATCCGCCACGTGTGTAATCAAAATTGTTTGAAAAAAGATGGAATTACGTCAAATATAGTCAAGGCTACCTACAAGCAGTTAATAATATTTTTAGATTTAATTCAATGTCCGTTTAATGTCTGCTGTTGGAAATACGATTCTTTTTTCTGCTTTAAATTGAATTGACATTTTTATGTTTACCTTCATTCTTTTTCAAAGCATTTTAAAAACAATAAAATAGACAATAAAATTTTGCAAATGAAAACTATGACTGATTCAACCAAAAACACAACACAATATTATGAAGGAAAAACAAGACAAATAAACGACATAAAATGTACCTCTAGAACACTAGACATTAAACGTACATGTTTCTATATAACCGATGCAATAAAGAAAACGTCACACCTTTGTGAAAGAAAAACAAAATCAAAAAGACAAAATACAATGAACTAAGTATACAGACCTAAGACGGACATTGAATTAAATCGAAAAATATTAATAACTGTTTGTAGGTAGCCTTGAATTTATTTGACGTAGTTCCATGTTCCTTTCACTCAATTGTGATTACACACGTGGCGGATGTAGGTGCTTACCCTTCCGGAACAGCCGGCTTCACTTCCCTCATGGAAGTTTACATGTTTAACCTAACTTGTCAGTTTCAAAGTTTTATTTACTTTGCTTCTGGATAGTGATTCGGACATGGATTGGTATAATTGGTTTTAATTTCTATATAGTGACAACCATCTCATAACTATATTAACTCGATATTCAGTTAAAATACTTACATTTTGTCGTCTTTGATTTGGAATATACGTCTTTTATTTTGAGATAAAATATTTTGCATACATAACATATACATAAAAATTGGGTTATGTTATACTGATAAGAGTAATTTTTCGCTTAAAATTCAGTTGTAAATCTGTAACGGGGCCATAGTTTTACTAAATACTATCAATCATAATTAGAAGTCATAAGTGTTTATATATTATTACTCGTTATAACGTTTTAGATAATTTCAAATTACCTACCGTAGATCTGGGGGCACAAGATCTGTCCCCAAATTGTTGGTGATGTTCCCACTAAATTTGTGATGGAGCTATTAATTGTTCCCAGTTCAACGGTTGTGCCCAGAGTATCTCTCTCTCTCTCTCTTTCTTTTTTCTCTCTCCGACGTGGATACCGAGTATGAGTTTATAGTGAGAACAATACAAGATCAAAGTACTGAAAGTACTGAAAGCAGACGGCTCATTGATTGCAAAGAACCTCATTACTAAAAAGAAATGATTGGTAATTGTGTATTCAATCCATTTTATTTAATTCAATATTGAACTGATGGGAAAATTAACATACACACAAAAAATAAATATATATATTGTTTAACATCCTTGGGACAATAAGGAAACAAAACTTTGAAGAGAGTCAAAATCCCTGGATTTGAATTTCTAGTCAATACAGTGGAGAAGAAATGTCAATTAACGCCTTGCTATAAAACATTCATATACTTTAAACAATTCAGTTTACAATACATCTAATTTCTCACATGCATTGTCTTATGTCGTCTGTTATTTAAATTAAATATAACTAACAAAGAAATCTGATTTTGGTTCTAATGCAAATGATCTAGGCTTCAATTTTCTGGTCTGATTTTTATTAACATCATCACAAATTCTCATGCCACATCACCATCACCATGAATCATCATTATCAGCTGCAGCAACAGTAGAACTCATTTCACCACCACTACCACCAGTCATCATAAATCTCCGTGCCTCATCATTAACTGGTTACATCATCATCCTGTCTTATCATCATCATCATCATCATCATCATCATCATCATCATCATCATCATCATCATCATCATGTTATGTCATCATCATCATCATCATGTCAAATCATAATGAACATTGTGACATCGCCATCATCATCATAACTTATCATGTCACATCATCAACATTGTGAAGTTATCCTCCTCATCATCATCATCACTCCTCATATCACAACATCATCATCACAACTCTTTATATCATATCATCATCATCAACATTGTGACATCATCATCATCATCATAATCATCAGGAGCAGATGTTATCACCACCATTATCATCATCATCAGCAGCAGCAGTAGAACATGTGTCACATTATTTACGTGGTTACTTCATCATCATCATCATCATAATGGGCAGGAACAGAACTCATGTCACCATAATCATCATCATAATCAGCATCACCATCATAGCTTATGTCACATCCTCATAATCATCATCATTGGCAGTAGCAGAACTTAATGTCATCACCTCCACCATTGTTCATCATCTTCATCCCAATCATCATTATCGGCATCAACGGAACTAGTGTCACAACCACCATCATCATCAACATCATCATGATAGCTCCTAATGTCTTATCATCATCTGACATCATGGTGACATCATCAGCATCATCATCGTCACCGTCATCATCATCAGCACTATTATCATATTCATCAGATCATCATGCCACATCATCATTAAATGTCATCATCACATAAAAACCCTCACCATGACCAGCTACTTCCCTTTATTTGCATTTGACACATAAACTTGTTTTCCTTTCCAATGTTTAAGTCATTTTTTTATTCACTATATTCATAATTAATTTGAAGAAAACAAATAAAACAAAATTAAAAAATTAAATCTTTGTTTTAGTGTTAATTTAAATGCAGTTAAAAGTTTTGTGGAATTCATATAAATTGACCAAGTGAGCTTCAAAAGCCTGAATTGCTATAAACAATTCTGACACATCCTATCGCCCCTAAGCTAACAATTTGCATCTCCCAATAACAGAAGTTGTCCAGGTAACTGTCTCTTTCAGAAGTTTGTTGACAAGAATGGTGTACAAAAGGGGGCAATATTTCTTAATATGATTAATTGATAATAAATTTATTATTATTTGGATAACTGTAATGTCCAACATTATCCTCTGCTGCAATAAAATTACTTTGAATTTAAATATTATTAGGTGGGTGGATAATTTTATTTTACTGATTTTAAATGTCCAGGTAATTTACTCCCGCTGTGGGCCCCACTAAAAGGTGAATAGAAGAACCAGACACTGTTCTATTTATAGTTGACATAGTGTGTAAAAAGTGTTGTTATTTATTCAGAGTGAGAATTTTATTAACATCAGGTTCTAATTCACGGATTAATTATTATTATCAAGTGACCACCGGGATTTTTAAGGTAAGAATAACACAATCTCGGATTTTACATGTTTTCTGTGCACGTTTATCATGACACACGTGGATAATTGAAACTGTTTTAACACTTATTCAATCATTTTTGTGTTCCCGAGGATGGCATTTAAAAGTGACTGCATGTTGTAGACACGGGTGGTCGCTATATAAAATTTGCATTCAGATTGAACTGTAATCTACACTACAATAGTTTTACCTTTTAAGCTTTATTATGATTCCCCACCACCGAAGGTGGGGAATCATATTGTTTTCGTTCTGTTTCTTCTTATTATTATTATTTTTATTTTTATTATTATTTTTATTATTATTATTATTATTATTCCGTCAGGACCATATGCTGTAGCATATCTCGGGAACGGCTTGATGGATTTAGATGAAATTTGGTACCAATAATCTGTTGCCTGTGTAGATAATCAAGACGTTTCATTTTCGTTATCTTGAAGGTGGGTGGGTGGGTGTACATTGCTTAATTGAATACGTAGTTAAATACCCGGGAAACATATTCTGAAGGGACATAAGCTGGTTACGACACTTTAATTATACCAAGCAAATGCTTTCACCTATGAGTTAATCCGATTAGTGACCATCAAAAACTTGGCGATTTTTAAAACCACAGCTTGTCATGTCACACGCCTGTTATTAAAACCTTACACAATAAGCTGAATGGTGTATACAATTTGCCTTGATAGATCGAAGAAGGTTAAGCGTGTCGAAATGGCTTCGGGGTATTCTGTTAATCACTGACTGTGGAAGTAGAAGACTGCCCACTTTTTAAGTTAACACCAATGAAATTTCTCCTTTACTGACTGACACTTTCCTAATGACCGGTTTGTCGTTTTTAACCTTTAACCGGACTTTATATAGTGTGTTGAAATATATTGGAAAATTGACGCTATGGTGATGCATAAGATAAGAATTATATTAAAATTTGAAATGAGATTTAGAACATTTTTTGAAAAACTATTTTGTTCCCTTAGTCGTGATCACGATCTATGAGGCACCAATATTTATTTTTCCCGAAATCATACTCGTAAAATTAAGGCAAAAATTATAAATAAAATTAAGTTATTATAACTACCATTTTGTATATTATAGGATAATTATTTTGTTGTAAACATTTCAATTTAATGTACCATTTCCATGAACATTGCCAAAATATTAACTAGGGTTACAAAAATTCATATATTTTGACTGAGTAGCTATATCGTTATGATCATGAACCTCAAACATATAGGAATAACCGATATAAGTCGCGAAATTAAAATACGATGTGTATTACGATTATTAATCATAAAACTTTTTAAAAAAAATTAAATAAACATCACAAAGGGTAACTTTTATTATAATTTATTTTGGATTTTACAATAATCCCGAGTCCATCGGTGTTTATACTGTCTGACGACATCGGGAGGGCACCTGGGTATATCCTCATGCAATGTCGACACGCTCCTATATTACCTGGATCTACCTGCCCATAATTAGAAGGTCTTACATTCACACCTAAGACAACGATCTTAATGAACTCATTCTTTAAGACCAGTCGTTAATTACTGTGTTTATTCAGTGACACTCGCCGATCCGTCACTGGCTTCAATGTGTTATCACCTGTTAATTACTGGTGACCAAGATACCGGTGAACTTTGAAAACTTGTGGCCAGAAAAATCGCAAAGCGCCGTTTTTTTGTCGCCAGTTAAAGAAAAAAATCGCAATTGGCGATGCCCAGCGCAAACCTCCCATATTTGTTCATTCATTGTAACACGCGGCGACGCCGAATCAGAGGCCTGAGAGGGGTTCTATGAGTTTTCTTATTCAATGAAATTCATTGAAAACGTCACTTCCAATGCCGAGAAGGCCTGTGGGACCCCTATATGTAGTAACTACCACAAATGTAGTAACCGTCACAAATGTAATAAAATTGTGTCACATATGTAGTAACGAACCACAAATGTAGGAACGACCGTTACCACAAATGTAGTAACAGTTTTTGTTACCACAAATGTAGTAAATGAAAACCGCTATATGTAGTAACGAAAATTTTGAAATCTGAACGTTAGAAACCAACATTTAAGGTGAGTTTTAACCCGATATAAGCGACTGTTGTTCCGATAAGAGTGACTTTTAACCCGTTAGAAGTGACTTTTAACCTGATAGAAGGGAATTCTATCCCGATAGAAGTGGCTCTGATTCCGATTTATTAATAAAGTGACTTTATTAATAACTAAACTACCAAAGAAAAATGTATGTAAAATTCAGTTTTTAAATTTAAGTTTCTGGGTTTTCTGTATTTTGGCAGATTTTAGTAGGGTACATGTATTTATTATTATACTATACGAAACTTAAGATGTAGGAAGTATAATGCTGTTGGTCGGTTCCTCCGTCCGTCCATCAGTCAATTATAAGTTTTCCGCATTGTTTCCTAAACACTTTCAGATACTAGGCTGAGTTTTTGAATGCGAGTCAACCACAATGAGTTGCAGATCAAGTTAACGTTTTGTTTTGCTACGAATCCGATCCTTTGCAATTGTCTTTGATAATTTGATTGAAATAACAGTTTTCTGCAATTTTTTTTCGCACATATTGAACTAATTTGGCATGTGAGTCTACCACAATGTGTTATAGTTCAAGTTCACGTTTCATTTTGCTTCGCTGAAATTTACGTTTTTACGATGACTACACTTGATTTGGTCCAATATGTGGGAACAACCTCACAAAGGTTTTTGTAATATTTGCTGATTTTTATGATATCTCTCTCTCTCTCTCTCTCTCTCTCTCTCTCTCTCTCTCTTCTGTGTTGCATTTACAATACTTCGTAAATATCGTTACTAGTATTGAAGTATGTATATGAACGGCTTTTTATAAGATGTGTTAGTCTGTAAAATAGAACGTCTGTAATCATATATGGTGTATCTTGTTCCTTCGCCAAGCACTGGGCATAACGAAATGAAAGTCACGGTTCTTTCGGATAGGAACTTAAAAAACGAGGTCCCTTGTCACGGTGGGCATGGCACGCTAAGAACCCTGCTGTATAATGCCATCAGCGCAACACACAGGCAAAATTTCTGCACCTTCGCCTATAGCTGGCGACGTCTCGATATAAGTGAAATTCTTGCCTGGGACGTTAAACACCATTACTCAACTCTCAACTCTTGCACCCTGCTTAGTGTTTAAGTGCACTTCTCACAGACTAGTTGCGTACCCAATCCGCTAGAAACAGATCATAGTGTGGTACTTGTTAAAGGTTTTCTCTTTTGTCTAGGGTTTAAAACAAACGGAAGTGTTAAAAAATTCCAGATTGTTTTATCCTGTTATTAAATTCTTAGCCTATTTTTTTTATTTGCATTGCTATGGGTGGGTGTCCAGTTGCCTGCTGAATATTGCAATTTGACCAACCAGATGAACAATGCACCCCCCCCCCCCCCAAAAAAAAAAAAAAAACGAACATAATAAGTAATTTTGGCATTTTCAAAGTGTTAGGTGATGGTTCTCATACTTTAGCCATTATCAGATTTTTTTTATTTTGTTATTGTCTAGTTATGTACGCATCTAACCCCCACTTCATACCCACCAACACACGCACACGAAGTCAATTAATTGAAGCACTACAAACTGTCTATTTTGATTTGTACAAAGGTTACACATTTTTAATTGAATAAATTGAATGAATGTTCCACTTATATCAAGACTTCACCAGCTATATGCGAAGTGGTAGAAAGCCGTTTGACCCATGGAGTGCATTGGGATGCGCTAGGGTTCTTTAACGCGTCACACCTGGTTTTAGGGTCTTTTCCAAATTACCCTAATGGCTTTCATTTTAAAATACCATTTTAAAGTCTTGGTCAGACCCTGCCCGGGTTGCGAATCCACGAACCTTACTAAAAGTGGAATAATAAACAAACCATAACAAATAAATAGAACTCAACCCATTAAAGATGTGGGTGTGACCCAAAAAAAATCTCTTCGAAGCCGCGACTAATAAATGTACTGGGGACGTGAAATTCATCTCGGGAGTTCCTTGTAGTAGCCTTGTCAGAGCTGAAAATGACTGTTCACATGAACATGAACCCTGACATTCCACATCCTTATGAGTAGCTTAGAACTTAAAAATCTACTTGCATTTGACTCTGGCTAAACATGGTTGAAACCGAGGCATAATATGGGTTTGGGGTTTCATTCCTTAAATTACCCGACAGACATTCCTTAAATTAACTGAAAGAGATACCACAGTGCTTGTCATTTATTAACACTAGCAAAGATATTACCCATATTGAAAAAAATATATTTTATCATTTTTTAAATTTTACTACATTTGTGGTAAAATTAAGTTGTTACATTTGTGGTAAAATTTTGTTGCTACATTTGTGGTAAAATTTTGCTACATTTGTGACCAACATTTACTACATATGTGACAAACCTTACTACATTTGTGATTCGTTACTACATATGTGACACTATTTTATTACATTTGTGACAGTTACTACATTTGTGGTAGTTACTACATATAGGGGTCCCACAAGGCCTTCTAATGTACGATTTTTCTCAACCGAAAACTTTAATTTAAATCTACTTTAACTTTCAAAGAAATCTAAAAAAAAAGTAGTCAAGGTAGGATTTTTTTTTAGTTTACCAGGTCGGCGCTGTACAAATGCACTTCAAACACAACTGCCTTTAGAATGTAACCGTTCATCAAGGCAATATATACACAACATTAAAAACGCATGTGACGCGAAAATCACAAAATTTACCTGTTGATTAAAAACTAAACAACAACATCTCTTGTTCATTCATTTATTTATTTTATTCAATCTTGTAATACATATATGAAGGGCCGTAACTTTGATGTAAGACTACCTGCACATGCAGGTACCCGACTCGACTAGTGTATTACGTCAAATGTTGTATGTGTCAAAAAGTATCCTTTTTGGCGACACAGTAATGAAATTGGCAACAAAATTTTACACCAATCAGATATATGCCATAAATTATTTATGGATGGTGGGGAATCATACGTAACTGGTATCCCAGTTACAATCTCTAGTTATTAATTGATGAAGTTTCATTTTTATTCACTTTAACATGGCGTTATGGACGATTAATGCCGATACACGCTAATTTTGCTTCTCGTAAAGTGGTGAAAATTCTGTCCTGAATTTTCACAAAATATCCCCGATTGTCCCAGATAAATTTTAAACTGAAATCCCGATTATGATGCTCAACTCTGCCGTTATTTTCAATTGATGTAAAGGGGGAAAAACAACAGTGCCGATGTAAAAATTATATTTGTTTACATACGGGCTAGTTTAACCATCCTAAGATCTTCTAGATCTACTCAATATTTTATGAAATTAATTTTATTTAACCACTAAAAATTATTTTTATTTATTACATCTATATGCTTAAAAAATTCAGTAGCCAAAATATCGTTTGAAAGTGTCATTTTGATTTAACGTGAAATCTAATTTAATCTGAAAGTGAATGTTCCGCCCACTGACCAATCAAATCCATTGCCTAATTATATATGCATGTACAATGGGAATTCCCGGAACTTTGCGTCCTGTGATGTCTTTTATAATAATTGATTGTAAGACCTTAAAATTATTATTTATTTAAAACAAATGGTAGATGTATTTCATAGATTCTATATGGAATTTACGTTATTATTATTATTTTTTATTTCATCGAGTATAATGAACGTTAGTGTCGAGGTCTTTCTGTGAAGTACAGTGCCGTGTGCAAACTTACGCACATTTTTGCCGATAGCGGAAATGGCGCTGGTGTTTTTCTTCCGGTCAAACCTTCCTGATCGCAATAAAGCTGACGCTGTTAGCGTCTGCTTTAATAAAAAGAAGTGACAGAAGATCATTTAGCGCCTCTCAATCGAATCCCACTTGAGACAGATCTTAGTGTAAGAATTTTGTCGGTTAGCTTGCCTAAGGCAAGTGTTTTTGTTTAAGCATTCCGGTTTCCTCTACCTCCCCTGAACCATCCGCCTAGATATTATTGAAAACATCTTGACAAGAGTGTAAAACTCCGTTTCTCCACCCGACTCCGCGTTCGACCACGATAAGGCATCGTAAATTTTTTCCTAGTCATGTGATATGAAAATAGATCATATTGAGGGTTATAAGGTCAAACCCATTGATATGGGAAATATGACGAATGTTTCCGGATCAACGTACATGTTTAGTAGGCGTTACCGCGGATCCATGTTGAATCAAAGATGTCGGTCACACATTACTGGCTAGCAGTGGCATTGTTCTGTTTTTATGCAGAGGGAAGCAGCTGGACAACGTGTTGCAACAAGTATGGTGATTATTATGAATGCGGTAATTGTAGACAAATAACTTTTAATTTGTCCCCAAGATCGGAAAATCGAGCCACGGTCAAACTAATTTCGCCTAGTACGATAAATGTTAATGTTTCGGAAGGGACAATAGGAATACTCTACGTTGCAACTGCCTGGCAATTGAAACATATATGTTCAAGCGGTATCCTTAAAGTTGGGTTCAAAGGCATTTCCAAAAAGTGTCGTAAGTAGCTTTATAATAATAATAATAATAATAATAATAACAAATAAATAAATAAATAAATAAACAAATAACTAAAAAAATAAAATAAACCATGGCCAGCTGAACATGTCCATTGATGTAATATTCATTTTGAGTATCTTAGCATTTATATTCAATATTTTTATATTTCAAATTTACATTCAATATTTCATATTTGTGTTTAAAAATTAATATTTATAGTGAATAGTTCATAACATGCATTTTCATATTTATATTCAATACTTTATAACATGTATTGTCATATTTATATTCAATATTTTAAATTTATATTCAATATTTTAAATTTATATTCAATATTTTAAATTTATATTCAATATCTTAAATTTATAAATTTATATTCAATATTTTAAATTTATATTCAATATTTTAAATTTATATTTCAATAACTTCATATTCAATATTTAAAAATTGTTAATTTCAATGTATTCAGTAATACCTCTCTCTGTGCATGCATGTGTGAATGTCGGGAGAAGAGAGTAAACGTGTTTCTTTTTAAATCATTTCGCGATCCTTTTTCCTGTCACTGAGCGTAAAGGCCGTCTTTGATATAAGTATGTAAGTATAAATATTTTATGTTATCATTTATTTATGCATTTAAAAACTGGAACTGTCCCTTGAACAAGTCCCCCCCCTACATTTAAGGTTTCCCTGCGACCTTGGTTCAAAGTCATGACACTCCTTTGCACCATGAAGATTATCCACGTGAAGTTTCATGAGAGTCGTTGACAGCATTAATGCGATATGGCCCGGAGACGATTTTACACGGACAGACAGACATAACCCCTCAAACTAGTTTACGAGGGGTATAAAAAGTGTACCATACAAGGTAAAAAATTAGGCGGTCGTCAACTGTTCAGGCCTAGGGTCCATTCAGTCTCCAAACCAATAATTAGTTTATAACGTCTTAAAGAAATTATTCACTTGTCTTTCTTTTACAAAAACGGTAAGCCAAGATACAAATATCTGGTGCTGAACAGGGATTCTGGTTATTTTGTCAAGCATCATACGGATTCCAAACAAAAATATACTGAAGATACCATCAACAAAATGTTGGAGTTTTTGATAGATAACATATTTGCTGTGTTTGGTAATATAGTTTTTTAACAAACAATCGGTATACCAATGGGTACAAACTGTGCACCACTGCTTGCTGATTTGTTTCTTTATTCTTATGAAGCAGAATTTATGCAGAACCTTGTTAAATCTGGAGAGACGACTATCGCCAAATCATTCAACTCAACATACAGATATATAGATGACGTTCTGTCTTAACAATGCTAAATTTGGAGACTATGTTAATGTCATCTATCCCAGTGAGCTTGAAATAAAAGACACGACTGATTCCTCAAGTTCTGCTTCATATTTAGACTTATACTTGAATTATGACACACACGAAAGGCTACATTTGAAACTTTATGACAAACGTGATGACTTCAATTTTTCTATTGTCAACTTTCCTTTTACCTCTTCTCCTGCTTATGGTGCATTTGTTTCCCAATTAATACGCTATGGTAGAGCTTTGTTCCCACTACGGGGACTTTGTACAACGAAGTATGCTGCTTGCAAATAAATTGTTGACTCAGGGATATTGCAAGCCTATGCTTATCAAGGCCTTCAAAAAGTTTTATGGTTGTCATCACAGTATTGTTAATAACTTTGATGACTCTGGTCCAGGATTGTCCTGGATATATTTGACGTCTCATAGTCCCATGTTCCTTTCACACAATTTTGATTACACACGTCGCGGGTGTAGTAGCTAGCTAAACAGGAGGTGCTTACCCTTCCGGAGCACCCGGCCTCACGTCCCTGGTGGTAGTTCACGTGTCTAACCTAACTTGTCAGTTCAAAGTTTTTACTTGCTTCTGGATTGTGATTTGGACATGGATTAGTGTGTTTGTTTTTGATTTTATCATTTGAGAGGTATGGGCATATTTCTGTCATCCTATGGTGGAGTATTTCTGACATCTAGATAATTTCGGTCAACATATAATTATCCCGACATGTTTACGTAATGCAGCCGATGTCTGTCCGAAATTGGGGATACTAGTAGCATTGCAAATCTTTGTGTAATTATTCTCGTTAGACGTTCAGACTGTTGTTATTTGTTCTTTTTGGGTCATTGCTTGGTTATATATGTCAATAGACTGTACTTTGATGAGCAGAAAAGATTGATTTATTGAAATGTGTTACGTCCCAGTCAATTTCACTTATATCGAGAGTGGACACCAGCTTTAGGCGAAGTGGCCAAATTCTTACCTTGCAGTGCGCAAAGGGCAACGTACAGGGAGGGTTCAATAACGTGTCATGCCTACTGTGACATGGGGCATCGGTTTTTTTAGTTCTCCTGAAGGATCGAGCAAAACGGAGCATAATTTTGGCGTTTAGGCTCCATATAAGATTCTTTTGGAAATGAATTGATAAACTTCGGTGACATTTCATTTCCAGAAAATCCATTATACCCGGCCGACAGTATTGCAGTGGTGTTAAAACCGAAGGACCCGGTGAAAACCTCCAGGCATAGTGTTATGAACTAGGCGGCAATAGGCACCACGGTTTATGACAAGCTTTATCCGACAGATTCTGACGATTGTTATAAAGTCTTAAAATGTCATATCATAACCATTGATACCAAATTTGAAAAGTGCACGATTGAAACTACCGCCTCATACATAATGTTATATAGCATTGCATTCAAATACAATATGGTTTATTTTCTTGTAGACAAGCAAACTGGACAAACGCGGTTATGAATCGAATAGATGTACGGGTCTTGATATGCTGTTCTGATGCAAAGAAAATGGAAACTTCGTTTTACTACCCAGTTATAGTTCATCCATATCGAATTGGTCAGTTACAGGATGGTGGAGGAAATCCAGTGTCATACCACTGCGGTAGCTCAGTTACCACTGCGGTAGCTCAGTTGGTAGAGTGCTCGCTCCGTAAGTGGGAGGTCGTGGGTTCGAACCCCGGCCGCGTCTGACCCAAGACTTAAAAGTGGGTAGTGACTGTTCTTTCGCCAAGCACTCGGCATTACGAAATGAAAGTCACGGTTCTTTCGGATGGGAACTTAAAATAAACGAGGTCCCGTGTCTTGGTAGGCTTGGCACGATAAAGAACCCTGCTGTAAAATGCCATCAGCGCAACGCACAGGCAAAATTTCTGCACCTTCGCCTATAGCTGGCGACGTCTCGATATAAGTGAAATATTCTTGACTGGGACGTTAAACACCATTACTCACTCACTCACTCAGTGTCATGAAAAAAACCACCTATCTTCAACGTGCAAACCTTTTCACACCCACTTCTGCCCGAGAGCATAAAGTGATGTTTTGATTTAAAGACGGAGGTCCAAACCTTTTGGTCATAGATCTAGAGGCTCCAAAAAATTCTGAAGTCCATATATTATACCTGTATTACGACATATATCGTTAAGCAACACAAATTTTAGGCCATTTCGATGGAAAAAACGTTTTTACAAGACCTTGTTCTCCATTCTGTCGTTTGTTTTACTCTGGTTTCCTCCACCGTACCAGAAGTTAAAAAAGAATTAAAGTTGAAATGACAGCTCGAATTAAATGGAAGGGTTTTGACTGAGTATCCAATTCTTGAAATTCACTTTTATTGCATTACAACACATTTGATTCTGTCTATTATTACAGATTTTGTCTATTTTCTAGAATTAAAGGAAGATGTTATTTGTTTTTGGTGTACTGATTTGTCTCTGGTAAAGCTGTGCAAGAAGTTATCACTGCGGTAGCTCAGTTGCTAGAGTGCTCGCTCCGTAAGTGAGGTCATAGGTTCGCACCCCGAACGGGTCTGACCCAAAACTTGAAAGACGATAGCCACTGTTCTATCGCCAAACACCTGGTATTTCTAAATAAAAAGTCACGGTACTTTCGGATGGGAACGGTAGACGTTGCACGATAAAGCACCATACTGTATGTCATCAGCGCAAAGCACGGCGAAACTTCAGCACCGTCGCCTTTACCTGGCGACGTCTCGATATAAATGAAATATTAATGACTGGGGCGTTAAACACCATTACTCAACTCTGTCCAAGTACTTGTTGATCCTCTATATTAATAGGATTGGTATTAGCAAGCGACTCTATCCAGTCCAGATAACTTCGAGCTAACCTTTTAGAATGAGACAAGCAATGGTGCTTTACGCTCAGACATCTAAACATTTTAAAACCGGTCAGTTCCGGAACCCGGGGAAAACGCCGGCCTTGGGCAAGCAATCTTAGAGCTCTAAATTTCAAAGTGAAGGCAAGATGACATCTAGCTTCAAAACTCAGTTTTTAAGTGATAAATGCAGACCATATCGATACACGCGTGATTTAGTAGGCTCAAACTGATAAAATTGGTCGATTGAATGGGGTTTTACGTCCCAGAAAAGAATATTTCACATATCGAGGCTTCACCAGCTATAGGTGAAATTGAAGAAATATTTACCTTTGCAATGCACTCAGGACAATGTGCGGGCGCACCAAGCCTATCGTGATATGGGACATTGGTTTTTGAGGCATCTTCTGAAGGATCCTATGATTTTCATTTATAAATGCGGCGTGCCTGGCGAAAAAAAAACAGTCACTACCTACTTCAAGTAATGATGATCAGACGCCGGCTAGGGTTCGAACCCGGCGGCACAACTTCCCATATGCGATGCGAACACTACCAGCCTACCCAATAGGTGGTCAGGGTTAACTGTACGATACTGTAAATTTCCGCGTCTTGAATTTTCGGGAGAATCGCCATTACGATGTACAGTGCAACCTGTCTTAAAGGCCACCTCTATAAAAGCGACACCGGCTTATAAAGGCCAGTAGCATTGTATCTCAATTTTTCTTTATCCATGTTATTTGAACCTCTATATAAAGGCTACCTGCCCATAAAGGCCACTTTTACTGGTTTCCTATGGTGGCCTTTATAGACAGGTTTGACTGTATTTGCGTACTTTTATATTCAAGTCATCCTGTGATGGTCAGATGTAAGCGAAAATGTCAGAATGAAATATTTACTAAATTTTTTTCACCCTGTGAAAATTTCACAATTTACAGTACACTGTTAAAAGAGTCGACAGTGAGGGGGTTGGGGGTGTCTAGTTACCAGTACGTGTTACGAGTTCCTCTTACTATTACATAATGCCCATTAGAAAATAAGGACTGCACATCGGCCAACAAGCCACAACGTTTAAAATACAAGATTGATTGAATGAATGGGGGTTTTGTGTCTCGGTCAAGAATATTTCACTTATATCGAGACGTCATCAGCTAAAGTTGACGTAGCAGAAAATTATACCTTTGCAAGGCGCTCAAAGCAATTTGCAGGGAGGGTTCTGTCACGCCTGTCGTTACACAGGACATCGGTTTTTAAGATTTCTGCTGAAGAACCCTGTGACTTTCATTTCTAAATGCCTAGTGGGTGGTGAAAGAACAGCCACTCCCTATTTTCAAGCACACTGGCCGAGATGCCACAACATAAAAGGTAAACACAAATAATCATCAATTAGAAATCATCTTCATTTATATCATAAGTGTTGGGACAACATAATGAGACGAGAATGCCAAATTCTAGTTTCACAATCATTCCTTAACTAAAATATTTCTTAACTTAAATCTGGCAACTTTTGACCATACTTGATGGAATGCAATGAAAAGTTTCAAATAAAATTAGAATACAGATGCAATAAGCTTTTGATGGTTCTTCAAAATAACATTTTAAGTTCACAAACATCTTAAAAATATAACAAAATTATTCAATTTCAAATTGGTCAGATTCAAGTTACAGAAAGCTTGGTTATGGAATGATTGTGAAACTGGGACCAGAGTACATATCACCAAAGCTGCAAATTCAGAAGAGCTTTTAGTGTGGAAACAGAACCAATGCCTTTAATGCTGACTGTCGATAACTGGTTGACTGATGATCAAATATTCTCAAATTCGAACTTAACCTGTATATATAAATAGATAATATAACAAGAAGTGTGGGCCTGGTAACAAAGAGTAAATATTGCCAAAACTTCAAGTTAAGAAGAGTTGAAATGTGGAAAACAACTTACTGCTTTACAATTTACAAGTAGAAAATATTTTCTTTATAAGTGAAGTCTTTAGAATGACATAATAAAAAAGGAGGGTCTGCTATCAGCATACAATTTGGCATCTAGAGGACAAAACTGCAGATCAAGAAGAGTGGTAAGTGGGTAAACAAAACTGCTGCTTTGCATGCCAGGGTAGAGGATGTTACCATACTGATATGTAAAATATTCATGAACCGAGGGTCAAATAATCTCAAATTCGAACTTGACCTGTAGGTTATCAATGTACAAGTATTCTAAACATTAATAAAACTGAACGAATGAAGATAACAAAAGTAGATATTGTTTGCAACCACATGGATGTTACCTAGGGAGACAGATATTGACCAGTATCAAGCGGAACAGGTAAAAACTAAAAACACACACTCCCCTCTCCCAATATGATACATAGGAGTTACAGAAATAATTATGGGCATCTCAACAGTAGTTAATTATGACAGATTAAAGTCAACCTTTTGGTTAAAATATAACTATAATGCATCAAATTTAGTTTCAACATTTTAATGTCACGAATAATTATTACATAAAAACAATCTGATCATTTCCAACACAATATTTTTTAAATTCCTCAAACAAAACACATATATCCATACAATTAACAATAAAATTATAATGTCATTATGTTGACCGTGTTCATCCTAGATGGAACTATGAGGTCATTGATCCTATTTTTTTGCCAAATGATCCGTTTTGTAAAGGCCTTAGTGTGCCATATTTAAAATTACATGGATGCAAAAATATTGATGTTTTAGAGAAAAGTTTGTATTCTTATTTTACCTGATTTTATTAAAACACCATCATCATCTAGTCGCTACTCAACCATTTGTCATTGAAAAAAATCCTTGGGTTATTTTCAACCAGGCTGACCAATCTGCAATCAAGCTCATGATATGTCACTTGTATTATGTACATGTAACTAAATGCTCCAACAACTGAGCTAGTCATTTTCTCATTTAGTAAAGTCATGGTATTGTACGCCCTTATCCAGAATCTTTCACTAATATCAAGTTGGCCAGTTCTGGGATGGCAGAGGAAACTGTAGTACCCAGAGAGAAAAAAACCCACTGAACTTTGGCACGTGAACCGACAAATATTCTGGCACTAGGATCTGCATATGTGGCATTCTAACCTAGGCACGAGTGACACTGTGGAACAATCCACTACCATCCCCTCCCCCGCACCCTTCCTCAATAGGTTGATATAAGTGATTAAAACACTGTCAAAGATCAGCATAGCTCATCTGCACATCAGGTCCACCAAACAAATTTAACCCTTAAGCAACGTTTATTTTTATTCCTAGACAAGCCAGCCAAATGACTACAGCTGTTTCATAATGCCAAATGAAGCCTTCCTTACTCCCATTCTCCAAATGGGGATCTTTCTTACTCCAAATAGAGAAACTGAAAACGCTTGATATCAGAATACCTTTTGCTTTATCTTGATATTGTCAAGCTCAATATGTTGAGTCAGCTACCAATAAATTTTATGATAGCAAAGAGCAACAACATGAACAAATATATCATACAACTTCATATATATATAAACATGCATTGCAGAACTGCCAGAAAATGTCAAGTATACCAAATTTCAAATTTAAAAATTAAAATTCATATATTTCACTATAAATCCATGTATTTTACCACTATAAATCAAATAACAATATTTCTATTTCAGAAACAACTATCTTTAAAAAAAAAATCATTTACAGGTTTTCAATGAAGATCAATTTGAATTTTTTTTTTGAAATAATGTTTTTTAATTTCTTTTTTTTTTTAAATTCTATCAAAAATAAAGTCAGATACTTTATAAAACAGAATTTTTTCACAAAGCTTATTTACATAATTTAAGTCTCTTTGTTGGTACATATACACATGTACTGAGTAAACATGAAATATATTTATATGCTTCTTTTTGTAATGAAATTTGAAGAAAATGCGATCTTCCCTCCCAAACATGAACAAAGAGACTACTGATTATGTAAACAATTCTATACTCACTTAATTCTATACTCACAAGCTTAGCCTCCAGGTGGGTGGTATGAAGGCGTAAACTTTACTTTTTCTACTCTGTCAGAACAACTTCTGTATCATGAAAAAACACAAAACTCATAACTAGAAAATTGTCAAAAATTGTCAAAAACATAACCTTGTTTAAACTCAGGAAAAAATGCTGTACAAAAATACAAGCTTTATAAATTTTGTACATAACTATGCTTTTAAATATCAACTAAATATATAATAAGATACAGTGAAACCTGTCTGAAAGGTCACCTCCATATAAGGACCACCTGCCTTTAAAGTTCAGTAAAATTTTATCCCAATTGTTCTTTATTCATGTTATTGCAACCTGTATATAGGGGCCACCTTCCTATAAGGTAAGGTGAGGTGTGCCAATAAGGTCTACTTTTACTGGTTCCCTTGGGTGGCTTTTATGGACAGGGCTGACTGTGACTATCTACTGATACTCCACATGGCAAAGACAATTCAGCTTTGCTTTCGAGGATTTTGTGGCCATCACAGGTCTGGTCTGATGAAAGAACCAATTCTCAATAACAAAAAGTACACATTTCCTTAATTCTGTAGGTAAACATTCTAAATTGATTTTACAAAAAATAGGGGGAGGGGCTCAAGATGACATGACAAAACCTTATATGTCAGCTTGCTACAGTGAAATACATTTATTATACCCCCCGCTTAAAAAGTTGGGGTATATAGTGATAGGGGTGTCCGTCCGTCCTTCCATTACACCTTGGGTACCTATCAATTATCCGCAACTCCTCCTAAACCCTTCAATGGATTTTCATGAAACTTTCACATAATCTTTGTGATATAATGTAGATGTGCACCTCGTATTTAAAAATTTGATCCGATGGATTTTTGGGAGAGGGGGGTATTTTTTGTGAGCTTGTGGCTCACAGTTTTTCTGGTTTATAAGAATCATTAACGGGTTTACACTCACAATACTGGGTACTGCCAAGATTAGCATTAGAAGCTGTCAAAAATACTCAAAATAAGTAATGAGTATCTTATATTTTCTGATAATATGGACTTTTCCCAATTTCCTCCTATGGTCTTTTTCCTAAATGGCAAGGAAAATCCCTAATAGGCTAGCAAACATTTTTATTTTTTTTTAATTTTTAAATACATGTATATCTTGTCCTAATATTTGCCTCAAAGCAGACCTTTTTATCCCATAATTTTGGAAATCCGATCTCGCATTGATAACTAACCTACTTGGGTCCTTTTTTTTAAAAAAGTGGTCAGGGCCATGACTGGGACTTTTGTGCACTTAAGTCCTTGCAAATTGGGAATTTTAAATTTGAAAATCGAGCCATTTTATTAAACATGTCTAAAGTAATGCACATTTATATAATTCAAAGTATAAATAGCATTGAGTACCTGGTAATTTGAAAGATCGTGTAAATAGCTGTGTGAATACGAATTTATACTAGTACTTTGGCCAAGCTAAACTGTTAAAAGTAAGGTACCTAAAGATAATTGGGAAAAATAATTCAAACTAGAAAAACTGTGAGCCACAAGATCCCCAAAAATCCATCGGATCAAATTTCTAAATAGGAGGTGCACATCTACATTATATCACAAAGATTGTGTGAAAGTTTCATGAAAATCCATTGAAGGGTTTAGGAGGAGTTGCGGATAATTGATAGGTACCCTAAGGTGTAATGGAAAGACGGACAGACACCCCTATCACTATATACCCCCCTTTTTAAGCGGGGGTATAATGAGGGATCTTTAAGTGAAGTATTCTGACCTCAGCTGTCAATTTTATATGAAATAATGGTACATGAAAAACGGCTGCAGTTTGAATCAGAACTCGGATAAAATATTTCACACTGCATAATCAGATGTTGTGTCTTCGACACTAGAAAGTTGTATCTTAGCACTAGAAAAAAATATCATATTTTTAAGTTTGTATTTTACTTATTTAATTTTTTTAGCATTTTTTTTTACAATTTCAGAAGAACCATGAATGAAATCAGACAAATAATATACTAGTCCTTGGCACTGGGTCAAATTTGAATAATTCGAATTCAACTTGTCACTGGGCTTTTTCAAGCGACAACTCAGATAGGACAAGTGCTTTATCTAAAGCCTGTTGGTTCTATGACACTGGAACCATTTAAATATTAATTAATACCTTTGATTGCAAAGACAAACCATTTGAGGCAGTATTCAGCTGTATTATAAAACCATTCAGATAACTACTCAAAAAAAAAAAAAAAAAAAAAAAGCAAAAGCAAAAAGATAACACCAAACTCTTCAGCATATCATACAACAATACATAATTAAAAGTTAAAAGTTAAACCTTACCATGTATATAACAATTATGCATATAAACCAAAAAATCGCTTCCCTAATTACACATTTATCGCTTCTCTGGTTACGAGATAAGGCAGACATCAACTGAAAAAGAAATAGAGAAAACATTAAGTATGTGATAAACAAGATGTTGAAAGGCCAACACAGAATTAGATAAATCATTACCGTATTTTCCAAAATTTAAAATCTTAATTTAAGATCCGTTTCACTAGTAAATTTTAATTACCGGTATCAAGATTTTTGACACTTTATACTATATCAAAGAGCGTATTATTAAAAAGAGATTTATGAAATAACTAATGAAGTCATTTTGTGACTTTTATTTCCATTTTTGTCTTTCATTCCTTTTCTTTCATTTTTTTCTTTTTTTTATTGTTTCTAATTTTCTGTTCTTGTGCACTTTTTTTAAAAAAAATTAAAAATTCTGTGTTGGACTTGATGTTTGTAAACTAATTAAAATTAACTATTTTAAAGAAATTTATTATAGAAAGAGCTGAAATGACCACTTGCTCACATTTCATATTGATTTTATTGGCAATCAAAATTATGTTTTAATTTCTTATTCCTATGGTAATTAAAATATAATCATTGGCAAATAATTGACATGCAGTTAAAGTTTAAATGCATGACAATTATATGCAAATAGCTTCAAGTGTAAAACCTACTATAGCGATGATCACCTCTCTATAAAGACCACCTGTCCATTAAGACAATTTTATATGTTCCTTGTTTTGTATTTCAACAAAAACTATATTCTATATATAAAGACCACCTGTCTATAAAGTCCATGTTGCTATGAACAATCAGTGGTCTTGATATACAGGTTTAACTGTATATAAATGTCCAGAAAAATGTTCTCAATAAAATGATGGCTTATTTTTTTTTTTAATTCCAATATTTTACGAGTGCCAGTCACAACTTAATTTTCTGTCATACAGTGAGATATTACAAAATGTACATGAAAAGAACAAACTGATATTGTGAAATAAGTGGATCATTTCTGCCTTTTTTGATATATAAATAGTCTTTAGAATGGAGTGGGAAAATGGTGTTATGGTGTTAGTACTCCAAGTCAATTTTTTCACTTATAGATATCAAAGCATTTAATAATGGAATGATGGAGGTAGCAATTTAGCAAACAGTCGCACAGTATTGGGACAACTTCAGATTACTTCTGTCCAAGTGGTATTTTAGACCTAGGTAGTGGGACGCAGTGGGGATGGGGGGCACTTATGTCAAATTTGAACAAAACTCACTTTCAACTCGGTCAGGTCAAATTGGTCAAATTGCTGAGTGTTTTATCCAAGGCCTGTTTTAATCTGAGGAAATGTAACAGTTTAAATATTAATGAAATGCCCCCCCCCCCCCCCCCCCCCCCCCCCCAAGTGTTCAATTTAGGAATTTTAAGGGGGGAAGCATTTTCAAAATATTCTGTCTTAAACACCATAACATATCAATTTTTTTAGCCTTTTTAAATATGTTCCACTAAGACCATGACAATAGGGTTATTTGATAAAATGAGGAGTTATTGGCCCTTTCTAGATTAAACACTGCTAAGGGTTAGATAATTTCAATATATAGTAAGTACTAAACCATAACAGTATGACAACTTAATTTGCAAGAGATACTGCAATTCGTTGGCCATGGTCCCTACCAACACTACAACAAGGCTTTGTGTGAGAAGACACAATTTTACTGAGTATTTCATTAATATAATTTTTGTAACTGTTGACCTAATGGTCAAAATATAAATTTTTGTGTGTTTGTGTAATTATATAATCAGGCCACATTTTCTAATTTTCCAAGGTTTTCAACTTTTTCATTCATGGTAGCAAAATATCGCCATGATTGGCTACTAATTTAATATTATTTTTTCAAAAGTAACCCGTTTTAGAAAATTTGCGAAAAAATACTTTTAAAAAGGGTTATATTTTCACAAATTTTGGAAATTTGGATACTAATAATTTTAAATTATTTAACCTACATGTAGCAGTTTAGTTATGTAACAGATATCATCAAAAGTAGAAGTCTTGGTTTAATATAATTACTATACGGAGTGCATTCCCCCTCCTAGACGTCGCAAACATAGATGGCGCGGTAATACTGGAAAAATGATTATGAGGTCATAAGTTGGTTCCGTAGTAACCACAGAAAACTTTTATTCCCCTGATGAACTAGAAGGAAACCGGTAGGGAATAATATGTTGTAATGATGATATGAAAACATAGTATAATTTTGGTGTTTCTTCAATGTTATTTTCTATTATATATATATGTGTATATATATAGTCCATCCCCCCACCCCCCAAAACTTCAACAACATTTGCAATAAATAACCCACCATTTTCATTTTTTATACTCTTTCCAAAATTGATGGATATTCTAACTTAACTCCTTAATTTCTGTTTTCTCTCACAAGATTGAGGCTGAAAATGTAAACAAAATTGTTCAATATCGTCATAGCAACAATCTTACAACATACACATGTACAATGTTCTACATATCAAGTATTAAGACCTAATTTCATTGTTGTATTTAACTTATGCCATGAAATCGGCTTGGTTTCGTTTTCTTCTTACCATCCCATTCAAGATCTACAGTAAGTTGTCTCCCTTTACACAACAAAGAAATTACTTCTTTTACAAATTTTAATTAATATTTTAAATAAAACTATAATGCGATTCCACAAAACTATACTTAAACAAATGCAAGTTCCATATAAATTATTTTGTCACTGAAAATAGCAACAATTTTGCACAGGATTGATCAATAAATGACCCTTCACTGTCAAGTATTTTTAAGAGAAGACCACCATTTTTTCATCAATTCTACAAGTAGCCCAAATCTTGTTCTGTACATGGTGCTGAATACCAGGCTTTAATTTCACAGTCATTCCTTAAATAGGATTTTCCTCTAGTTCAATTTCACAAATTTTGGCAATCTCTGTTGGATCTATGGATGTATATTTTTGACGAAACTAAATGCAGATGTTATACCGGTAAGCTTGAAGTGATCTACGAAATGCCACTCTTTTAGATATTCTAAGCTATCTTGAAAATTTGCAAAATGATGAAGAATTCAAATTTGCCAGATATTAGTTGAAAAAAATCCTAGTTAAGGAATGATTGTAAAACTGGAGTCAAACACCCACTAAAACTTATATACAGAAATGGATATCACCTCTGGTCTCATCAATATCCCAATACTCTGATAAATACAGGAGTAGATTTTGTTTTCCATCTGCTAATTTTAAATTCACAAAATTTTGCAAATTTCAAATTTACAAGAACATGCATAGTATAAATTCAATGACACTTACATAAGCATATCCAACCAAAAACTTTCTGAAATCAAGCCGTTGTTTTTTTAATGCTTCCAGAATGAACTGAACACAATCTTTGGTGAATTCAATCTGAATTGAACACCATTTTTGGCAAATTCAATCTGAATTGAACACCATCTTCAGTGAGTTCAATTTGAATTGAACACTATCTAGTGAATTCAATCTGAACTGAACACCATCTTTGGTGAATTCAATTTGAACTGAACACCATCTTTAGCGAATTCAATCTGAACACCATCTTTTGTGAAGTAATTAACTTCTGTTGAATTTTTCAACAATAAGCATGATCACACATTACCTTCTTAATTTTAGAAGCATTTGCAGCACAGGTAGAACAGAACTCAAGAGACACTGAACCATCAGCTACATGAAGACAGACACCTGAACCTCTCATTTGTGTTTGAACTGAGTGATTGTTCTCAATATCACCGACCTGAACTTGTTTATCGGAACTAATTGGGCCGTTTTGAGACACTGTTTGTTTGGTATAAACACTAGACTGACTATTATGAGGGCCTGTTTTCAGGGTAGTGCTAGCCGAGAGTGACAAGTTGGGACTTTTTTGCTGAAGTGGTTTCACCCTTTGCCTTGGCAAAACACGTTTAGCACTAGACCTAGTGGATACAGCACAGATATTTTTAATGTGTTCATTTTTTATCTCTGACGAGTCAGTTTCCTGAGCGACAGATTTTCTTTTCCTAGGATTTGATTTGGTTTCCAGTTTTGACACCTGTTTTTTCTCATCTGAATTAGTCTCATTCTGATCTAAAGAGAATGACGTATGGAACCTAATACCCGGAGTTTTCTGTATACTTCCAAGTAACTGTGAAATTGTACTCTGATTGGCAATTACTCCTTTCAAATACTGAACCTCAGTCTCCAAACTTTCAATAGTGTTTGACATTGTTTCAACGTTATTTTTAAGTTGCACATTTTCTTGTTTTAAATTTGAAATCGTTTTCTCCAAGTTATTTAAATGCATTTTTTTCTTTTGTCTATTTTCACGAGCAGCTATTGCGTTTTTGGACATACAACGGCCATTTATTATGCTATTGGAATGGCTATAATGGTATTCTACTGAGCTAGTAGGGGACACATTAGTATATTTTTGCGACGTTCCTGAACTGTCTTCCTCAAAATTTTCTGACATTTCCTCACTATCATTAGAACACTGACCACCCAGGTATTTAACCAATTCAGAGTCGGCATTTGATAAGGTCATGGTTTTATTCGGGTTTGGACTTTGGTTTCCTGGATCTGCTACTGTTTTGAAGCCTTTAATATCCAACAGGCCGTCAAATAAGGCCAATTCTTCAGGTTCAACTTCTACCACTTCAAGATCATCATCATCCCCACCGCCGCCCGTCTCATCCAGCTCAGTGGCATGCGCAGAATCATCGTCACTGCATAAAAACGGAAAAGAACTGGTTGCAAACATTGTAAATACTAATTATAAAGTGGAATTAACCAACCTGAATAAAAAATAACAGATTTACAACTCCAAATTACCAAATTTTCTCCTCACCTTTGTTCTTTTCACATGGTTTTCGACATGGCGCTAAGCGGAAGTGTGTTTGTGAAACGAAGTCACGTTCAGTAGCGAGAACTGACTCTATTCAATTTTTAGCTCACCTGGCCAAAGGCCATGTGAGCTTTTGCCATCACTTGGCGTCCGTCGTCCGTCGTCGTCGTCTGTCGTCCGTCGTCCGTCCATAGGCAACTATTATGTACATTGTCGTACTTCACCTGTGTAACGATCTACAGCTCAGTGTCTTACGATCGGTACATAGAAATATAGAACAGGTGTACAGTTTTTGTTTCGTTAAAAAGAAACCAAAAACGATACAAAAAATGACCACATCTATTTGAGTTCCTCATTAAATTCCAGTTATTTCGGTATTTTTTGTAAAATTTTAGGACGTCGGGAAATTACTTCCATTTTAAGTTAAAAATATAGCAGTTATTTCGGCACTATCTCTTATTATTCTTGTTTAATTTTTGAAAAATGTGGCGAAAGACCTTTAGTTATAGGCTGTTTTTTCACGCTAATTTGATTTTTTTCAAAAATGACCACATCTAAAGTGTTAGAGCACACTTTGATAAAGGTAAAAACATAAAAATCAAATGTTGGTTTTGGCGGCAAATTACTTCCAATTTTATTTAAAAATAGGGGAATTTGTGAATATCTGGTGAAGAAATATCCAATATGGCCGACACCGCACCAAATATAAAAGTTTTATTTTCCCCACCAATATTCCGGTACAAGTTACACCGACTTCCCCGTAGGTAAAAAACGATTAAAAAAATTATAATAATAATAATTATACCCAAACAAAAGGTAATATACTTCTCGACCTTTGAATATACTATTAAAAGTTTTAAAAAATTTAACAATTAAAGACAGATTTGTCAGTCAGCTTCATAAATGTTCTGGATTTTTTTTCAAATAAATATAACGAGAAAAGTGAGGAGAATGAAAGTGAAATAATCTCTTAAGACAATAAAAATAATCATAAATTATTAATTTAGTCAAATAAGAAAAAAGTATATATTTTAATAATTTTAAAATTTCAAAATTAATTTCATTAGGCCAGTAAGTCGGTCCATCAGAAGTATATCCATCCAAATTAATCTTATTAATTGGATTTATCTTATTAATTTGGTCAAATATATCTTTTCAAAATTACAGAAATAACATTTACCGGGTATCATAGAGACTTCATATCTAATGATTTATACACACACGTGTCAATTATTTTTTGCAAATTGGACGGTAAGTTCTTTTGATTACAGGTGATAAAGGTCTACTAATAAACAGGATGTTTATTGATAATCTGGTATGTGAGATCCCACTTTTAGCAATATTAATTTATTGTGAATTTATAGTAATCAGAAACTACCTATTGAAGTTTGCCGTGGGAAGATTATACCAGAAAACCAAGACATCATGGATTATGTGAACTTTGTAAAAGTGATTTTATACATATTATTTGTTTTTTATTGCAATATGAGAAATTTTCTGATGCAAAAATGTATTCTATTGATATAAATAATACATTCTTTTTTTCTAATAATGGGCCAAAATATTATTCAAAATTTTATTTATTTATTTATTTATTTTGCATTTACCAATTAAATATTTGTTTAGTGAATTTGATAAGATAGTTAAACATTAGCATTGGGATGGATGGGTGAAGTGTATCATGAATAATCACACTTATTAAAATGTGTATCAGCATTTTTACTTCTATTTGTATTGCGCAAACATATAGTATTTTATGCAATTTGATTCATGACTGGATCAAGTTACTGTTTTTGTGTAAATTAAAAGGATAAACGTTTAATATATATCCCATTGTTTTTTGCCTAACAAACAGTATATCTTCTACTTCTAAATAACCATCTACTTTTTCTTTCTCTCGACTTGTATGTAAACATTTAAATTAATATACTGTTTTGCTTGAAATATCTCTTAGAATAATTTTTACCGTCATCAGTCCATTTTAATCTCATACTGACCATGTAACGTTGTCAGTTACCCAGTGGTCAGTTATCGATAGCTCTTGGTAACGAGGTTTGTGAAATTTACCTGGAAGAGTTTTTCCGCCTAATCATTATACAATATTTTTGCAGTCGCGTAAACTTTTCACATTTTGACTATCTCCTCTGACACCACTGGAGCAATTTTAACCAAACTTTACAGGAATGATGTATGGAAGGTCCTTTACTTAGATTGCCGAAATTTTTTTGATCCGCCAAAAAACATGACTGCCAGCACAGAAGATAGTTTAATATTGGACCCTATGGGAAAAATGCATTTTTAACGATTTCCTCAGAAATGACTGAAGCAAATTTAACCGAACTTTACAGGAATGGTGTAAGGAAGGTCCTTTATTTGGATTGCCAAAATTTTTCTGATCCGTCAAAAAACATGGCCGCCAGCGCAGAAGATAGTTTAACATTGGACCCTATGGGAAAAGCATATATTTTCTATCTTCTTTGAAACCGCTGAGCTAATTTGAACCAGACTTTACAGGAATAATGTATGTAAGGTCATTTACTAAGATTGCCCAAATTTTTCTGATCCGCCAAAAAAAATGGCCGCCAGGGCCAAACAAAGTTTAACATTGGGCCCTATGGGAAAACGCACATTTTGGCTATCTCCTCTGAAACGACTGAAGCGAATTCAATTAAACTTTACAGGAATGATGTTTGTAAGGTCTTTTGCAAAGACTGCCGAAATTTTTCTGATCCGCCTAAAAACATGGCTGCCAGTGGGGAACATAGTTTAACATTGGACCCTATGGGAAAACACATTTTTGCTATCTCCTCTGAAACTACTGAAGCAAACTTAACTAAACTTTAGAGAAATGATGTATTGGAGGTCCTTCACAAAGATTGCCAAAATTTTTCTGATCCGCCTAAAAACATGGCCGCCAGCGCAGAAGATAGTTTAACATTGGACCCTATGGGAAAAACGAATTTTTGGCTATCTCCTCAGAAATGACTTAAGCGAATTTAACCAAACTTTACAGAAATGATGTATAGAAGGTCCTTTACTTAGATTGCCAAAATTTTTCTGATCCGCCAAAAAACATGGCCGCCAACGCAGAAGATAGTTTAACATTGGACCCTATGGGAAAAACGAATTTTTGGCTATCTCCTCAGAAATGACTTAAGCGAATTTAACCAAACTTTACAGAAATGATGTATAGAAGGTCCTTTACTTAGATTGCCAAAATTTTTCTGATCCGCCAAAAAACATGGCCGCCAACGCAGAAGATAGTTAAACATTGGACCCTGTGGGAAAAACGCGTTTTTGACTGTCCTCAGAAACATGAGAAATGACTGAAGCAAATTTAACCAAACTTTACAGGAATGATGTATAGAAGGTCCTTTACATAGGTTGCCAAAATTTTTCTGATCTGCCATAAAACATGGCTGCCAGCGGAGAACGTTGTTTCACATTGGACCCTATTGGAAAAGCATATATACAAATTTGCTTTAAAAGCATTTTAGTCAGGTGAGCGATGCAGGCTCATCCTGAGCCTCTGGTTTATACTATAAATGTCGCTGTTAATATTAAAGACTTTATCGACTGGTCACATCAAATTTTATTCGTTTTAATTTTGGTATTTCATAATTTACATTTTTAATTATATATGGGAAAAGCATATATATGCTATCTCCTCTGAAGCTAGTGAAGCAAATTAAATCAATCTTTACAGGAATGATGTATAGAAGGTCCTTTACATAGATTGCCAAAATTTTTCTGATTGGCCAAAAAACATGGCTGCCAGTGCAAAAGATAGTTTAACATTGGACCCTATGGGAAAAAACGCATTTTTGACTATGTCCTCAGAAATGACTGAAGCAAATTTAACAATACTTCACAGGAATGATGTATAAAAGGTCCTTTACTTAGATTGCCAAAATTTTTCTGATCCGCAAAAAAACATGGCCGCCAACGCAGAAGATAGTTAAACATTGGACCCTGTGGGAAAAACGCGTTTTTGACTGTCCTCAGAAATGACTGAAGCAAATTTAACCAAACTTTACAGGAATGATGTATAGAAGGTCCTTTACATAGGTTGCCAAAATTTTTCTGATCTGCCATAAAACATGGCTGCCAGCGGAGAACGTTGTTTCACATTGGACCCTATTGGAAAAGCATATATACAAATTTGCTTTAAAAGCATTTTAGTCACGTAAGAGATGCAGGCTCATCCTGAGCCTCTGGTTTATACTATAAATGTCGCTGTTAATATTAAGGACTTTATCGACTGGTCACATCAAATTTTATTCGTTTTAATTTTGGTATTTCATAATTTACATTTTTAATTACAAATAAAATATTCCAAAATCGCTGTCGCACCAAACGCTCATAAACTGTTTTCCTTCTAAACGTACATATTTTCCACAAGCGTTAGCTTTCCAAGAAAACCCCCAGAAGGCATTTTTACAATTAAAATATTTTAAAATAATACTGACCGTTAGGCCGAAATATCTGCCTTAACGATGATATGTTTTTTTACTGATATGATGGTAGCAACATATAAAATAACTTCATACCGCCGTTCGGAGGCTGATAATTCGCCGGTCACGCCCACAATGCTCCGACAAAAACCCAGCATGCTTGAATTACACAGAAAAGAATGAAAACTCAGCCTGAATTGTGCCATTTAATGACGTAACTGGCACTTGTACGTCATTAGATGCTCACGGTGATGCTGCATTGGTACCGTGATGGCAGCCAGTCACGTTTCGGAATGATGAAAAGCCCACCGAGCAGGCGATGTCAATTTGGCATAACAAGAGACATATACACTGATATATATCTGTATATGTCTCTAGCATTACCGGTTGTTTTAATGGTGGAGAAGGCCTTATTTTTAATGATCATATGGTAACTCGACGTGAATATTCATCAATGCAAACATTTACCAATGTCAAATTGTGTACATGGTAATGTAACTTCAGTTAATTTATCAGGGTTGTTTGTTTGAATTAAGTCGCTGTTAAAATCAGCTAAAACACCCGAATGGATGTCACCAATTACCGAAATAAGGGATGAAACGATTATTGGAATCACTTGCGTAATGCAGTTCGTCAGCGTTCCGCATGATCAATGACGCCCCTAACATTTGTACGGAACATGAATACCGTTTATACGTGAACCACGGTTTACGCACAGTTGAGTTTCCGGAATAACACCATTTTTTGGGTAAACGCGAACTGATATGATTTCATACCTAATAAAAATATTAGTTTCACACAAACGTTATGGTGTATCACTGACCGTGTGGTACAGCGACGAACCCCATTACTAGTATCTTGTTTTTATTTTGATATTTCTGGCCGTTCCAATACCTCATCATGTTTCATGTTTCGTTTTGAAAAAAAAATCAGAAAAAACTCTCCATATAGTTAAATCGATCTGGAAAAAGCAACAACTCAAGTAAAACCGGTATTTTTTACACGTCTGTAATATTGCTGGCACAATGACTAAAAGACCAGTCCCATTTATCATTAAATTCAATATAACATAACCCACTCTTGTAAGACTCTCCATATCCTCTATACTTTTATATATTGAGTAAAATAATGGTGTTTTCACAAGATGAAGATATTTTGCCTGATATCAGAACAGAAAGGTAATTTTATTTTTTTTAAACGTGCTTTAAAATACATTATATCAAACATAAACTTACCAATCCATGTCCGTACTACAATTCCAAAGCAAAGTAAAACGTTGAAACTGACAAATTAAGTTGAACTGATGGACTTCCACAAGAGAAGCGAGACCAGGTGTTCAGAAAGGGTAAACACCCTCTGCTGTTAAATGTATAACTAGTCTTTAGTGTTCGGAAGTCATGAAATGAATTAAACTCGCCATCATAATTGGGAACGGAAGGAACATGAACAACAACCCGTCAACCGTGCGATATCAAAGAAAGTGTGGGATTCAGAGACATTATATTTATCAACGATATTAATTTATTTTATAGTCCCTCCTTATATCACTATTTGGATACAGAGAATACATAGCAGTAATGGTCTATTAGGGCCACTAAATGTTGCCCAGGATCGGAATTATCGTGTTTCGTCGCTTATTTGGGATGAAAAGGAATGTTATTGACCGCAGTGTTTTGCTGGAAAGTTTATCAATAAGAAAACTTAGGTTATGTTAAGTATTTTAGATTTCTTTGAATATTGACCTGTCCGCTTGACCTTTGATATAAATATTCATTATGGACGAGTTAATTCAAGTAATAGGAATAATGAGTGTATATTTCGTATACTTGACGTGAACACTAATCATGGACAATGTGTATATGTATTAAACTGCGAATACTAACACTACCTATGTATTGGGTTGATCCTCCTATATGAATATTCCCAATGAAAGGTCAAACGGACAGGTCAATGTTGTTCACCTATAGACAGCTTAAGATAGGGATGTATGAAGTGAAGTTGACAAATGAACGCATGAAGGTGTGAATACACGCAAAAGATAACTCGGTATTAATATAGGTAAACAACATTGACCTGTTCTCTTGACCTTTCATTAGATATATTCATATAGGAGAATCCACCTATCACATAGGTGGTATTAGGATTCGCAGTTCATACATGAACAGTGTTCGTGTTAAGTGTTACTCTCTATGTAGACGAAATAAACACGTGAGTCCCCTATAAATAAATAAACTCGTTCGTGATAAATATTTAAATCAAAGGTCAATAAACTCGCCTGTGTTTACAAACACTCTACCACAATATCGCTGACGGACTATGAAGGCATTCAACATCGACTTGTCCGCTTGCCCTTTATTAGGAATATTCATAAGGGAGAGTCCACCCAATACATAGGTAGCGTCAGGATTCGCAGTTAATAATACATATACATATTACCCATGATTAGTGTTCATTTCCTATAGACGAAATATATACACGCTTGATCCCTAAAACAGAAATTAACCTGTCCGTAATAATATTTAAATCAAAGATCAAGCGGACAGGTCAATGTTGTTTGCCTATGCCTATTGGGTTATAATAAACTTACCTGTGTTTCTAAACACTCTGTTGACATCACAATATCGTTGACAGACTATACCTATTGGTGTATAATAAACTCGCATGTGTAATTATACCTATTGGTGTATAATAAACTCGCATGTGTAACTATACCTATTGGTGTATAATAATCTCGCATGTGTAACTATACCTATTGGCGTATAATAAACTCGCATGTGTTTATAAACACTCTGCCACAATATCGCTGACAGACTATATCTTAAAGGTCACCGGTCACCAAATTTATGAATTTTGTAATTTGCATTCCTATGGGTTGATGTGTCTGGTGGGTTTTCACACATTACAGTTACCTGTAATATACTAAAAACTTACCTGAACGAAGTTCTAATACTCGGTAATTTCCGACACCGCTCGTAACTTTTCGGCGACCTAATTGATGACGTATATAGTGTTAAGCTGTTGAGGAAAGACACATTACCTATATATGTATCCATATGTAACATGTGGGTTTGTGTGCCATTTTGAAGGGTTTTAAAGTTTGATTTCAAGTCAAAATTTTATATTTTGTGAAATTTTGATGTAATAATACCACAATGAACGATGAAAAATTTTTTCACAAATTTAAGAACAAATTAAAGCCAGATTTACACAAGTCCCTTATGCAACTTTCTACAAATTGAGTGCACATGGAAAATTCAAGAATAAAGTCGTATTTTTCAACAAACTCGCAAAATATTGTCAAAACTTGATACAAAATATACTGATCTAATAGGAAAAAATATTTTTCATTCATCCATAAGTGAATTTAATTCTGTACATTGAGCAGTTTTTAAAGTTTTTAACAAAACAACTAATATAACCATGTCAAAATTATCCCTTCTGTACCTTCTTACTCGGAACAACTATAAATATTTTAATAATGTCATAGTTGGAATATTCATGATGTCTACTTCTAAACAGGATGTTGCTTGCCAATGTAGCATATTGATAATCTCTTAATTACTGGTATGCGAGGGGATGTAAATCACACTTTAACCGATATTAATTTATTGTGAAAAAAATTAAAGAAAGTTTCCCTCGAGTTTTGATTAAGCCGTTAGTTAGTCGGGTATAATCCCACTGATATCACATTTTGATACGAGTTCTTTTCAGCTCATTAAAATTAGGCGTAATAAAATAATTATTATCAGTAAATGAAAATTTTAAATATCGTTTTTTAAATTTATCATGGAAACACTGAAATTAAATCAAAATTGAAGATTTAACAAAATGGGGATTGGAAATCTGACCAGTACTCTATCGAAAAAAAATTAAACAATATTTGATAAAAAAAAATATTACGCACCGACATAAACTCCAATTTCTATTATTATTATTAAATTAAACTTACTGCGAATAGGGAGGCTATTGATTTTAATTAGAATTCGGAAATTGTTTACAAACGTTTTCATATTCAAGTAATACTGGGGTGAAATATTTGATTTCAGAGACAATAAGAAGTTATTTTTAGACCTGTATTTTGATATTTTCGTTGAACAAAATTTCTAATACAAATATGAATTAAAATCAATTTGAGGTAAATTAATAATATAGCTGTACTCGAGAGAAGAAAAAAAGCAACAGACTACAGAATCCGATCAAAAGTGCTCGAAAATTATGTATGTTTTTTAATATACATATAAATATTGATATTTAATATTAATTCACCGAAATAATAAATAAATAAATAAATAAATAAATAAATAAATAAATAAATAAATAAATTCAACAGAGAAGTTAAGATATTAAGAATGATATTAAATATTTATGAAAAAAATTTTTAATAATATTTTAAATAAAAACACGAAAATGTGTATTCTTTTTATCAATTCGTTTTGATAGATAAAAATAAAAAGATAAATAAATAAATTAGTTAATAAATAAATAAATAATGTAAAATTATGTTTTGTAATAGTATAGGTAATAGTATATCATACTTAGAGCAAACAAGAATATTGTTCTTATTTGTTTAATTATTTATTTATTTATTTATTATGTTTATTTTTTATTTATTTTTTTATGCTGAAGGAAATTGAAATATCCAATATTAAAAATAAATAAATAAATAAAACATGAGAAGTTACTACTGATAAATCTGGGTAATAAATGCAGTTCACTATACAAGCTTCATGTACTAAATAGCTTGGATAACACCTTCTGCGTCACTTCCGGTTTTGGACCCTTTTACTACCAAAGGAGATAACACCGTTTTTCAACCGTTTTAGGTCTTTATTTTACGCTGTAACAAAAGACAGAAATGATTAAAAAATGTTATTTGTGGCTAAATCGACTTTTTATTATGTAATCTTTCGGAAAATAGTACTAAAAAAAATTCGGTTTTTGGTGACCGGTGACCTTTAAGTTTAACATAAAAAAAACACATATAAATCGCTCTTATCAGTATAACACAGTCCAAATCTTATCTTTATATGATCGATGTAAAGTAATTTATCGCAGAATAAAAGACGTCTCACCCAAACCAAAGTTGACAAAATGTAAGTATTTTATTTACTGAATACTGACATGCTTTATTTATGAGAAAGTTGTAACCATAATATATAAATTCAATGTCCGTCAAAATTTCTGGCAAGTAAAGAACACAGCATGATGCAAACAGAGTAAACTGTTTTACAAAACAAATAACATGGAACGAACTTATTATGGAGCAGACAACCTATTATAAAATTGGAAATTTTTCGAACAAATAAAAAATACTGCACAACGCAAACAGTGTAAACTGCTTTACAAAACAAAACACAAAATAAAAAAGAATAAAAAATAAATAAAAAATAAATAAAAACTCAGGAAAGCACTATAAAATTGACGATTTCGGGCAAGTAAAGAATAAAACAACATTAATATACAAACAGTGTGAACTGTTTTACAAAACAAAACGAGAAGAAATGAACTCATTCTGGGACCACCGATGATAAAATTGCTATTTTTAACAAATAAACAATACAGCAAAATACAAACAGTAAAAACAAACATACCAATCCATGTCCGAATCACAATCCAGAAGCAAAGTAAAAACTTTGGAACTGACAAGTTAGGTTAGACACGTGAACTTCCACCAGGGAAGTGAGACCGGGTGCTCCGGAAGGGTAAGCACCTCCTGTTTAGCTAGCTACACCCGCCACGTGTTTACAAAAATGAAGAATAAAAGATTAAAATAAAAATAATAAAAAAAATAAAATAAAAAAGAAGGAAAAAACACATATAGGGACCACAGATTATAAAGTTGCCGATTTCGGGCAAATAAAGAATACAGCAAACTACAAACAGTGTAAACTGCTTTACAAAACAAACAAAGAGGGAACGAACTCATTTTGCGACAACTGAATATAAATTCGGTTACTTTGATAAGATAGGACATTGAAAAAGATCACAAAGTTTATCAAAATAGAACTAGTAATATCGTACAATGTCCTTACGTACCAAAATCTGTCCAAACAATTTTGGAACTTTATTTGGTAAAATGAATTACTTTAAATAAACGATTTAATGAACCACCAATCTGATCCTAGTCAATAAAATAAGTTGGAAGGTCGGTCCAATTTCACAAATACTAAATAAGGGGAGTTTATTTAGATCCAGAGCCCGTCACAGCAAGGTAGAAACAATCCGGAAGTGAGTAATGTAGTTTTACGCCCCAGTCAAGATTCTTTGACGGTCAGTTCATAGATGGCAAAGGAAACCTAAATGCCCATAGAAAGCTACTAACTTGTACAAGGCGACCTGAAAACTTTCTTATACTACGATCTGTCCCTAGTAGTTGAGTTTCAAGTAAATAATATTTCACATATCTCGAGACGACGATATATAGCTATAGGCGAAGGTTCAGAAATTTTGCCTCTGCGTTGTTTGGAGCATTATACCACATGGTTCTTTATCGTGCCACGCTTACCGTGGCACGTGACCTCGTTTGTTTTAAGTTCTCATCAGAAAAAAACCCGTGGCTTTTATTTCGTGATACCAAGTGCTTGGCAAAAGAACAGTCACTGCCCCATTTCAAGTCTTGGATCAGACACGATCGGGGTTCGAATTTACGACCTCCTACTCGTTAAGGGATCATTATACCATAATCCCAAGAGAAAGTCACTAACTTATGAAAGCGAACTGAAAACTTTTTCTGACTATGAGCTGTTCCAATTAGGATTTGGAACAAGACCTTGAGAGGTGCTGTGACCGGTAAACTTTAAACCACTCTACCACCGACATACCCAACCAAAACAAAGTGTATTTAGGGCCTAGGGATCTGGTGTTTCAATGTGCCATTTTGGAAAAAGATTTTCCTTTACATTGGTATGAAATGTAATGAATTTTTTGTTTCAAATTTGACCATTTTTTTATTTCCAGATTTGGGTATCGAAAGAAACATGTTTATACTGCCAGGTAAAATATCTGTTTTAGAAAATATCTGTGATGGAAAACTGCACGAAAGTATACTCTTGAAATTATGAGGAAAAATTAAGCTCCTTAGAAAATAAACTAAAAATTATTGCAAGATTCTAGTCTGTGAGGAACATTGTGAATGGATTTAAATGCCCTCAAACAGTACAGTTAAAGTTAGGCTAATGAACCACTAACCATGTTTATATCATAAACCCATAGTAAAATGTTTGAAAACTGGCAAGTTTATTAAAACTCGTAATGGGATGGATAACCGCACGAAAGTATACTATAGATACTTGAAACTGTGAAGGAAAATTTAGCTTCTAGGAAAATCATTTAATTGAGGCAAATAAACTGAAAAATTCTTGCACAAACTATACTAGTCTTTGAGGTACATTGTGAAGCGATTAAACGCCATCACACTCTGCAGTTTTAATTGTATTAATCACCCACTGCCATGTTTTACCATAAACACAAAATAAAATAAAATCTTTGAAAACTGGCAAATTTAGTAAAACTCGTAAACTTCCACCAGGGAAGTGAGACCGAATGCTCCGGAAGGGTAATTACGCCCTCCACAATCACAATCAAATATTATAACATACCAAAATCAATTATAGAATTATAGAATCCCCATTTCCAACATTTTCAAAGTCTCCTTACTTGATTTTATGAAGTATTGAAGCAGTACAATAAAGTAACTTATTGTACCAAATAAAATGTCAGTTTCTTTTTTATCTTTACATATAACTGAAACTATGATACAAAATGAACAACATGCTGTGTCTCTTTAATTTCAGGTATCCTGTGTTTTGTATTAACAGCGCATAAGGGTAAACATATTAAAGTTTTTATGTGAACTACATGTATATCGACACAAGCCAAGTAATAACTTTAACAGTGTGACGTATACATTATATCTATAGAAAAAATGCGATATTGTAGGTAACAACCATCCTTATGGATCATTCATTTAGTTTTAAATTAAGTTTATTTTAAGTTGTCATTAAGATGGTGTATGATATGGATTCTAAAATTAAGCTCAGAATCACGAAAATAAAATCGCCGTTCACAAACGATTGAAAACAGTTCTAATGAACGATATGTCTACGCTACACTATCTCAATGTCTTGGAAAAATTGACCACATCTCTGAGACTAGCAATTCAAGTTAAACGCGTGTCCTTCCACCAGGGAAGTAAGGTCCGGTACTTGTAAAGAGTAAGAATCTCCTGTTTAGTTATCTACACGCTACATGTGTAATCAACTTCGAATTAAAATGGTGTATTACATGTACTCAGAATTATGTTGTTCCTTTTACACAATTTTGATTACACACATGACGGGTGTAGCTAGCTAAACAGGAGGTGCTCACCATTCCGGAGCACCCGGCCTCACTTCCCTGGTGGAAGTTCACGTGTCTAACGTGACTTGCCAGTTCCAAATTTTTTTATTTGCTTCTTGGTTGTGATTCGGACATACGGAATAAAACATCTGGATATCTAATTATGTATCACATTCTGGTACCTGTTAGTTAAAATTATTCAAATTAATATAAATGAACACTTTATATTAGAACTGACACGTCAGGATAGACACGTGAAACTCCACCAGGTACGCGAGGCTAGGTGCTCCGGAAGGGTAAGCACCTCCTGTTTATCTAGCTACCCCCTTTATGTGTGTAATCAAAATTGTGTGAAAGGAACATGGAATGTTGATGTAGTTTATGTTGTTTACCTACACTCGGGAAACTAAAACACTTTCTACTAAAGGAGAAGACACAATGCCTTTCATCAAATATATTTGTGAACCAAATCTTTTATTGATTTTTTTTAATTTTCAGTCAGCGGTAATCTCGAGTGTATGGTCTGCAATGAAGCTCTGGATGTCCAAGATTGTATAACCAAAACAGTGATATGTGGTACAGGGGAGGTAAGCCATTTTTCAAGAAAAAAATCAGCATTCTTTATGAATATTTAAAGAAGAGAAAATAACCTCTTCTCCAAATATTTCTTTCTAAAATTTGAACTTGTAACCTTAATTTGTGTACCTAAAACTGTTTGATAAATAAAAACCATCTATAGACACAAAAGGTATGAGATGGCCATGGTAATTAGACTTAAGATGGACGACCAGAGACAGGACTTTGCGGGGTATAGGAAAATAATTGCTTTTATTTCGCTGTTTACTAAAGAGCGGTTGGAATTCGAGTGTCTTAACTTACTTGACTTAATCCTCTGTAGGGGCATAGGGCCTCGACAATAGCTCCCCGTCTGTCCCGGTCATGAGCACCTCTCCCCATGACATCTGAAATAACCCCAGATCGCTGTCTAGTGTTCTTTGCCACGCTGTTACTGGGCGCCCTCTCTTCCTCTTTCCCTGGAGGTTCCAATTCAGAGCATGCTTCGTGATGTTTACCAGTTCTCGTCTTAGGATGTGGCCAATTCATCGCCATTTTCTTTTCTTTATTGTAATTAGAGTGTGATTATAAATAAAATATTTTATTTGTATGACCTAATCATCATGATTTTGTCTGATGTACTATTTCTTATAAACATATGTTTAGTAGCATATTGGTTATTTTTGTATAATTCGATATGGCCAAAATCACGTGATTCAACTCATCGACCTTACGTCCCCGGACCAATAAAGACGCATTACTGTTCTCATATCGATACCAGACCAGCTACTTGGACAAGATTCTTGCCATTTTCAGTATAAATGTCTGTATCGCATGTTTCTGTGGTACCTGGTGAAAGTTTAGGCATATGATAAACGGAGCAAAAATGGCGAAATCCATATCATATGCAACTCATATCAAAGACCAATATCAACCCTGACCTTAAGACCTGATATTTGATTCTCAGTTAGCATGGTATATGAGTGAAATCTAGAGATAAGAGGAATGGCGCAAATGTGATTAGTCTCAAGGATTATGTTGATTTTTGTAGCAAACGACTGTATTACAAATGACATTTGAACTACCGTTGTTTCTCTACTGGATGTTCATACTCTTTACTTTATTAAAGCATTTTAACATTTTATAAGTAAAGTTCAACTTTGACATAGTAGCAAACGGGTTTATTACAAATAACGTTTAAACTAAACATTGTTTCTATTTCGAATATTCATACTACCTATTTTTCATTAAGGTATTTACACATTTATTAATTATTAATCTTATTTTATATGTTTCGCACATTTATGTAAATATTGAATGTTACTTTCTTTAACCTTGCCCATATGAATGTGTCAATCTTGATGAAATACTAGTAATTTCTAATAACATATTAAACCAGTTTTAATTTTACAACACTAGGCGGTCATTTCGGAATGCAAACCCTCATCACTAGTGCTTACACCAAAATTATGAAACCAAATTTTTAACATTTTTCTGTTTATTTAGCAATGTTTCTTGGAAAAAATAACTCGAGCATCTGATTGAAAAACTGTTTATAATGGTGGATGTCGTTCGGAAGCGGTAAGTTATTTTTATTGTATATGTTTATGTCAAATTGAGTATCTGATTAAATAAATTAGTTCTATGTTCAAGAAAGCTCGAGCTTATTAATTCTTTCAGTCATTAAAATAAAACAAAATGGTCTAAAAAAACATGGGGTAGATAAAATAATCTTCACTGTTGAGAAAAAGGTACAATATATATGTAGATATTTGAACAAAATATGTTGGATATACAAAACCAAATTCAATTTAAATGTATATAACAACCATGTCAAATATTTATTACCTATGCAGCAATATACCTGCTTCTACAGTCAACAATGTATTTGTGTCACACTATATGGTAGAGCTTGTTTCCTAGCGAGCGAGTTTAAAACAAAAGATACAATCGATTCTGCTTCATATTTAGACTTATACTTCAATTGTGACGCCCAAAGACCAAATTTGAATCTGTACCACAAATGTGTGAAGTTTCCTTTTCAATGCAGCAATAAACCTGTTTCTCCTGCTTATAGTGTATTTGTTAAATGTAAACCTGGCATTTAATACGCTATGGTAGAGCTAATCCCCACTATGGGAACTTTATACAACTAATCAAAGTTGTTTACTCAGAGATATTGCAATTCTAGGCTTATCAGTGTCCTCAAAAAGTTTTATGGCCGTCATCACATTAAGTTTGATGCATCTGTGTCAAGGATTGACCTAGATATATTTTATGTCACATAGTTCCATGTTCCGTTCACTCAATTTCGATTACACACGTGGCGGGTGTAGCAGGTGATTACTTTTCTGCGGAACCTCCGGCCTCACTTCCCTGATGAAAGTTCACGTGTTGTTACTTTGCTTCCGGATTTTGATAAGTTTGTTTTTGATTACACTACGAAAACTTAATACAACGAAGCAAGATGCTTAAAAATAAACCTGGGACATTACAAGCCTTAATACAAGCTAATAATCCTTCAAAAAGCTTTATGGGCGTCACCATAATGATGTCTCAGTATTCAACATTAACGTAGCTGTATTTGGATCAGCATAGAACCATCTTCCTTACATTCTCAATTTTGTTTACACACGTTGCTGTGTCGCTAGCTTAACATGTAGCGTTTTTAACCTTCCGGTGCACCCGACCTCACTTCCCTGGTGGACGTTTACGTATTCTGTGTTTTTTTGAGAGGTTTTAATTCGCTTTGAGATTGGTTTTTCTACCTTGATTTAATTTTTTTTGACACATATCATCTTTTATGTTTAATCTTTTTTCTAAATATTATTTGATCTAAGGTTTGTCGTGCCGCTGAATTGTTAGGAAAAAGAAGTTTACCTGAGAAACGAGATACGTTGCAATGTGTGAAATGTTGTAACACTGCGCCTGACACAATTTTTCCTTGTAACGCAAGGCTATGTGGAGCCAGTAAGTATAAATTATTGCTAAAAAACTGCCCCCTTGAATGCAGTTTTTTACCGTGGTTAATAGTTTGGTAATTTGGAGACAGAAATGCTCATTTCCAATGCAACTGTAAAAATGCAACGCTACTGTTTTGTATATGCCATGCTTTGCATTTAAATACCTTCAGAACTTCAACCGTACTTCAGACACTGCATGTCATTTTAAACGTCAAGGTCAAGATTTACGCAATTGTTCTTATTTAGATATTATATATTTGAGTGCCATCGTATTGTATTCAGTGGCCACTTCCATTTGACCCTTGACTTTCAGAGAAATATTGATTTGTACCCCTACTACTGAAAATTTATAAAGTATTTGCGTTCTAGCTTTCTTTGAAAAATCCTGAACAAACAAAAATTGTCTTTGTTTAAGGATAATACATCTTTGCAGCATATTATTATAAAAGTATTGTTGATGTTATCAAAAACACACATATTAATCCATGCCCGAATCACAATCCAGAAGCAAAGTAAAAGCTTTGGAATTGATAAATCAGGTCAGACACGTGAACTTCCACCAGGGAAGTAAGGCCGGGTGTTCCGGAATATTGCTTATTTTTTATGTAGTTGGTCTTGCTTTTTGTGTTTGCCTCTTTCATTAACGTGTACTGTGTTGTGTTCTTGCTTGCAAATGTTGTTGCCAAGTACATGTTGGTTAAAAATGTTTTCACTGAATTTATTTCTGTGTTTCTAAAGGTCCATCGTACATCTATAAATGCTTAGACTGCACTCTTAAGGCCAGTGCATCTGCTTGTCTCACAAGAAAATATTGTCTGGAAACGCAGGTAAGAATTATAAATTTTAATACATATATTAATAATCCTTTCATTCTTAATTGCCATTACACACACTGCTGGTATGACCGGTTAGACAGGATACAGTTCAGACCTGTCGAAAGTTTAACACAAAACCAGCATGACAAGTGCCAAATCGAAGACAATCTCGGCACTCTGTAAGCTATATCTTTTTGGCAGCTGCTATCTATATCCCGGCAGCTTTTTGGTATCCATGTCTCGACCACTAAGCAACCGAGATCAATTTCATTTACCTGTTACCTGTCTGTAGAAACCGCTATAGATACATTTACTTAACACAGTTTTAAACTTGGGACCACTGCAGTAGCTCAGTTGGTAGAGTGCTCGCTCCGTATGTGGGAGGTCGTCGGTTCAATACCTGACCGGGTCTAACCCAGGCCTTGAAAGTGGGTAGTGACTGTTCTTTTGCCAAGCACTCGGTATTACGAAATAAAAGTCACGGTTCTTTCGGATTGGAACTTAAAAAAAAGAGGTCCCGAGCCACGGTGGGCTTGGCACGTTAAAGAACCCAGCTGTATAATGCCATCAGCGCAACTTACAGGCAAAATTTCTGCACCTTCGCCTATAGCTGGCGATGTTTCGATATAAGTGAAATATTTCTGACTGGGACGTTAAACACCATTACTCAACTCAACTCAACAGTTTTAAACTGTCGACCTTTTTGTATTGTATGTGTACCCTACCAGAACTTATCAATTTAACTATTTTTAAATGTTTTTTTTTTCTTATCTTTGTTTGGGACGATGACTCCCACATGGACCGGAATGTTTGTGGTTAGTTGTTTTACGTCACCTCAGCAATGATTAATGTTTTCACAAGAAAATTTTATCAATACACCATGAAAATTCGAAATTGTTTTCATGGGAGGGAACAACAACTACAGTATTGTAATCAATTTTAACATTATTTTAAACTTAGGACTTTTAAATCAATGTACCAATTATTAAATTATTAAAATTTTTTAGGTTTGTGCTTTCACCAATTTAGGGTCATAATCGTGTACACTACTGCAAGATGATGGTCATATTTGCTTTCTCGTCCGATCTCAAAATTGTTACTTTGCTTTTGGGATTGTGATTTATCACAAACCTCAAAATTTAATTGCCGTCATCACAATATTGATGCTGTTTCAAAATTACCTTGAATACATTTGATGTCCCATATTCTTTTCATTTCCGATTTGATTACACACATGGTGGTTGTAGCTAGCTAAACAGGATCTGCTAAGAGCAATCGGCATCACTTCCTTGGTGGGGGTCACGTTTTTAACCTAAATTTTTACATTGCTCTGGATTTTTTATTGAGACATGGATTAGTATTTTGATTAGATATGAATTGGTATTTTTGTGTTTGATAATGTACAAGCCCATTGCAGATTAGTTACAGACACTATGAACATTCTCCAATAAAACGATGATTCAGTTGGATTGTTTATTATGATTCATGAAACATTTTTAGACTTTAGTTCATTAGTCGAATCGCCATATGAACTTATAGAATAGGGCAGCATGCGTCCGTTCGTCAATGTGTGCGTAGGCGTGTGTGCATCAATAACTCTTATTTTCGACTTTGCATCAGAAACTCCTTGGCTAATCTTGATGGACTTTTTAGTTTTGAAAGTTACTTCTACAATTGTTTTAAATTGAAATTTTGCTCCTGAAAACTATTTTCTGTAGATTAGTACAGTTTTCACTTCTAACAGATGAAATTGATTTGCTAGTGTTTCTAGATATAGCTCATATCATTTGGTACCATACCTCAGCAGCCACATATATTTTAATTTTTATTTTTATTTTGAGCCAATACTAAAGGACATATCCTAAGCAACAAAGTATTTATTGCAAAATGTCTTCTACTGCCCCATTTGTTTTAATATTAGGATTTTCATTTAGAGCCATATTTGGACCAAGACCAAAAGTAATATCTTTAGCAACCATGTTCATATACAAAGACCTAATCCCTACTTCTTCATAATCCCGACGTTTAATCTTTGAAACCGAAAAAATCATCAAAGCGTGCCCACTATTACCAGGGAAGTGAGGCCGGGTGCTACGGTGCCCAGGAAGGGTACGTAGTTTCTGTTTAGCTAGCTACAGCCGCAACGTGCGTAATTAAATAAAGAGCGAAAGGAACATGGAACTATGTGATGGTAAATATTTCAAAGGTTATCCTAGAAACATAGGCATTATACTAATTAACAATATTGTGATAACGGCCATAAACCTTTTTGAGGGCCTTGGTTTACTTAGGCTTCAAATATCCTTTGGTCAACAATTTATCTGTAAGCATGAAGAATAGCCTTAAGTAGTTTTAAGAAAATCTAACTTATATTTCAATTTTACTTCTGAAGTAGTTTTAAGAAAATCTAACTTATATTTTAATTTTACTTCTGAAGTAGTTTTAAGAAAATCTAACTTATATTCCAATTTTACTTCTGAAGTAGTTTTAAGAAAATCTAACTTATATACCAATTTTACTTACGTTTTGATTGGATATGTCAATCAGAGCAATATATACTACTGCGGAAGCTCAGTCGGCAGAGTGCTTGCTTCGTAAGTGGGGTGTCGTGGGCTCGATCCCCGGCCAGATCTGTGTGGTGATAAAAGATTCTGTATCATACGTGTTTGATAAAACTTGTATTTCGTCAAATCAGATAAAAAAAACTAGTCTAATGTTAGATAAGTATGAATACTTAGTATTTGAATCTTATTGATCAGTATGATGTTCCTGTATCCAAAATTATCTCGGATATATTTGACGTCCAATATTTCATGTTCATCAATCTCAATTTTAATTATTTACGTGGCGGGTATCATTAAGGTGATATTAAACTGCAAAGGTATTGTAGTTACAAATTATACAAGTTTTAATTTTACAGCTCTAGACGTCCGTTTCGGAACATAATTCCTCATCAGTAGTGCTTGTACCAAAATTGTGAAACCAATTTTTTTCAGATGTTTAAAAGATATTTAAAGGATCGATATATATTTTCCAAAATTAGTTAAGGAAATATTTTGAATGAGGTTTTTTACCTTAGTTTTTGAGAAACTTGCGATTTTAACTAGCAGCAAATTTAGATTAGTGCACTTCATTCTTAATTGACATGATTTTAACACCCTGATATATTGAACATACTTTGATTTGCCTCGCCAAAGGTTTTCCATATTTTTCGCCCAAGTTTATCCAATTTTTACAAGTTCACGAAATTTAATTAAGCCCTTCTCCAGCGGCTCTAGCGTTCCTACTGCATTTCAATGTTCATCTTAATCGGTTTATTTTTTTCAATTACAGGTGTGTGGAAACGAAATAGTTGTCGTTCTAGGAAGTATGATCAGGTACAATTATTACTGCGAAGAAAGACACGTTAGTATGCTAATATCTTATAACCAAAAACAAACATACTATCCATATCCGAATCACAATCCAGAAGCAAAGTAAAAACTTTGGAACTGACAAGTAGGTTATACACGTGAACTTCCACCAGGGAAGTGAGGCCGGGTGCTCCGGAAGGGTAAACACCTCCTGTTTAGCTAGCTACACCCGCCACGTGTGTAATCAAAATTGTGTGAAAGAAACATGGAACTTTGAGACGTCAAATATATCTAGGGGTACATCAAACGAGTCAACAATACTGTGATAACGACCATAAAATTTTTTGAGGGCCTTGATAAGCCTAGACTTGCAATATCCCAGAGTCAACAATTTTTTTACAAGCAGTCTGATTATAGATATTGTCAAAAGATATACCATACCTTTTCAATTTATAACGTAACAATAAGACACGTGAACTTCTACCAGGGAAGTGAGGCCGGATGCTCCGGAAGAGTAAGCACCTCCTGTTTTGCTAGGTACATCTGCCACGTGTATAATCAAATAATGTGAAAGGAACATGGAACAATGGGACGTCAGATATATCCAGGTTAATCCTGGACACAGAGACATCAAATTTATGAACAATACTGTGATGACGGCATAAAACTTTTTGGGGGCCTTGATAAGCTTAGGCTTGCAATATCTCTAAATCAGCAATTTATTTGCAAGCAGTCTGATTTGTTGTACCGTAGTGGGAACAAGCTCTACAATAGGATATTAATTGTGAAACAAATACAAATACACCATTAACAGTAGAAGCAGGTACTTTATATTGTTGCATAAAAATGGACGATAAAAAAATTGAAGTCATCACATTTGTCATAAAGTTTCAAATGTATATTTCGTTGGCGTCATTATTCAGGTATAAGTCTAAATATGAAGCAGAACATGAGGAAACAATCATATCTTTTATTTCAAGCTCACTAGGATAAGTAACATTCACATAGTCTCCAAATTTAAGATTGTTAAAAGACACAACGTCAATTATATATCTGTATGGGGACTTAAGTGTCTAAATTATGTAGCTTTGTTCCAGTGTCTTATTTATGTAGCTTTTGTTCAAGTTCCTTCCATTCATCGATGACGACTCTTCTATGTTCAGATAAAGTACACATCTTTCGCCTCTGAAGACGACGTTTTAGGATTCCCCAGATACCATAGTCCTTAAGAGCGCAATTTTGACTTTTTGGCATCAACTCAGACTGTGCAATGTATCTGACTTTACGTTTCTTTTGAAGTTCAATGTTTTTTCTTAGACGTATGACTAGACTTTTAGATCTGATGAAACACCATATAATTTTCATGTCCAATAAACAATATTGGAACATATTTGTTAAGAAACAGTTTAAGAACAGAATTTATGTAATAGTTCGAATTAACTTTTGCCCTTTTGTTAATGATTTTCAGCGATGTTTTACCATAAAAACTGACGCCAGTCCAAACCATTAATCCGAGTGTAAAAGCTTCATGTTTAACGAATTTAACTTTTTGTCGTTCATAATTATTTCCTCGGATGTAATATACAGTTCTACTTTTCTACGGCAATAACGTCCATCCACGTAGAACGTGGTTTCGTCTTCAATACCATAGATTTTCCATTTGTCGTTTATTAAACTAAATACCTTTTGAATCTGGTAAATGGAAATATTAAGCCCACATCTTTAATTTGTTTTACAATCTTTCTGTGGCTCATGATCATGTCCTGTAGCCCTTATCTATCACCTTTCATTTGGCGAGTGTAGCTAATTAAACAGGAGGCGCCTACCCTTCTGGAGCACCTGGTCTCTCTTCCCTGATAGACGTTCACTTGTCAGTTTCAACGATTTACCTTAGCTTTTGGATTGTGATTTGGGCATAGATTAGTGAGTTTGTTTTTGATTTCACATTCTAAAACGTTGATTTTATTTTAACGATTTTGTTTTGCAATTACCTCGTGCCTATGAAACTTGACTATTTAAAATAGAAAACTATATCTGTGTTAAATAAAAAAATATGTATGTATTTGTTCTAAATAACATATATTATAGATTATTAAGAAGGAAATAATAATAATAATATAATAATAATAATAATAATAATATAACTGAAAATTGAAATTATGATTTTTTTTTAATTTTTATTCAAAACAGCATATGATGAATTAAATTGAATTCAAATATTGCTTTTTTATTAGTTGTGTCTCACCGCATACCAAGCAATTGCTCAATCTCCTCACGGTGGTAAAAGAATGAGAAAAAGGCAATATGGTCACTCAAATATGGGTAGTGTTATATGCAATGCTTGCTGTATTGGTGACGAATGTAATAAAGACGATTGTTACTCTTTACAACATAGTAAGTATATATGAAAATATATAGAATATTTAACAGTGAAGTATGAACTTTTTTTTGTCGATGGAGCAGCTCTCGATTGAAATTATTTATATTCAACTTCAAAATAAAGTTCATATTCACACTTCTACATGTATTTATTTTATATCACTGCTTCAATTGTGTTCTACATCACCGGATTCTAAATCTGTTAAAAAAATCATTGAGGTCTACGCCTCCTACATTTTCCAGCTCTTCTTAAAGCCGGGCCAGCAGTATAAAAGGAAATGGGAGGAGCCTAATTTGAAAATGTTTTTCAGTAACTATTGTCAAAAATTTTTCTTAGTTTCAATTTTTGGCATGCAAACTCATCTGAATGTGTTGCACATCATGACAAAAAATTATTTTTGAAAATTCTGTAATTAAAATGTAATCACACTGTTAATATTTGAAGCAGGAGCTGATTCAAATAAACCCGTTCCATATATGGGATATGTGAACTTTCAACAAGGTCATGTGATCAAAACAACACCATGTGCTTTCTAGACAATAACCGATTAAAATATATTGGACTAAAACAGAATCAATACACGAAATTTATAATACAAATATATGTTTATAAATAACTCGCCAATGAGAAATCCAAATTTTATGTATAGATCCATTTATGGTTATTATTCATATAATTTATGATAGTAAAACATTTTCATCCTTGCAGTGATATCTACAATGGTTTGTGTTTTGCACAATTAAGTTAGAAGTTGATTAAGATGTGATTTTTCCATACAAATTCCTGGACATCACACATTTAAATTACTTGTTTTTAGACTGTCCAGTGCCTTAGCAGCACAAAAAATGTTTTTCTAATTGTTTATTCAATGACAATTTGTGACAAAGTTCCACTGTCTGAGTATACAATAACTTGACCTCTTTTATATTGTTTTTGTCATCTACATCATCCCTAAACATTTCAATATTATGATAAGGCATTAAATTTTACAAATCTATATCTTGTAGAACATATCAAATTCTGTTCATTCGCACAATTTTAATTTCTAAATGATTAAAATCCAATCCTGACACTGCATTAAACAACAAATGGTAGATTAAAAAATTACATAACTTGTTGTATAAGTTAGTTTCCTTTCTTATCTTCCGTTTCTAAAGTCTATATAATCCACTATTTTCTGAATAAATGACAAATAAACTTTACAAATACACACTGAACAATTCAATAGTTTTCCCGCCTAAAATGGATGTTGACCTGGTCAGCTGGTGTTACCCATACCATGAGGACATAAATCATTCTTACTGTTATTTACAAAGTTTAGAAAGTGATTTTACCTGGGGAAATGAATTCATAAAAGATTACAATTGGTATTGAAATAAACAGTTGGAATGAAAACAGAAATGACATTCTTTATCCTCTTAATTGTTATTACCAACAAATTAAAGATTGTAAAGTGATCCATCTGTTTCTGAATAGTGAATTCAGCAAAAATGTAGGGTAGAAGCAATAGAGAAAATCAGAATATAATTATTAATACCCTGGTATGAAGGAAATATATTCTGGTAAACCTTATTATCAAAATGATGCCAGAAAATATGCATTATATCAAGTTGAAATTAAAAATGTGACATTTTCTAATAATAAACTTAACATTTGAAATGATAAAAATAAAACTTTCATGCAAAGTAGTTTTTTATTTATGTATTTATTTATTTATTTATTTATTTATTTATTTATTTATTTATGTATTTATTTATTTATCTTGAAAAATTCCAATGTATACAATCCACAGCTAGAAGGCAAAACTTCTCATTAAATAGGTAACATGTTTTAATTGTTTTATACATATAAATAGCTTCAATTACCGGTAGTGCAAGTAAAATAAATTGAATTTGAAAACTTATTTTTATTTACTTCAAAAGTTTTAATTTCACTGTTTTATTTTATCATGCCATATAATAAGACCATTCCCAGTACTTGCTCTGTATCTGAATACCCCTTTATACTGGTCTGTGTACCCATGTGCTTAATGTTTACAAACACAATGTGTTGCTATTATTAGCTTCACCCTCTTGTCATCAGACAGAAAGCCATTAATCATTTTAGGTCGGTAGGAACTACCGCGGACTCCCCTTTAAATGACCTTTTCATTAAGAACTATGTTAATGATCGATGTATGAGACATTTTTATCGATTTTTTAAATGCAGCATCGTGAATGTCTCTGATGTTTTTGTTTACCGTACAACAAAAACAATATTGACGGGTACACTTTTTGGTGCCGTGAAATCAACGATTAACAAGGACAGGGCACCAGTTCTAAAAGAGAAGTAACTGTAATCAATAACTCGCGAAGGAATTCGAAGTAAAAACATATATTTTTACCGCTGAAAATATATGTATTTCACTACTGTGAAAATATGCGTTTTATCAGTTAAATATTTCCATTATTATATAATTAATCAATCCAATCTTTATGATTGGCTAAAATGGTAACACGTGACCATTTGATTTCACATGATATACCACAGATTTCTGAAAAATTCGTGCATATCTATTTCGGTGTATGTCATCGATTTTTGTTGACGTTCTCGCGTAATAAGATTATGACGTCATCAATAAAGTGTGCGAAGGAATTTCTGTCTCATCCGGAATGCCATTAAAAAGTCCATTATTGCATATTATTTCATTATTAATATAAATACATATGTAATATAAAATTTGATTCCAAGCAAAAAATATATAATTCTTCTTTGAAAAATAAAACGACAGAACAAACTTTCATTTTGTTATTTGCTTTTCATTCTTTCAACAATTTTAATTTTTCAACACTCATCAGGAAAATGATGTTTACTTGCTTAGTGACAAAAAGTATTTATAACGTCGATATTAAAATTGGACGTAATTACAGTTTAATCACTGAAATAATACAGGCCGCATTTAACACTTCCAGATCACAAAAGATTAAGTGCCCCTGGCCACGTTTTCACAATCATTCCTTAGGTAAGATTTTGCTTAACTTAAATCTTGCAAAATTTCAAAACTTTATACATGTAATTTTGTTAATTTTCAAGATATTGAGGAATTTAAGGTGTCATTTTTTAAGATCACTTCTAATCTAGATTAAAACATTTGTATTTAATTTTGGCAAAAAATATTCATCAGTATTTCCAAAAAGTGACCAAAATCGGCTAAATTTAAGTTAAGGAAAATCTTAGCTAAGTAATAATTGTGAAACCGGGGCCTGGTTCCAAAAAGTACCTCAAAAACATTATCTTGCTTATATTTACGGGTAAAACTGACAAAATCTCATACATAAATCTTATTTTTATAAACAAAATGTCATTGTAAATACACCAAACAAAAGTGCTTTAACAAAAAATAGGTAATCCTAAAGGTACATGTGCATTATCTGTAGTAAATTGGTCGATATGATCCGGGTAAAGTTCCAATAATCACAAGCAGGAAAAACGCGTTTACCATGTTGTCGGCATATACTTCCATTTAGCGAAAAAATTCCACCGGTGTTGGTACCATTTTTACAACTGATTATTTAGGTGTTTTTTATTCCGCGTCAAATGGTGTATCATTTAATATGCCTATGATGTACAGGAACTCACAGTGACGTCATAAAACTGTGATTCAACATAGGACCTTATTGGAAATGTCGAAGTGTTTAATGAGACCTGAAGACATATAAAGGGAAGTAATTATCCATCGTTTCTGGGTTCAATTTTGGACTAAACATTTTAATGAATTTTGCTTCCTTACAAAGTCTCTTGGTGACACTTTCATCGTTCGTTTCATAGAATTAAAAAGACTTTGAATAAACTATATTTTCAATAGCCTTGCGTATTTCCCAATTCTTCCAGTTTGAGAGCAATGGCATTCATAGGACTATAAATGCCAAACGGCCGCACCACTGCACTTGAATAATAATATCGGCAATACACATTCCCAGGGAAATATTACCTGGTAAACAAATTGGATGCCTCCATGTTCCCTGGTCGTTTACAATTTGGGGTATCGAATGCTATTGTGTTTGATGATCAATTCGTTTTTCAACTGCGCAAAGTCTATCGAATGTTTCCCTGTATAAATAATTTTCATCACAGAATTCAATAGATCAGATCCATTGATGCATGTTTCAATTTTTCAGGATCATCGGACATGCGTTTGAGTGCGTCCAGTGGATGTGCACTGAATCAAAGACAATATTAGTTACACAACTACGTCACATAGTAAACGTATTACGTCGTAAACATTCGCGTGATTCTTTCACGAATCAATTTCTTGTTCGAAACGCTTAAATATAATCCCAGAATTGAGGTTTACCTTCACAAATGAATTACAGATTATTTGAAATAATATTTTTAATGAAAATATAACAATAAAACTGTTTTGAAATGGCGTTCATAGTCAATATGAATGTCAAACCTTTGCACGACAAACTGACCACGATGTGCTATCGCGCATTATTCAGCTTGTCGTGCAGAGGTTTTGCATTTATATTGACTATAAACACCATTTCAAAACAGTTCAATAGTTATATCAGCGCACGTTTCTAGATGTTCAAGTGATATTATTTTGTTTATTTCAGATTTCACCTACACGGATTTTCTGCCACCATCATCTGGATAAAGTAAAAATATAATTTTCCCAACAGAAATAATGTTTTAAAACAAATTACACAAAAATATATTTTTCGAGGAAGCCATTACAGATGAATGTAAAATTTACAACTTCTGTTATGGAAAATTTTCGTCTTTGTTATTTTTTTACTGAAAGGATCAATTATTTGGAAAATTATAAAGTTTTTGTATTTCCATGTATGGCAAAATATTGTAGGTATTGACGCAACGATCATTTTGATACATTGTATATTCATGTAGATGAAGGTTAAGGTCACAGATGCGAAAAAATACTGAAAGGATTAAATTGTCTGAAAAACTATAAATGTATTGATACAACGATCATTTTATAAATAAATGACGCGCTTGTGTTCAAGGGCGAAGGTCACAGAAGCGAAAAATACTGTAAAGGCTCTTTCAACTTTTTTGTAATGATGTGTATATTGCAATATTGTAGGTATTGATAAAACAAACATTTTGATATATCGATGACGGTCCTGTGTTCAAAGGTTAAGGTCACAGATGCAACAACAAACATTTTTATAAATAGATGACGGGCTTGTGTTTAAGGGCGAAGGTCACAAAAGCGAAAAACACTGAAACGGTTTATTATCTGGAAAACTATCAACTTTTTTGTAATGACATGTATATTACAATATTGTAGGTATTGATACAACAAACATTTTGATATATCGACGACGGTCTTGTGTTCAAGGGTTAAGGTCACAGATGCGAAAAATTCTGAAATGGTTAATTATCTTGAAAACTATCAGCTTTTTTGTAATGGCATGTATATTAGAAGATTGTATGTATTGACACAAGATTCATTTTGATATATATGAAGATCATGTGTTCAGAGGTCAAGGTCACACTTAAATGGTTAATTGTCTGTAAAACTTTACACATTTTGTACAGGCATGTATGTTTGAAGATCGTAGGTATTTATACGACACCCTTTTTGATAAAGATGAAGGTCATGGATTCAGAGGTCAAGTTCATAGATGCAAGATAATACTAAAATGGTTAATTATATGGAAAAGCTTTAAATTTTGATTATTCGAAAAGATTTTGAAAGTGGGTTTTTTTATATTTTTTTATAAAAATAGTTCAGCTAGCCATTATTGTTCAGGTGAGTGCTACAGGCATAAAGGGACTCTTGTGTAAGAATGTTGCGGTTTGAAATGCTTATAATCCCTAAATCTGAGTCTATGTACATCACCTGTCTAGATTTTATCGAATGACATCATGATAGAGAACATTCGAATACTTGACGTTATTGATAACGTTTTTCATCTAAATGTAATACTTCTGTGGGAACCGCTGTGACTGTGACAGTGAAATACTCTTTATATCCATAGAAAATCAAATAAATTAGAATAAAGATCGATATTTTTCAATTACTTGTACCTAGTCGTAACAGGAAATCTGTATGCGCATCCGCGATTAGCCCAAAATATATCTGCATAGGGAAAAACGTTGGTGCTATGGGGATTTAACATGTTGAAAAACCATGCAAATGGCGGCTTCTGTTGCGCATATGACGTATAACGTCACCAGGGACATCACTTCCGGTGTAAACATCGTCATTTTTGCATGTGTAAAATCCCCGTAACGCCAACATTTTCCTTTTTACAGACATACTTTATGACAATCGCGGATGTGCATACAGATTTTCTTTTACGAATAGGTACAAGTAAGTGAAAAATATCAAACTTTGTTCAAAATTTGATTTTCCACGGATATAAAGAGAATTTCACTGTCACAGTGGTTCCTACAGTAAATCATTATCAGTTACTAACACAAAATTTGACTGTCGTCAAAGATGGTCTTCAGTCTTATTCAGATAAAGTCTTGCATCAACCAAATGTCGATTCCTAAAAAATTCAAAGAATTACTTGAATATTTGCTTCTAATACTTTATCTCATGTAAAAAGTATACACATTCTTTCTACATTTTAAACCACTATCCCTCATTCTAAATGGCAAAGAACGTCTTAAACAAATTATTCACTTGTCATTCTTTTACAAAAATGGTAAGCCAAAACACAAATATCTGCACATAGATTTTGATTATTTTGTCAGGCATTCATATTTAGACTTAAACATCAATTATGATGCCAACGAAAGGTTTTATTGGGAACTGTATGACAAACGTGATGACTTCAATTTTTGTATCGTCAACTTTCCTTTTCATGCAGCAATATACCTGCTTCTTCTGCTTATGGTGTATCTGTTTAAAAATAAATACGCTACGGTAGAGTTTGTTCCCAATACGGTTACTTTATACAACGAAACAAGCTGCTTAAAAATAAATCGTAGACCCAGAGATATCGCAAAAAGTTTATGGCCGTCATCACAGTATTGTTGATAAGTATGATGTCTCCATGTCCAGGATTGTACTGGATATATTTGACGTCCCAGAGTTCCATGTTCCTTACATTCAACCTTACATTCAATTTGATAACATATCGTGCGGACATGGATTAGCATGTTTGTTTTTACTCTGCTTTTGGACTGTGATTCGGACATGGATTAGTATGTTTGTTTTCACTTTGCTTTTGGATTGTGATTCGGACATGGATTAGTATGTTTGTTTTTACTTTGCTTTTGGATTGTGATTCGGACATGGATTAGTATGTTTGTTTTCACTTTGCTTTTGGATTGTGATTCGGACATGGATTAGTATGTTTGTTTTTACTTTGCTTTTGGATTGTGATTCGGACATGGATTAGTATGTTTGTTTTTACTTTGCTTTTGGATTGTGATTCGGACATGGATTAGTATGTTTGTTTTTACTTTGCTTTTGGATTGTGATTTGGACATGGATTAGTATGTTTGTTTTTACTTTGCTTTTGGATTGTGATTTGGACATGGATTGGTATGTTTGTTTTTTATTATAGACCACAGGGAATAGATCTATTTAAGAAACAGACTTCATAGATCACCTTGCCGACAATTCTAATAGATTCACCAACGTATCACTTTATAAACACCGTTTTTTGTGCGACAAAATATTGATTGATGACGTTTACATCGCAAATTCCCAAAATAATGTCGATTTTAAGGGAAAACGTCAACTAAGCTGATTCCCATGATATCCAATGGGAACAATGGTGACATACAAACGTGATGGGATACCCGGCACGTGCTTTGCTTGCGAAACTCGTTTTTATTTATATTGAAATATAACGAGTCAAAACAGCATATGAAATGTAATACCTTCAGTAAAATTAAAGTCAAAAGCAAATAAAATGCAATGCATTTATTAAAAGCAATGTCAAAAGCAAATATAATGTAACGCTGTTATTAAAGTTAAAGACAAAAGTAAATAATATGCAACTTTATTAAAATTAAAGTCAAAATCAAATGAAATGCAATAGCTTTATAATTGAGATTACATACAGTATATATAGACTTGTCACAGGTTTAACACTCGGCTAACGAAAACACGCTGCTGAGATATGCGTAGCTAGTGAACGAAAACTAACCGGCAGATAGTACAGGGAGGGGTGGGGGGGGGGGGTAAACTGATAACTGATGACCGTAACTGCAGTTAGGGATATCTAAAGATGGCGACAGTAGAATAATATCATTTCGACTTTTCCGTTTATTTCTGTTTGTTTAAATGTTGTACTGTCAATTGAGATCGACGGCAGCTGTCAAAAACTACAGAAATATACAGCAGATTACTTCGAATTCACGAAAATCACATTTTATTTCGAATGTCGACTCCAAAGTGTCATTTCGCGAATATGTACATTTGCGAGACATCAGTCCATGTACATGTAAATATTACATTTCGCGATCGATAAGCAATTATCTCCCTTTTCCGAGACGTTTTGTCATGATTTATATAACTGCCACGGTTATAGTCGATTGCCGGCATGTTTTGCAATTTGGCTTTTAATTTTCGCGATTATGGTAATATTCGAGTGATATATGAATTCACGACCGAGAGTCCACGAGAAATTACGTGTTAATAAATCTCTCACGATAAAAAAGTAAACTACAGTATCTAACAATTCGGCACCAATTCGTCAGCGTAATGTTAAACATTTGACAGGTCTCCGGGACGTGCATGTAACAAAAATACGATTTCTTTTCGGATGTGCTTAGAACATCATCTGATCAACCAATTATCTCTGCGTTCTGCGGGAATCCTAATCCTTAATCGCCATTCAGGGCCACCTCATTATGAGGAAGACGAAAATCAATGACATTTTATTAAAAAGAATTATACGTGTACGACAAACTATTGTTAGCCAGATTAGAAGATCTACATTATGTGAAATTTCTGCCTCTCACTTTTCTTAAATTTACTGGCTATTTAACATATGAATTGACTCCCAGATTTTTAAATTGCCTAAATTTTTGCTCCAACGTTTTGGGAGCTAGAGCCAACTCTGATCATTGAAAATATAGTATTTACTAACTACATGCTCTTGGTTTCCAATGTAGGAACGTTATGAAAATAAACAATTTTGGAGACAGTTGTATATGTTAAAGAATGCGATGTTTTATATTTTATTATACAAGTCTTGAAAAAAGTTTTTTTTAAATCAGTAAGCTACCGGTACTTCAAATTAAGTCGAAAATAGCATCAAGTTCATCACCAGTCCATATACAATTTAATTAGCACTTGCTACTCCAAGACCTATATCGCCAAAATACTCTCTTTCTTCCACTCGGAAAACGCTTGACTTCAACCTTATAAGTACCAGCGCTAATATAATATCCACGGCTTGAAGTAACAATCCCGACATGCCCACTTCCACTTCTGACCGGAAATGCAACAACGTCTCCTCTTCTGTAACTTCTTACGTTTGTGTAACACCCCGTTTTCAAGACATACTTGGATCTTTTATTCCCCCATTCGTTCGCTGATATCGGACTGTAAATGTACCAGTGTCTACAACAGAAATTAAATTGGTTTACGATTTAATGGGTTTCTTCAATGCAATATTGATTAATTGATTGAGTAGTTGGTTGGTTGGTTGGTTGGTTGATGTGGATGGATGGATGGATGGATTGATTGATTGATTGATTGATTGATTGATTGATTGATTGATTGATTGATTGATTGATTAAAATTAGTTTAATCATGGAGAGTGCTTACTATTGTTTCAGGTAACTTAGTTATCTTTAATATAAAATCAAGTACTAGTATTGTAATATAAGTACTTTTTTTATATTCTTGTAAATAAAATCATATCACCTATATAACCTATGAGGTTTGCTGACTTGAACTTGAATACAAAACAGGTATATACCATAACTTTTGTCTTTTTTCAAAAACGGTGTCTATATATCTAAATGTACCTCAGATAGCTGTACATAGGTGTACATCACACCTGGTTGACCTGCATACTAATTATCACACGGGTAAAAACAAGGTTGTCTCTTAGGTGTGAGGTTCGGGTTTTACTCATACATATATGTATAATAATTACCCTTCATGCAATGCTCTGAATTTGCATTCGAGGCACAGATCAAGGGATTGTATGTGTGAACTGTTTCAATAACAACTAATTTTCGGTATTTAGAGCAAAACCAGAGGGCTGCAGAACCCTTTTTACATTTAATTGGGCTTTTATATTTTAAATTTAATATTTATAACATCTAAATAGAAATCATTAAACATGAAAGCTTAATTGAAAAATAATGACTGTCTAAGTTCCCTTGAACAATAGTAAATAAAATGCTGCTCGATGCGAATCATCGAACAATCAATATTGCTTTAAATATTCATACTGTAAAGGGGGAAATTTTCGCTTGGGTAAAATTTTCGCGATAAAGAAATTACCGCGAAATTTTTACCCACGCGAAAATGACAACTATACAGGTTTATATATTAGAATATACAGAATATATACCCACTTATATCGGTAACGCGGAATGTCAGCTATCAGAAATCGAGAAATTTTCATCCCGCGAAAATAATCCCCTTAACAGTATATATCGATAAAAAGCATGCGTGTGACGATTGTTGTAATAGAAATTAAATAACCTCACCATGAATAAATAAAACGAGTTGAGTTGAGTTGAGTAATGGTGTTTAACGTCCTAGTCAAAGATATTTCACTTATATTGAGACGTCGCCAGCTATAGTCGAAGGTGCAGAAATTTTGCTTGTGCGTTGCGCTGATGGCATTATACAGCAGGGTTCTCTATCGTGTCAAGCCCACCGTGACATGGGACCTCGTTTATTTTAAGTTCCCATCCGAAAGAACTGTGACTTACACTTCGAAATGTCGAGTTCTTGGCAAAAGAACAGTCAATACCTACTTTCAAGTCTTGGGTCAGAACCGGTCAGGTTTCGAACCCACGACCTCCCACTTATGGATTGAGCACTATACTAACTGAGCTACTGCAGTGATCAATAATAAAATATTTTTACCTTCTAGGGGCCACCGCTCGACTCATTTTCAAGATGTCGTAGACATACAGATTGCATTTATACTTTCCACAATATCGTATTCCGTGTAGACAACCGGATTTTTTCCAGGATTTGCTACCATTGTACTTCATGGCTGTTTTGTATATCTTGTACGAAGACGCACGGCTTTCCTAAAAAAATAAAGATTTTGAGGATTAAGTCCCAATAGCCCCGTTTTTTCCAATGCTCCGTTAGCCTAACCACTTGGTTAGAAAAATTGAATTTTGCGTTTTAGGCATTTGAAAAAAAAACTTTCTGTTCAAATGTTTAATGCTCACAATTGAGTACCGTTGATGGCTCATAGCGTTTCTGTGGAACAATTATTTTCATAGCTTCAGTTCACGTTCTCCTGTACAAATAACGTTATTTCGGGAAATTTCGATGTAAACGTTTTACAAAACGTTCGTCACAAACGTTAAGGATTTTAATCATGTGATACACTTGTAAACTCAATTTTTTTTTTTTTTTTTTTTTTTTTTTTTTTTTTGAATAAGCAGTCAAAATGAAAACTATATTTTTATTTATCTTTTTTCAATTTTAATAAAATTTTGAATTTTTAAAAGCTAATAATGATTTGAACCACCAAGCCCAGTCAGAAATATAAATCATTGAGTTAAGAGTGAAATTATGGGAAATGACTGATTGATCAGAACCACAGCTGAAATAAAAATGTTACCACCAATGTTCATTTAGTCGGTCACCACTATGAAATCAGAGCATTCCATATGGCTAGCAACTACACAATCAAAAGCATTTCGAGTTGAGAAGTTTTATAAGCGAATAATAATAATAATAATAATAATAATAATAATAACTCATACATACTAAGTCGAGTTCTAATGTTGATTCAAGAGTGTCATCTACCAGGTTCGACTCCCATTCCAGTGTTGAGGCACGAGTGACGCCCAATACACACCAGAAGACTACGGATATCAGTGACAAGCGCATGGTTGTCTTGACTCGAGTCACACGCAGCTTGGAATGAAACAGATGTGTTTACACAGGGTACATAAATGTATGAGACCGTGAAACCTGTCGAAAGCGATTTCAATATTTTTGGACTTTCGCGAAGTCGATTTTGGTCTAAGACACCTAACGGATACCTGCAAGATCTACGTAAACAGTTGCGGTCAAAGATTTAAACAGTATGTCAATAGGGATAGTGATGGTCATGGTAATATTATGCATTGAAGAAGTCACACGATGTTTTCTATAATGTGTTATCACCATGGATACCAGAGAGGAAATCAACATTGAGCTGGCGAACTCTATTGGAGGTATGGTGGAAAAAAAACACCTTTTAACAGAGAGGGAAGAAGGGTTCTAGTCCTTGTGCCCCATTTTTATCAGATACTAGATAGGAAAGGTAACACTAGTTTCAAGAACATTAAATATATTGAGGTCGCTAACGGCATGTTCTTCGGCCTATACATGATAACGTTATAAGATATTTTTTCCTGTTTACATCCGGGCCTTTTATCCTGTTGTTTTGATAATTAATGTTGTTATGGTCACGTAGATCTACTATGGTTTTCTATGTTCTTGGTTTAAAATGAAACAGTTAATTCTTTCTGTAAAGGGTTTCTTTCCAAAAAAGACATATTTACATTTGTGATGTTCAACGTTAAAAATTCTGTCCGAGACCAAATATATATAGTGCTTTACTTTTCCCTTGTCGCACAAAGCAAACGTTATAGTACTATATTTACATTTGTGATGTTTTTTATGTATTAAACTGTGTTTAAGACCAGATGGCAGTTATAGAGGTATAAATGCCATTGCTAATGTGACGTCACTCATCTCTTTCTTGTGGCTATACGCGTGACGTCATTGATTGGCTGTTCCAGCGATTGGAAATACATGTCGTACACGACTGTGTTTTAAAGTTTTTTCGATTAAAATACCAAAATAAGATTTTCAAAAATTAGAAAATGTAAATATAACCATTTAACTGTCTAGAAAAGGCGTCTATAGTGCTATAACTGCCATTGCCGTGTAAAGGGAACTAATCATAATGCGCTAACACGCATTATTCAGTTTGTTTTGCACGGCAATTGCAGTTATAGCACTATAAACGCCTTTTTTAAACAGATCAATTGTTAATAATAAATAAATTGTCCAGTGTTTTCTATTAAGAATAAATACAATAGTACATTTGTAATTTTGTCATGTGCTAATTTTGAATGCATTTTTTAATAAAAATTTAAAATCAGCACATGACAATTTTACTTCAACTAAATAAACACATTAGTGTAAAGATTCAAACGGGAAAGCCACACTAGTGATTTTTCCTCTGTGTTTTCATTCACGGAAAATTGTGTACCAAGAGTAGGTATAACTAGAACTGTCTCTTGAGAGCCAAATACCCACAGCTTCCAACATTTAATGTTCTCCCGCGACCTTGACCTTTAAGGTATAACCTTGGTTCAAGGTCATGACACAATTTTGGACCGTAAAGATTATTCTTGTTATGTGGCAGTCGTCCAAAGCAGCTACGAGATATGACCCAGACACGATTTTACACGGACAGACAGACACAGTAATTCCTATCTACCTCCTCAAACTAGTTTGCGAGGGTATAAAAAAGAGCTACGAATGTAAAGTACAAGTCTGTCGAAAGTTTGACACTAAGCTAACAAATTACTACCTCGTTACTTATATTTTGAAAGCTTCTCGACAGTTACTACAGTACAGACCTGTCCAAAGTTTGACACTGATATAAGCTAACAAATTACTACTCGTTACTTATATTTTGAAAGCTTCTCGACAGTTACTACAGTACAGACCTGTCCAAAGTTTGACACTGATATAAGCTAACAAATTACTACCTCGTTACTTATATTTTGAAAGCTTCTCGACAGTTACTACAGTACAGACCTGTCCAAAGTTTGACACTGATATAAGCTAACAAATTATACCTCGTTACTTATATTTGAAAGCTTCTCGACAGTTATACAGTACAGGCCTGTCCAAAGTTTGACACTGATATAAGCTAACAAATTACTACCTCGTTACTTATATTTTGAAAGCTTCTCGACAGTTACTACAGTACAGACCTGTCCAAAGTTTGACACTGATATAAGCTAACAAATTACTACCTCGTTACTTATATTTTGAAAGCTTCTCGACAGTTACTACAGTACAGACCTGTCCAAAGTTTGACACTGATATAAGCTAACAAATTACTACCTCGTTACTTATATTTTGAAAGCTTCTCGACAGTTACTACAGTACAGACCTGTCCAAAGTTTGACACTGATATAAGCTAACAAATTACTACCTCGTTACTTATATTTTGAAAGCTTCTCGACAGTTACTACAGTACAGACCTGTCCAAAGTTTGACACTGATATAAGCTAACAAATTACTACCTCGTTACTTATATTTTGAAAGCTTCTCGACAGTTACTACAGTACAGACCTGTCCAAAGTTTGACACTGATATAAGCTAACAAATTACTACCTCGTTACTTATATTTTGAAAGCTTCTCGACAGTTACTACAGTACAGACCTGTCCAAAGTTTGACACTGATATAAGCTAACAAATTACTACCTCGTTACTTATATTTTGAAAGCTTCTCGACAGTTACTACAGTACAGACCTGTCCAAAGTTTGACACTGATATAAGCTAACAAATTACTACCTCGTTACTTATATTTTGAAAGCTTCTCGACAGTTACTACAGTACAGACCTGTCCAAAGTTTGACACTGATATAAGCTAACAAATTACTACCTCGTTACTTATATTTGAAAGCTTCTCGACAGTTACTACAGTACAGACCTGTTCAAAGTTTGACACTGATATAAGCTAACAAATTACTACCTCGTTACTTATATTTTGAAAGCTTCTCGACAGTTACTACAGTACAGACCTGTCCAAAGTTTGACACTGATATAAGCTAACGAATTACTACCTCGTTACTTATATTTTGAAAGCTTCTCGACAGTTACTACAGTACAGACCTGTCCAAAGTTTGACACTGATATAAGCTAACGAATTACTACCTCGATACTTATATTTTGAAAGCTTCTCGACAGTTACTACAGTACAGACCTGTCCAAAGTTTGACACTGATATAAGCTAACGAATTACTACCTCGATACTTATATTTTGAAAGCTTCTCGACAGCTATTACAGTACAGACCTGTCCAAAGTTTGACACTAATATAAGCTAACGAATAACTACCTCGATACTTAAATCTTATGCCTTGTATCTTGAAAGCTTCTGGACATCTTTTACAGTACAGACCTGTCCAAAGTTTGACACTAATATAAGCTAACGAATTACTACCTCGTTACTTATATCTTATGTCTTGTATCTTGAAAGCTTCTCGACAGTTATTACAGTACAGACCTGTCCAAAGTTTAACCCTTTTGCTGCCAAAAAAATTTTCAGCGCAACGTCGGCAGTGCCAAATTGAAATTAACAATGCAAAATGATATGATGTCAACAATAGAATGATATGATGTCAACAATAGAATATGACGTCAGAAGCGTTTGTAGTCATATGACATCAATAATTAATTGTAGGTTATAATCTCAATTGTCCACATTTTGCATTTTTGTTAACTTTGCAACAAGATTTTAAGTATTTCTTAGTATTTTAACAAAACATAGTCAATTTCGTTAAAAGGACATTTGTGTCCGTATGACAGACTGTCGGTAAAGGATACATATGTCCGTTTGGCAGCAAGAGGGTTAACACGAAGCTAACAACTCGGTGCTAAACCTCGACTACTCAATCTCAATACCTATTGCTTTTTGCTAGTTACAATTATCACTCGGCCACTCGACAGCCGAATTCCGACTCCTTTTCATTAGTTCAGTGTTAAACTTTCGATAGGCCGGTACTGTATATCTTGGCTATTCGGTGGCAGAGTTTTCGACTTTTTTCATTAACGTAGTGTTAAACTTTCGACAGGTCTGTAGTGAATTTGTCGCTGTTCAGAGACCGTATTATCACCAATCCGCGGATACGCGAAGTGGACAAATCTGTATATGTCTCCTCAGCACGGGAGTGTTGTTGATAACTTCGAGTATTGCTATCAAACCTGTCTATAAAGGCAACCTAAGAGAAACAGTAAAAGTGGTCTTTATGGACATGTGGTCCTTATGTACTAATTTAAATTGCACGAATAATGAGCCATTGACCGATCGCTATAATTTTTATATTATCTAAAACTTTTAGGGCAGGTTTGGCAATATTACTATTTTTCAATATGGTTAGCTGAATCATCAAAACTTATTTACGTTCGGGTGGTAGGAAATGACGCGGGTAACATCTAGTAGTTACACCTGTTGACATCATAATTAAGCCTAAAGGTAATTACATATGAATAATTTACCTGATAACTATATTACGGACCTGACGAAAATTTAACACAAACCTAACGAAATAGTGCCGAATCGACTGCTAATCTCCGCCCGTTTTTAGCTATATCTCGACAGTTTCTAATTAATCATCTTTGAGCAGTTGTTCGGCCACAAGCTATCCCTATCTTGGCGACTCGTATTGGAAATTCGGCTACGTTTCCTTAGCTAAGTGTTAAACTTTCGACAGATCTGTACTGTATGTCTGTCATCACAGTTAGGGTGTACCGACAAAAAACGGTGAAATTCTGTCATTATCGAGACAAATTTCAACCAGTAAAACACATCTAACTTGTTTTAGTGATATTGCGCTAGTTATAGACTAATTTTAACATTTTTGAAGAAATTCAATTTAGAAACTCATCAGTCAGATAATTAGGACATTGTCAGTTGTCAGAAAAAATAATTTGATCTGATGTTTTTAGTGATATTATTATATACTTGTTTAATCACCTTTGTTCATGGAATAAGATTTGGCGCCATTTTTGATAACGGTTACGGTGGACAGGGCGGCTATGGAAAATATAACCCGCTCCAGCAGGAAGTCAGTAACCCTTCCAAAGTTCAAACTTCTGGAAGTTCTGAAAAGGATTTGAATACGGTCCGCCGAAATGTAGAAATTGAGAATAACTATGCTCTTTATCAAAAAGCATCAAAATCAGTTTATTCCACCTTGTATAAGGATCTATACACGTATGATGGATACGGTCACTTTGGTTACGGTAGCACAGCTTATGGAAGCAATACCAATGGATTCGGTTACGGTTTGGACCAGTCACCTTTTCTGATTTCCTATTATGTCAATCAAAAATCAACTAAAAACAACTTGTGTAAGTAAAACTTAAACCAGCAATGTTATTTGTTATGAGAGAGAGAGAGAGAGAGAGAGAGAGAGAGAGAGAGAGTATTAAATGGGGTTTTCCAACATAGTCAAGAATACTTCTTATATCGAGACGTCACCAGCTATAGGAGAAGTAACAGGATTTATTTTACTTTTACGGTGCTCTCAAGGTAAATGCATGGCGGGTACCATGTCTGATGTAATTACGGGGATCAGTTTCAAGCTACCTTCCGAGCCTGTCTGTCTGTAGCCTCTATAGCTACTTCTTGACATACAGAGATACTAGTAGACGGTAGACGCTGTTTCGGAACTTGATTGCCTGCAGCGTCTACCTCGAGACATTCAGAGATAGAAGGTAGACGCTTTTCGAAGTTTAGCTGTCTGTAGCGCCTTCCTGACGACATACGAGGCTAGAAGGTAGACGCTGTTCCGGAACTTGATTGTCTGCAGCGTCTACCTCGAGATAGAAGGTAGGCGCTGTTTCGGAGCTTGGCTGCCTGTAGCGTCTACCTCGCAACATACAGAGATAGAAGGTAGACGCTGTTTCAGAACTTGATTGTCTGCAGCGTCTACCTCGAGATAGAAGGTAGACGCTTTTTCGAAGTTTAGCTGTCTGTGACGTCTTTCTGTCGACATACGGGGCTAGAAGGTAGAAGCTGTTTCGGAACTTGACCGTCTGTAGCGTCTACCTGCCGACATACAGAGATAGAAGGTAACCGGTCTATCGGCGCTTGGTTGTCAGTGGCATCTACCTTATTTACGGGGCTAGAAGGTTAGCGTTGTTTCGTAGCTTGGTGAAACGTAGTCCGTATTAGTGAAAAAGCAAATTACCCATATATGAGCATCATGTGTTTTGAATATACGTTGTGATGTCACTGAAATAGATGTGACACTGTGACGTTAATAAAAGTCGTCTATCAATATCACTTCAAAGAAATTATTGCAATTACTTCTAAAATTACATTAGCATTTATTTATTTATTTATAAATATTTACTAGTACTTATTTGTTTATTTATGTTATTATTTATTATTATTTATTTATTTATTTATTTATTTATTTATTTATTTATTATTTATTGATTTATTTATCTATTTATTGATTTATTTATCTATTTATTGATTTATTTATATTTACTAGCACTTATTTATTTATGTTATATTTATTTATTTATATTTACTAGCATTTATTTATTTATTTATTTATTTATATTTACTAGCATTTATTTTATTTATGTTATATTTACTAGTATTTATTTATTTATTTATTTATTTATTTATTCATTTATTTATTTATCTATTCGTTTATTTATTTATATTTATTTACTAGTAATTATTTATTTATTTTCCAGTGTCTGATATATTACGTGTACATGGTTACTGATCTAGACATAATACCTGTGTGAGCTTGGTAAGTCATTCATAAATATATACCGTAACGGTAAACGTATTTATTTTCGCGATGTACTAATTTTCGCTTATTTCGTGGTCCTTTGTCTTGCTCAAAAAATTAATACTGAGCGAAAAAATGAATTATGCTTATTGTGTTATGACTTACTGACTTATGTCCATCTCTCCTTGTGGAGAATTGGGTCAGACTTTTTGTGTAATAGTGCATATTTAAAAAACGCGAAAATTTAACTACGCGGATATGTCTAAATGTTATATGTCTCGAAAATATATACACGCGAAATTAAATACGTTTACAGTATTGCGTCTAGTTTGACCTGGCCGTTTGACCTTTAATTTGAATATAAGATTTGGTAAATAGACTGCAGGATTGAGGTAAGACAGCATACGGGTTCTCAATACCATAAAACACCCGGTACCAATTGTTAGTATTATCTATCTTTATCCTCTATACTGATCAACTGTAAATAGACCCAGAATTGCACAACGTTTACGTTTTTTCTGAATATATAAATCAAAGGTTAAGCTACCAGGTCAAACTTAACGTACATATATCAGTGTAGCTCAGTTTTGCCATTTTACATTCATATTACATATGACAGGTGTAGCTAGCTAGCTAAACAGGAGCTACTTAAGTGTTTAATTCAATTTTCCAGTTTTCATTATGGTTAGTACTTAAACATGGATTGTTTTTGTTTTCTTACAAATCTCGACCGCAATTCTGATTTAAAAACAATCAGCATTATTACCCATATCATATGACAGAAACTTGGATTGTTTGAAAGTATGACTGTGCAATTACCAAATATTCTGTTCATAAAGTAAAAAAAAAAATCAAGCCATGAATTTTTTAGATGGACCAAAACATACTCAAAATTTCAATCGTATGAATGTAAAAATAAAAACAGACAGACTAGTTTCAGGTGCACTTTTGAATGACACTTATCATCCAAATTTCGTCTTTTAAGCTCTTAAAAAGGGATTATTTCACCAATCAAAAATAAACATCTAAATCACAATTTAAAACCAAAGTAAAAACTTTGAAGCTGGCAAATTAGAACAAACACGTGAACTTCCGCCAGGGAAGTGAAGCCGGGTGCTCCGGGAGAGTAAGCACTTCCTGTTTAACTAATCACGTGTCTAAATGCTAAAAGGTATGTTCTGGGGCGGGTCCGGGATTTTTTTTAAAGGAGGTGGTGGTTGAGAATTATAAGTATATCAATGCTAGGTGCGAGCGCCGAAGGCGCAAGCTTACAGAGACGTGGGGTCTAGTAAACGCGATCCGGAACAACACGTATACAGAAATGGGTTGTTACATTAACATATAGGGGTCACATCAGTCAATAGCCTCTCTCTCTCTCTCTCTTAAATTTTTCAAAGGAGGGGTTACAACCTTAAATTCGCCACTGATGTTAACTTTTTTGTTGTTTTTGATTGGTCACCAAAACGAATTACTGTAATCGTCCCAGAAATTGATCGGCGTGTATTTCTTTTGACAGGGTTGTTGTTTTTGATTGGTCACAAAGAACGATAGCTGGAATCGTCCCAGAAATTGATTGGCTCCTTTCGGAGTATGGTAGGCTCCATAGAGACTGAATCAGGCCGGCAATCAGAGGACTTGACAGCAATTTTAGGGTACTGTCACATTTTGTTACCGAATTGGATAGATCAATATCGCCGTTATAGGCGATAATGACGATGGATTGTTGAAAAAAGTTATACCATCATATACAGTTGTCATGTGCTGGTTTTGAATGCATTATTAATTAGTTGTCATTTGCTGATTTTGAATATTTTTATTAGTTGTCATTTACTGATTTTGCATATTTTTATTTTTATATAATTCAAATCCACAGATGACACTATTTAAACGTGTGTTATTACACGCTATGTCCGACTGAAACAAAAGACCAGTGTACCAGTGCTTTGATTCGTATTCTCTGCAACCCAAGCGGTTTCAAAAGTTTCATTTTGATCGTCACCAAAACCTTTTTTCTGTTTTTATCAACGCTAAGACAAGTCAATTTAAGTGATTTCTTGGATAAGGACAATAATGCGACGTGGCGTATATTTTGCGAAGAACACTAAAGACTAACAGTCCGAACCCGAAAAAAATTCACGAAGAGGTCAGATTTTTTTATAAGCGAGATGCTGCAGATCGATAATCGTAAAGGAGACCGGTTGGATTTTTTATATAGAGGAAGTAATTATAAAGTATTGGCTTTATATATAATAAAATTGTATGCCACAAGCACTGCTAGAGTTGTCCTTTTTAAACCCCCACCCCCTGATTTTAAAATCTGCTCAGAGGCGACATGTATACCGCCATATAGGAATTAAATTTAAATAAAAAATTGATTATCAAAATAAGAATTTATTTTGAAAATATCCAAACAATTACACATATTACACTGAATCTATTTACATTCAAAACACTTCACATAAAACCATGTGTCTATATACAATAAAAAAACCTAAGATTTTGTGATAAAATTTCTGTTAGTTTTATCAAAATAACTAAATGAAGCATGACAATACATGACTGTTGAATAGTGAAAACATTTTAAAAACAAGCAAAGTTTATGAAGACAATTCAGCCAATAAAATGATGCATTGTTTAACTACCTTCGCACTTATATCGATGCAATGAGTTTTACAATGAAAGAGCAATTCGGAGTGTCCGAAGAGCTGACTTTCGCCAAGCAAACTAACAGACTTTCTTAAATGGGATATGACAACGGAATTAAGTCCTCGGCGGTGAGAGGCGATATGCTCCATATTACCCCGCTTAAACTTACCGGTACTTGACTACACAACCGAGATCTGGTCCTAATTCAGTTCACAACCATTTGTTAACTAAGATTTTCCTTAACTTGAATTTAGCAAATCTGATTTATTATTATTATTATTATTTATTTATTTATTTATTTTATAAGATATTTGAGTTTTTTAATGTGTCATTTGGAGGATTATTTCAAATTTATTACACCTAAAAGCTAATTTTGTTGAAACATTGTTCGAGTACCATAAAACACTTAATTGAAGGAAAATCATAGCTAAGGACTGATTATGAAACACTGGAGCTTGGTGTAAAAACGAAAAAGAAGAAGACAACAATTTAGGATTACATAGAATAAATACATAATAGCTTATCAATGACAAAAATGCAAAACATGCATTCAAAATCATTATAAGTTTTTTGCTCTGACTGGGTGTAGTTAACAACAATAACCTGTCCGCTTGACCTTTCAATAAGAATCTTCATTTAGAAAGACCCATCGAATACAAGTTTATGGGTAGCGTTAGGATTTTCAGTTAATTAATGCACATGATATGTTCTTTTTATATAATGAACACATGATTCCTATGCATAAATATATTTATCGATAAATAAGATTTAAATTCAAGGTCAAGCGCACAGGTCAATGTTGTTTGTCGATACCAAACTTTAATACCAATGGTTTGTTCAAATTTATTAGCATCAGGCTTAAAAATATTATTATCAATACATGTATTAAACTATTATGATAAATGCCAGTTTCTTAAAATACTACAAAGTTTTTATATCAAATTAATATGATAAATTGTTCCTATCAATTGTGTCATGTGCTACTTTTGAATTTTTATGAAATAATATAATTCAAAAGTAGCACATGACAATTAATTGTCATGTGCTACTTTTGAATTATATTATTTCATAAAAATTCAAAAGTAGCACATGACAATTGCAATAACTAACTTTGCTGTCTAGATATGTTACCTATAGTGTAAATTAATAACTGTTGCGGTTCCGTTGTTACCAGTTACAAAGCATTTATCTTTGATACGCTCATATCAAACAACACAAGACTAATCACAACTAAATTTCAATCCTAAACTATTGACATGCAATTACTACCGTTTTTTATAAAAGTACCAAGTTTGTGGTTTAAAACTGGTAAACTCCAGCTATCAATATCAATACTAACTATTGTTGTCGGTTCCTTAACGTATAGACTGTTGCTGTTCCGTTGTTAAAACCTGATAGAAAGAATTTGGTACCACTTCGGTCAAATCCAATAGCAATAGGCTGCCCAATACCTTTTATACCAGACATTAAAACTCGACTTGATTTTCCATCCTTAGAAACAACACAAACATTCCTAGAATCTTCTCCACAAACGTATATGTTACCTAATTTATCCACACCTATACCTCTAGGTGTCTCAATATCTGGAATTTTGTATCTCATTAATTCTTCACCATCAACTGACTCACTGATTATCTCCGGACCGACATCACAGTAGTAAAGTACAGATCCTTTATCTGATGTTGATGAAGCTATAGAACTGTTTTTGTCAGACCTATATATTGTTCTCTTTGTTTTACCATCCATTGTCATCAGGTGTATGGTACGGCCACATTCTGCTAATATATGGTTATTTTGTGTTGTACATAGAGAATAAATGTTTTTGCAGAACGAGATATAAGTTTTAATACTTCTTATTTCCTGGAAGTAACCAGATATCAATGTATATACTCTGATGTTTGTATCGGAATTACTTGGCACGTAAATGTTGTGATCAGAATGTTGTGCTGCACCAAATGGCGTATAAGATACAGACTGACAAATTTTTCTTTTACCGCTGCTATTGTATACATTCAGTGTTTTCAATCTATAGTCCACAAGTAACAGTCTGTCGTCCTTCAGGAACACTCCACCTGTAAAATATCCTCCGTCTTCTCTGATATCAAAAATTCTAATCGGTTCTATATCATCCACACTGGTTAAGTCCACTTCATTTTGTAAATTATCAACAGCCTTGTCAGTTGTCAGGGTGCCACTTATATCCAATACCAAAGATTGGTCAATAGGGGTTGTTTTCACCCCTATTTCTGCTATTGATGTTAATAAAGGTATGTCTGTAGCTAGCGTGTTACTGAAGGTAACTTCATATGAAATCATCTCATCTCCCTGAAAGTACTCTTTTAACTCTCTTCCTTGAGTTTTAATGCGCTCCTTTATTTTCTCAAATGTAACAAATATCTGTTTTGCTGTTCCAGATACAAGTGCGGCTTTCCATATCTTCTGGAAGTTTGTCAGGGATTTCTGATAGTTTTCTATTCTTTCTGCTGCATCTTTCAACTTGGTTTTCTTTTCCTTCTGTATGATGGCAACTCTATCTTTGAATTCTTGATGGCATTTGTCTAGCTTGTCTTTTGCTTTCTGTATTAGGTCGTCTGCTTTGTACAGAACGATGACATGTTGGTCCTGGATACTGGTGATGTTGTCTCTTTTCCGAGATACTATTTTATCTACCTTAGAATCAATTTCTTTCATTTTATCAGAAAAATGTTCTATTTCTCCATTGTTCTTCATACCTTCTGCCATTTCATCAAAAGTTTTGATATTTCCACATTTTCTATGGTTGATTGACAGACAAAGAACACAACACATCTTTTGGTGATCAACACAGTAAACTTTCAATAATTCTCCTTGATGGTCCATACATGGTTCTTCAACGTCGGTTACAGTCATACCAATATCTTGTTGTGGAGCATCACTCGCTGGAACAACTTTATGATTTCGCAAAACTTTCTGTCGTAGATGATCTTTTCTACATTTTCCACATAAAAATTCTCGACATTCAAAACACCAAAACTCGCCTGTGATACTTTCGCCATCATATTTACACGGGTCACAATCATTTGTTTGACTCGGCATTTCTGATGATTTTGATGACGCTGCCATTAGAGTATTAATCATATGGTTACCTGGCATTGATTTGGCCCACTTCCCTACTGGTAAAGTCAGATCTGGTGGTTTTACTTCTTCTCTACACAGGGGATAGTTGAAATGATCAGGTGGGGTTTTCCCAATCTTTGTTAAAGATACAATATATGATTGAAGACAGGTCTGACAGAACGTGTGTAGGCACGGCAAGTATTTTGGTGTTTTAAATTTCTCTAGACAAATGCTACAGTTACATATACCTGACTCTATAACAACCTTGTTTTTTAAATCAGCCGTTGCCATCTAAATCTTCGACCTTTAGTCAACAGTTTTACTTTCGGTTTGTTTGTCAACGCGGACGAAACGTACCCTTGTCATAACGTACCCTTCCAGAACGTACCACATTTTTACCAAAACGTACCATTACCAGAACGTACCCAGCAAAACGTACCGAAAATCAAAATTTGTTTATTATTTTATTTATCATTAAATTATTATTTATTTATTTATTTATTTATTTATTTTATTTATTTATTCATCGTCAAGTTATTTATTTATTGATTTATTAATCTCACATAATTCTCAAATAAATAAAGTAAATCAGTTCATCTGAACTAAGTGGTGTGTCCTTAAATTTAAAAACAAAATTCCTTGTACTTAAATTAGTAAGCTGAACATCAGACCTTCATCGCTATTTTTCAATGGTATCATTTGCTAATCCAGAGAGTTGAGTTGAGTTGAGTAATGGTGTTTAACGTCCCAGTCAAGAATATTTCACTTATATCGAGACGTCGCAAGCTATAGAAAAAGGTGCAGAAATTTTGCCTGTGCGTTGCGCTGATGGCATTATACAGCAGGGTTCTTTATCGTGCCAAGCCTACCAAGACACGGGACCTCGTTTATTTTAAGTTCCCACCCGAAAGAACCGTGACTTTCATTTTGTAATGCTGAGTGCTTGGCGAAAGAACAGTCACTACCCACTTTTAAGTCTGGGTCAGACCCGGCCGGGGTTTGAACCCACGACCTCCCATTTACAGAGCGAGCACTCTACCAACTGAGCTACCACAGTGACTGTAAACGGATAATACGGTTGTAACAATGTCAAGTTTTGTAAATGTAATGCCATGATATAATGAAGTTTTGTTTATTTACATCCGTTGGTTGAAATTTAAAATTTGAAACCCATACACACGGTTTACGTGTATTGTGTCAAAATAGGCGAAGATCCGTTTTTTTTTTTTTTTTTTTTTTTTTTTTTTTTTGGGGGGGGGGGGTTGAAATAAAAAAAACTGTATGTATGTATGTATTTATCCTCTTTTCAGTACTCAGTAGAAAATGTCCATACATTGAATTTGATGAAAGTGTCACATGCTACCGTTGACTACAACTACATTATTTCTAAAGGGGGTATACATTGGTCGTATTTAAACTTATCCTGCAATATGCGAGTCCCTTGGTGGCTGGGTGCCCAATTAATGATTGTTGCGCCTCTCACTGCCTAGGTTCGAACGACATGGGACACTGTTAGATATTTTGTCAGTATGAATAAAGTCTGGGTTTTCACCACACCCCGGTTTCTCCATCCCTGACTATTTAACTTGAAAAATCTTGACTGGAGGCATAAAACTCAAATAAGCCACTTCAGAGTTACTAGTATATGAGGGCATTTTGTCTTTCCAGTAAAATCTGCCGAAATTTGAGCATATTTTTGGTAGAATTAAATTAAACTTTTATGTAAGGGCATGTCAAATATCTAGATATAACTCAACCCTTTTACATTATAATACACATTTAAAGCATTCTATCTTAATTGCCATCAATAACCGTAAATGTGGATACAAGAAATTGTAGGTTAGATTTCTCTTTCTCTCTCTCTCTCACTCTCTCCCTTTCTCTCTTAAGGCGTTCGCCTTGAGAGCGGGAGGTTGTAGGTTAGATCTCTCTCTCTCTCTCTCTCTCTCTCTCTCTCTCTCTCTCTCTCTCTCTCTCAGGGCGTTCGCCTTAAGAGCGGAAGGTTGTAGGTTTGAACCCAGGCCAGATCCATATCTAAAATGTTGTTAACATTTGAGAACCTGCTTTTTCACCTGGCGCTCAGTATTTTAAGGACAGATTATTGAATAGTTCAAATGAGCTCAGTATAACATGACTTGGATTAGAAGATTGGCATACTCACTTGGTGAGGTTGCACCATAAAGTGACCATGCATGAGTTCACGCTAGTACAAAACACACCACACACTTGCACATCTCATGCATACATGAACTTGTTCTTAGATTACATGTAATCGTTAGACATTCATAAATTAGTTTTAGTAGCTGAAAGAATGTTGATGTGAGGTTAAACAATACCACAACAACAAGAATCTTTTTTTCAAAAGATACACACCTACATAGGTTAAGTCAACATTGTATAAAACTAGTTTTATATAATCCCGTCTTCTTTAGATTTCAAAAATCAAGTCTCGTTATAAAGCAAAACAGTTTTATCTGCAGATAGTTTGACGGAAGAAAAGGTTAGGTATACCTTTGAATGTTACACATGTTTTTATTCCAGGGTGTGAATTGATTACAACTGTTGAGCTAAAAAGACCACACGATGTTGCCAAGCAAAACAAGGTGTTCAGAAAACACTACCCCCCCCCTCCTGCAATGGTGAACACCAGTTAATTCCATACAAAGTGAAATATGTTTTTATTGACCACTGGTTGTAAATAAATAAGCTGTTTGGGCCATTTAATAGATCGAAAACCACCACCAAAGAATATATATACTTAGGCTATAAAAATTACGCAAACTAAAACTTTAACGGAAAAAACCTGTTACATATGTTTAATGCCAAGGGTAATTTTTTCTACAGGGTTTGTCACTAACTTTTTTAAATAGTTGCCCACAGCCCTGCTTGAAGTTGAGTAGTCTGGGGCATGTCCTGTTCCCCCTTCCACTCCCAAAAATAGGATAATTGGAGAAAAATTCTAGAATCTGGAGAAGTTTAAATTATATATTCATAGGCCTGAAAAGATCAGAATCGATTATATGAACTGATTGTTTAGAAATAAACTACTTGCCCATCAGGATACTGGTAATACAAGATTCACTAGACCTGACTAGCCTCTGGGTAACGGGCTAGTGTTAATGTTGATCGCTGTTCTATGTTTAAAATTCTAACAAAATTGGTACATAATAAGGAAACAGAAAAACCCGTTAAATATGTTAAATAACATGAGTTCTTTTTCCTATGTTTATAATTTAAACAAAATCGGTACATAAATAAGGCTGTAATGACCATTTACAGGTTTTTGCTATTTATAGTAAGGCGGCCATATTGGATATGCTACTAGTATAAGGCTGTCGAGGAAACCCATACCACTCACTACCAGACCAAGTTTCATCTCAATCAGATATACGGTTTTCTTTAAAATTCACGGCAACCAAATTATCCAAGAACACACACACACAAACACACCACACGTACAGCCCCCCCCCCCTCACTCGTGAGAACGGGGGATATTAAAACAAGCAAATAATTACATTGTACACTGTCCCAAGAAAAAATATGTCATTCTCGTTTGCAGAAATCTGTTGTCAATCCAAATGTGTGAAAAACCTGTTAAAATATATAAAATGATCGACATTTCATATTCCTGAACAATAAATTACTAAAACCAGAATAAAATTTAGCATTATTTGATAAATATCCATCTATTTATTGACCGGGATTTCAGCGTTTCTCTGAAAAATTGGAGATTAGGATAAATACAATTAGGTGTCACGTAGAAAGGTGGTTATGAACTAGATTGGTAGTGAGTGGAAACGTGAACCACTGCACCACCTGGTCATCAAAATCCAATGGTAATTCTAATTTGTTGAATTTTTTCAACAAGAAAAAATTAAAATTAAAAATAAGAAATAAAATCTGGAAGTTTTTCCCTGTGTTAATAATTGGAAATCACCAAATCATTGTAATTTATTTAAATCAATGCATTTGTAATTTATTCTTTTTCAATAAAACATGATTTTAATATGCCCTGAGAATAAAATGTTTGGAAACTTGAAATTTTTTAATACATGTTTGACAGTAAATGTTTTCGAAGACTATAATTTAATTATTTTACGTTTATCTTACAGTGACGTTACGATTATGTCACAACTTAAGGAACACCTGCGTGGTAAAGTTACCATAGCGACGTCAAATGCTCGAATTATAAGACAAAATTTGCATATTTGGAATCACGAATAGATGTACTTTCAGGATCTGATAAAAACTCAAAATCGATATTTTATGCCATAAGGGTCGCTTTGTCATGGAGCGGCTCAGATTATTTTGATAAAAAAAGTAAATACGGTTTTTAGATCCGCCATTTTGTTTTTGTCATACGGTCGGATCGTTTTTTTGCAGTTCATCAAGATCAAAGATCGATCATCAATTATTTAGACAACAACTTTTTGGAAAAATATCAAAAAAACTTTTGTTTTAATTCAAAATTCGGACTATCTAATTCTATTTAATCGATGTATGAAATTATACATGAGTACGGTTATACGGTTTTAAAAAATACGTGGTAATAAAATCCGCCTTTTATTTATTAATTTTTTCAAGTCAGACTTAGACACATTATAAACGAAGTTTGTACGGTGGCACAGAAGTGACATAAAATATATTTTTATATGACGCGGACATTTAAAAGCTGTATTTTGTACACACCTAGCCATTTAGTAATATCTATTTTGTACCTACTTAGTAAATCAATACATGTGTCATATATCATTTTTGAATTTAATCATAAAATGATTGTCACATATCATTTTTTGAATGTATTTTATGATTAAATTCAAAAAATGATATATGACACATGCACATATGTTCATGATAACGTGCGCGCGTACCTGCAGCTTTATTGGAGCGCACGTAAAAATTACTATGCGCAAACATACTAGTAGGTTTCATACGTGCGCACGTATTAGTAACAATTTGCGCTCGTAATATAAAATAATTATATATTCACTGTCACTATGATATTTGTGATAACTTTAGTTGTCACGTTAAAATCTTCTATGTATATAATATAAATCACGGGGGTTCTAGATGCCCACGCCCTTTACCTTTCAAAATAATAAAACACAGCACGCTGAAAATCGCTGATGTCTTGAAAATTTCTGAATACCTAAATTTATGGAGATTGTGCAATATCACCATGAGTCTGACAACTATATATTGTGGGTTTTACACCTATTATAATACACAAAGCGGGCCGTAATCGTGTCAATTGTATCGTCAATAATCTATAGTTTTGTCTTTTCGTCACCCTCTGGTTTTAGATTCATTAATTTCCAAGAATAGATGAAATCTGTCAGATAAATTTTTGTGGTTGTTTTGATTTACTGGCATCTTTTATGAGTTGTTAGAAATAGTTTTTTTAGTTTAAAAAAGAATTGAAAATTTTTCGGAGTATGCAGACTTTCTGAAATAACATTTTGAGCAAAGACTGACGGTGTACATAAGTTCACTGTCTAATACAATGACGACAAATACGATTTTTTGTAAAATGTGGCTCACAATATCTGGAAAAAGGGGTTTTAATAATAATAAATATGATGAAATGCACCAAATATATCCTCGAGGTTAATAAGACATCTTTTGGAGCGAACAGCTAAAAATGCTGACGTGACGAGGTCAAATAGCCTTCAACTAACCAAAGAACTTAAGAGTATCTTAAAACAATTGACAATCTAATTGACATTTAACGTTGGATTGATTGGTTGATTATTGGTGTTTAACGCCAAAGTAAAGATTATTTTCTTATATATGATGTCTCCAGCTTTAGGTGAAATGATATTTTATTTTTACATTTGCAGGGTAATGTGTAGGGAGGGATCAATAACGTGTCATGTCTGTTGTGAGACGGTGCATCCGTTTATAATGTTCCCCGTTACTCACTCCTTAAACTAAGATTTTTTAAATGTTGCTATCTTTGGCAATTATTAAAACTTTTAATACAATTTTCTAAAAACTAAATCATAGATATTATAATCTTAAATCAATCTTCAATATCACAACTAAATTCCTGAATATCTTAAAAACAGCAACATTATTATAATTTCAATTTTGACAGATTCAAGATTAGGGAAATCTTAGTTAAGTAATGATTGTGAAACTAGGGTGAGGTTATAAAAACGCGGAATGGTATAAGCGATGTGGGTGTATTTAATTTTGTTATCCTGATCAGTGTTCCTTCGAAGTCTACCAACATTTTGATATTTGGCACTTGTGAACGAGGACTTGTGTATTATTGTATGATATACCATGGATAAACTAGCACTCGGAAAACATGGCTGATACGAGTATTATTATGAGACCTTGTAACCCAATGCCAAACAATTTCTTCATATAATTTCACATGGAGCTGGTTATGTCTCGATTTAAATCTAAACAAAATAGACTGACGTAAGCCTCTTATCATGTTTTCTTAACTCATAAGCCTCTTATTTGCCTCGACTCTCTACATGATATATAAGTCCTTTTTTTCTATTTGGAAGTGGTAACAAAATGTGTCGGTGGTGTCGCGATCAAGGCGAAATAATGTTTACAAACACGTAAAAACTAATATACACTACGGTAGCTGATTAAGTAGAGTGCTCACTTCATGTATTGGCTGAGGACGAAGGTTCAAACCCCGGCCAGGCCTTATCAAGATTTTACAAAAGACAGTGCCTGTTCTTTCGCCATGTACTAAATCTTTGGATATGACAGTCATCAATTCCTTCGGAAAGGACTTTAAAAACCGATGTTTCTAGTTACCAATCTTCTTAAAGCGGCAAACATTTGTATCTCTTTTATGACCGAACACTACGGTTGCTCAGTGGTAAAGTATTCGCTCCGTATTTGAGAGGTCGTGGGCTAGAAACCGAGTCGTGTCTGACCAAGACTTAAACATTGGTAGTGACTTCTTTTCACCGAGCACTGGGTATTCAGAAATGAAAGTCACGGGGTCCCTCGGAAAACACATTTCAATATCGAGGTCCTATGCCATGGCAGACGTTTCACGTTGTAGACACCCTCCCTATACATTGTCCGGAGCGCATTGCAAAGGTCAAAAATTGACACTTCATATAACACTGGTAACGTCTCGATATAAGTGAAATATTCTTAACTTAGACGTATAACCGTATTCAATCAATCACTCTTTTGTGACAGCTATAGACAGTCCTGCGTATCATTTCTGAAGATAGAGGTACTATTTTCACAGATCAATACGCGATAATTTGTGCACATTCGATACCTCCAGACATACTGCACTGGGTCGGATGCTGTTTTGGAGCTTTGCGTACGTAGCACGTTACAGAACTTGCCCTTTACATTTCCTTGAGTGCACTTCATAGGTCAACATTTCTGCCACTTCACTTATAACTGGTAAAGTCTCAATACAAGTCAAATATTTTTACTGGGATGTAAAACCTAATGCAATCAATGAATCAAAATCTAATTCAATTCGCTCGTTTTTTCATCACCTTTAAATAGGGGAAGTGAAATTATGTAAAAAAAAACCTTCATATTTTTTCCTGAATAAATTTGTTTTAAAGTTGGGTCCGCGGTGGCTTAATGGATAAGGCATCATTCTTCAAACCCAGGGTCTTTTGCCGCTGTGAGTTCGAGTTCCGCTCAGACCACATGTGAGAAAGTAAATTTCCCCTGCTCTTGGTCTTTAATGGTTCACTAGGTTCCATCCGTTATAATGTGACTGGCAAGTGGTGCGCTTGACTGCGGCGTACTGACTTGGTGATCTAGCATCTTTAAGTCGCCCTGAGCGAGCGCTGGAACAAGGCAGACCATAAAACACATTCGCACTTCAAATGCATACACGAACTTGTTTATAGATTAATCCCTTGAGTTTAATAAAGTAGTTCTCTTTGATTGCCATATAACACTAAATCTTAAAATTTTTATAAAATCTCCAAAAGGATGCAGATATATTTATTCTACTCTTGCCAAAAGTATAATGGAAACACCAACTAGTCAATCTAAATGGTCTGATCAAGGTATATACATTGCTAACCAGAAATGGTCAAACATATATTTACTTCCTTTCAAAACAACACAAAATCCTACAATTCAGTGGTTTCAGTTCAAGATTTTACATAGAATAATTAAAACAATTCATATTTAACATATGAAACTATATTTTCAGATAAAAAATGTAACCAATGTAGAAATATAGAGTAATCTATAGAGCATATGTTCTATTATTGTCCAAATGTACAAAAACTATGGAATTTTTTACAAACCTGGATACTAAATATATTACAAATTGACCTAAACCTACATTTTCTATCAATCCTGGTTGGAAAAACCATATCATTGAAAACAAATGAAGTTATTAACTTCATAATTCTACATACTAATTACTATATTTTTAAAATGAAATTGAAAAAAATCAGAGGTTCACATACTTAGTTTACAAATCTACATGCAAGAATACTTTTTCATTGAAAAATATATTATGTTTAAGAACTGTAAATGGCAAGAATACGATAAATATTAGAAGCACTGGATGGATTTGTTTAAGATGTATCTGTTCTTCTCCATCCCCAATGACCTTTAAAATTCTACAGGATTAAAGGAAATAAGCAATTAACTACTTGTGTATCCAATTTAATTTTTATATAATAAATATTTGAGACTACCATTAGATATGTAGAAGGCATCATTTCTATCATATACATGTGTTGAATTAATTAATATAACACCCAAAATATATGAATTATCTCCCTTCATATATAAAACATATACTAGTAACGTATTTCTGTGTTGAATTTTAATATAATACCCAAAATATATGAATTATCTCCCTTCATATATAAAACATATAACGTATTTCTGTGTTGAATTAATTAATATATATATTTTCTCCCTTCATATATAAAACATATAACGTATTTCTGTGTTGAATTAATTAATATAATACCCAAAATATATGAATTTTCTCCCTTCATATATAAAACATATAACGTATTTCTGTGTTGAATTAATTAATATAATACCCAAAATATATGAATTTTCTCCCTTCCTATATAAAACATATAACGTATTTCTTTGTCTGTCTTTCTGTTAGTAATTGTATACTATGATCGTTTTGTTGTATGATTATAGCATGTTATGTGTCATTAAAAATAATAAAAATATTAAAAAAAATAAAGTAGTTCTCTTCGCGAATAGCTGAAAAAATGCTGATGCGCATTAAGCAACATTCAATAACAATCACACATGTAGGTGTAGGTTCGATGAGTGAAAAAAATATTCACTGCGCAAACATAAAATTACTTCACTGTCGCTCATATGGAATCTACCGATGGAGTAGCCAACCGTGAACATTTTACATGTTACATTCACATATCGCCTCCCAATATCTTCAGTAGCAAAAATATGAAAGCCGAGCATATATTATAAAAGTGGCGTAAGCTCTAATAAGCTACGAAAGTAATCATTAATAGTTCACAATAAACATTAACACGTGCAAGTACAAATGTACTTAGTTGCACATATGCATCCCATAAAACAAAAATTGACATTTTACCTAAGTTATGTTTGCAGCACCGTTTTTAAATACGATTTTACTTATCACTAATGCTTGAACAAAAATTGTGAAACCAATTTTTCTCCAAAGATTGAAAAAATATCTAGAGAACTAAATATAAATTAATCAAATTTAGCTAAGGGAATATTTTGCATTAGGGAGTAGACCTTAGTTTCAGAGATTTTTAGCTTTTAACTAGCAGCAAAATTCGGTATAGTATCTATCCGTGAAATGAGTGTTATCAAAAAGATGGAAACATTTATTTTCCTTCCACGCGGGACCCAATATATTGCCTTTCCAGAGTAGTTCGCACCCCAAACACCCCAACCCCTTTCCCGCTGAAATAAAAGTTTTACAGATGTAAAATATAGGCATGTCGAAAATTTAACACTAAGCTAACGAATAAGTGCCTATTTATCCGTTTAACTCAGACCTCTCGTTAGATAAATCTTAACAGCTTTTCGACAGCTTCAGTCTATATTTGTCCACTATCTATCTACTGTTAACGTATTAATTTTCGAGGTTTACTAATTTTCGCCAATTTTGCGGTTGTTTGTTTTGCGCGAAAATTAATACTGGGCAAAAATTGTATTGTGCTTATTGTGTTATAGCGCATATTTAAAATTTAAAAAAAAATTTTAAGTACGCGAATTTATCTTAATTTTAATTACATGTACTTCGAAAAAAAATACACGCGAAGTTACGTTTACGTCGGCCACTCGGTAGTCGAGCTTTCGACCCCTTTACGTTAGCTTAGTGTTAAACATTCGACAAGTTTGTACTGTATAGATAGACATATTGATATTACTAAAATTCATATTTAGTGACGAATTATTATTTTCTTAATTAATTACAAAAATTATCATTATCTTTGACTCAAGAATTTTATGATATTGTCCATTTTAACTCTCCCCCTTGATTTTAAACCTGATCAGTGGCGACATAACACCATATAGAAATTATATTTAAATCAAAAATTTATTATCAAAATTAGATTTTTTTTTAAAAATATTTAATCAATTACATATATCACACTGAATCTATTTACATTCAAAACCATGTGTCTATTTACAGTAAACAAGAGGGTCATAGTCCCCTGGGCGCTCACCTAAGAATAAATTGAATTCTACACATTTTCCAATAATGTCATGAATAGAAGGTTAACAGAGTTCATTATTAGTTCATATGAACTTGACTTTGCTTTTGTCCTGAATATTGTTTTTCACAAATTTTATGAAGATTGGACAAAAAACGTGTTAACAAGGTTTTTCTATAATTTGACCTAGTGACCTACTTAATGATCCAACATGACTCATATATAAACTTGACCTTGCTTTGGTCATGAGCATCGTTCTGGACAAATTATATAAAGATTGGACAAAAAATATGAACTCTAGAGTGTTAACAAGGTTTTTCTATGATTTGACCTAGTGACTTACTGATTGACCCAACATGACCCATATACAAACTTGACATTGTTTTGGTCATGAACATCGTTCTGGATAAATTATAGAACGATTGAACAAAGAATATGGACTTTAGAGTGTTAACACGGTTTTTCTTTGATTTGACCTGGTGAGCTTCTTATTGACCCAACCTGACCCATATAGAAAATTGACCGTGCTTTGGTTATGAACATTGTTCTGGACAAATTATATGAAGATTGGACGAAAAATATAGACCCTATGGTGTTAAAAAGGTTTTTCTATGATTTGATTCAGTGACCTACTTATTGACCCAACATGACCCATATACGAACTTGACCTTGCTTTGGTCATGAACATTGTTCTGGACAAATTATATGAAGATTGGACAAAAACTATGGACTCTAGAGTGTTAACGTTAACAAGGTTTTTCTTTGATTTGGCGTAGTGACCCACTTATTTCCCCAACATGGCCTATATACAAACTTGACCTTGCTTTGGTCATGAACGTCGTTCTGGACAAATTATATGAAGATTGGACAAAAATAAGGACTCTAGAGTGTTAACAGGGTTTTTCTATGATTTATTCTAGTGACCTACTTATTGACCCAACATAATCCATATACGAACTTGACCTTGCTTCGGTCATGAACATTGCTCTAGACAAATTATATGAAGATTGGACAAACAATATGGACTCTAGAGTGTTAACAAGATTTTTTTATGATTTGACCTAGTGACCTACTTATTGACCCGACAATACCCATATAAAAACTTGACTTAACTTTTGACCTGAACATTACTTTGGACAAGTTTGATGAAGATATAACAAAATCTGTAGCCTCTATTGTGTTAACAAGCAAAAGTTGACGCACGACGGACGACGCACGACGGACAAAGACTGGTCACAATAGCTCACTTGAGCAATTTGTGCTCAGATGAGCTAAAAAAATTCTAAGATTTCGAGATAAAATTTCTATTATTTTTATCAAAATAACTAAATGAGGCATGAAAATACATAGCTGTTGAAGAGTGAGAACATTTTAAAAACAAGCAAAGTTTATGAAGACAATTCAGCCAATTAAATGATGCAGTGTTTAACTACCTTCGCACTTATATCGATGCAATGAGTTTTACAATGAAAGAGCAATTCGGAGTTTCCTCACATTCTTCAAGCAAACTAACATACTTTTCTTGCACTAAGATATTACAGAATGAATTCCGTCCTAGGCGGTGAGAGGAGAGATACTCCATTTACCCCTGCTTAAAACTACTTCACTAAACCAACCGAAACCTTGACCCCGAATCAGTTCACAATCATTTCTTATCCAAGATTTGAAAGAATGAAATTCGACCCTAGGCGATAAGAAATGATATGCTACATATCCCTGCTTAAACTTACTTAGCTACACAACCGAGACCTGGTCCTAGTTCAGTTCACAACTATTTCTTAACTAACATTTTTCTCAACTTGAATTTAGTAAATCTGAAATAGGCATAATTTAGTTGGTTTTTCAAGATATTTGTGAATTTTTAAAAGTGTCATTTTGAAGATTATTTTAAACTTTTTACGTCTATACTCTTAATTTTATATTGACACATTTTTCGATTACCATAAAACATTGTCAAAATTTGTCAGATTTAATTTAAGGAACATCATAGTTAAGGCCGGATTGTGCAACAATGGAGTTTGGTGTAAAATAAAAAAGAAGATAGCAACATTTTAGGATCACATTACATATTATACCAGTTTAAATTTTACTACAAATAAAATAGCCAATCAATGACAAAAATGTACTCAAAATCATTATAAGATATTCCTTTACTTGAATTTAGCAAATTTGAATAATTTTGTTGGTTTTTAAGATATTTGTAAATTTGTAAGGTGTAATTTTGAAGATTATTCTTAAGCTTATTGCACCTTAACTCTTGTTCAATTTTTTGAAGTAGTATCACACATTGTTAAAATTTGTCAGATTTAACTTAAGGAAACTCTTAGTTAAGGAATAATTGTAAAACTTTAGTCTGATGTAAAAAGAAAATGAAGAACTTTTTAGAAATACAAAGAATAAATTTTTATAAAATGTGCAAACAATGAAAAAATGCAAAACTTGTACTTAAAATCATTATATGTTTTTTGCTCTCATATCACTGGGTATAGTCAAACAAAACTAACCTGTCCGCTTGACCTTTCAATAAAAATATTCACTTAGAAAGGCCCATCAAATACAATTATATGGGCAGCGATAGGATTTTCGGTTAACTAATGCACATGATATGTTCTTTTTATATAATGAACACATGATTCCTATGCATAAATATATTTATCGATAAATAAGATTTAAATTCAAGGTCAAGCGGACAGGTCAATGTTGTTTGTCGATACCAAACTTTAATACCAATGATTTGTTCAAATTCATTAGCATCAGGCTTAAAAATATTATTATCAATACATGTATTAAAATATTATGATAAATGTCAGTTTCTTAAAATACTACAAAGTTTTTATATCAAATTAATATGATAAATTGTTCCTATCAATTGCAATTACTAACTTTGTTGTCTAGATATGTTGCCTATAGTGTAAATTAAAAACTGTTGCGGTTCCGTTGTTGTTACCAATTACAAATTATTTATCTTTGATTCGCTCATATCAAACAACACAAGACTAATCACAACTAAATTTCAATCCTAAACTATTGACATGCAATTACTACCGGTTTCTTATAAAAGTATCAAGTTTGTGGTTTCAAATTGGTAAAATCCAGCTATCAATTTCAATACTAACTATTGTTGTCGGTTCCTTAACATATAGACTGTTGCTGTTCCATTGTTAAAACCTGATAGAAAGAATTTGGTACCACTTCGGTCAAATCCAATAGCAATAGGCTGATCAATACCCTCTATACCAGACAATAAAACTCGACTTGATTTTCCATCCTTAGAAACAACACACACATTCCTAGAATCACACCCACATACGTATATGTTACCTACTTTGTCTACAGCTATACCTCTAGGTGTCTTAATATCTGGAATTTTGTATCTCATTAATTCTTCACCATCAACTGACTCACTGATAACCTCCGGACCGACATCACAGTAGTAAAGTACAGATCCTTTATCTGATGTTGATGAAGCTATAGAACTGCTGTTGTCAGACCTGAGTATTGTTCTCTTTGTTTTACCATCCATTGTCATCAAGTGTATGGTACGGCTACATTCTGCTAATATATGGTTATCCTGTGTTATACATAGAGAATAAATACAGCTGTACGTCAACTGGATATAAGTTTTAATACTTCTTATTTCCTGAAAGTAATCAGATACCAATCCATATACTCTGATGTTTGTATCTGAGAAGCTTGACACGTAAATGTTGTTATCAGAATGTTGTACAGCATCCCATGGTTTGTAAGATACAGATTGACAAATTTTTCTTTTACCGCTGCTATCAAAAACATTCAGTGTTTTCAAATTATTGTCCATAAGTAACAGCCCGTCGTCTTTCAGGAACACCCCACCTGTAAAATCTCCCCCGTCTTCCCTGACATCAAAAAGTTTTACTGGTTCTATATCATCGACATTGGCTAAGTCCACTTCAGTTTGTAAATTATCCCCAGCCTTGTCAGTTGTCAGGATGCCACTTACATCCAACACCAAAGATTTGTCACTATGAATTGTTTTTACCTCTATTTCTGCTATTGATGTAAATGAAGTTATGTCTGTAGCTAGTGTGTTAAAGGTAACTTCATATGAAACCATCTCATCTCCCTGAAAATACTCTTCTAACTCTCTTCCTTGGGTTTCAATGCGCTCCTTTATTTTCTCAAATGTAACAAATATTTGTTTTGGTGTTCCAGAAACAAGCACAGCTTTCCATGTTTTCTGGAAGTTTGTCAGGGATTTCTGATAGTTTTCTATTCTTTCTGCTGCATCTATCAATTTTGTTGTATTTTCCTTGTGTGTTATAGCAACGCTTTCTTTGAATTCTTGATAGCATTTGTCTAGTTTGTCTTTTGCTTTCTGTATTAGGTCGTCTGCTTTGTTCAGAATGGTGGTCTGTTGGTCCTGGATACTAGTGATGTTGCTTCTCTTCCGAGCTACTATTTTATCTACTTTGGAATCAATTTCTTTCATTTTATCAGAGAAATGTTCTATCTCTCCTTTGTTTTTCATACCTTCTGCCATTTCATCAAAAGTTTTGATATTTTCACATTTTCTATGGTGGATTGACAGACAAAGAACACAACACATCTTCTGATGATCAACACAGTAAACCTTCAATAATTCTCCTTGATGGTCCATACATATGGCTCTTCAACGTCGGTTACAGTCATACCAATATCTTGTTGTGGGGCATCACTCGCCGGAACAACTTTATGATTTCGAGACAACTTCTGTCGTAGATGATCTTTTCTACATTTTCCGCATAAAAATTCTCGACATTCAAAACACCAAAACTCGCCTGTGATATTTTCGCCATCATATTTACACGGGTCACAATCATTTGTTTGACTCGACATTTCTGATGATTTTGATGACGCTTCCATCAGAGTATTAATCATATGGTTACCTGGCATTGATTTGGCCCATTTCTCTACAGGTAAAGTCGGATCTGGTGGTTTTACTTCTTCTCTACACAGGGGACAGTTGAAATGATCAGATGGGGTTTTCCCAATCTTTGATGAAGATACAATGTATGATTGAAGACAGGTCTGACAGAACGTGTGTAGACACGGCAAGTATTTTGGTGTTTTAAATTCCTCTAGACAAATGCTACAGTTACATATACCCGACTCTATAACAGCCTTGTTTTCTAAATCAGTCGTCGCCATTTAAATCTTCGACCTTTAGTCAACCGTTCTACTTTCGGTTTGTTTATCAGCGTAGTATCAAGCTCCGAAACAGCGCCCACCTCCTAGCTCCGTATGTCGCGAGGTAGACGCTGCAGACAGCCCTCGACCAAATTTCAAGAATCTTGAAATTTCGGGAAATGTCTCGTTACCAATTTCTGCAAAAAGTTTACTATTGCTCTATCTTACGCAATTGATAATTTTTTCGACGTCTTTTAACCTTGGAATTTTAATGAACACCAAAAATTCTATTTAGTAATTTGAATTGTATGAAATTGGTTATGTTTTGAAGGGATTATTTTTTCTTCCGCAAATGCAGTGAAATAGTGAAATGCGAAACTAAACTGCAAAAGAAACTGCTATATAATGGATGCCATCAAGCAGTGCGCTGAACAAATTCGCCTTGAAATCGGAACAACTACAGACAATAAATGAAAATGGAGAAATTTAATTTTCCTGTTGGATAATGAACGAGTATGGCCTTTCAAAATTGCATGTTTTATAGTTTATACCACTGTCACGGTAATTGTTGCACTCCTTACGTAGACCGAATTATTTCTGTAGTCGACGAACCTTTTATCGTATTGATATGAGCCTGTACGTGGGATTCGGTCTATCCTCTATATATGAGCCTGTTACATCTTGCAACCCAGTCCCATTGGACTATCAATGTGCTCCCTCCAAAAAATTGCCCTCGGTTCATGAAACTGAAGGGGATTTAATAGACTTTTCTTATTTGTAAATTAAATTTATTTTTCCTACAAAACTTGATGTTTTGTCTAATGAAGGACGGATTCATTACAGAATTAAAATAAAAAATATCCATAGTATATATCATAGGTATTTTTTTTAATTTTTATAATGAATCTGGTCCCTATGGATCATCTGCTGTATTCATACTGGCCACTCAACATCTCCATGGACTTACAATGGCTATTCAAAGATATGCTGTATTCACACTGGCCCGTCAACATCTGTGTAGACTTATAATGGCCTTCCAAAGCTATGATGTATTCATACAGGCCCGTCAACATCTGTGTAGACTTACAATGACCTTTCAAAGCTATGCTGTATTCATACTGGCCCGTCAACAGCTGTGTAGGCCAAAAATGGCCATTCAAAGTTATACTGTATTCATACTGGCCCGCCAACATCTGCATAGACTTACAATGGCTATTCAAAGCTATGCTGTATTCATACTAGCCCGTCAACATCTGTGTAGGCTAACAATGGCCTTTCAAAGCCAAATTATACACATACTTGCCAATCAACATCTGTGTAGACTTACAGTGGCCTTTCAAAGCCAAATTATACACATACTTGCCAATCAACATCTGTGTAGGCTTACAATGGCTATTCAAAGCTATGCTGTATTCATACTAGCCCGTCAACATCTGTGTAGGCTTACAATGGCCTTTCAAAGCCAAATTATACACATACTTGCCAATCGACATCTGTGTAGGCTTACAGTGGCTTCAAAGCTATGCTGTATTCATACTGGCCCGTTAACACCTGCATAGACTAGGCTCAGACGAGCTATTACCATGTATCTTGGTTCGTCATGCATTGTGTGTAAATTTTTCACATTTCAATCAACTCCTCCAAAACTGGTGAGCCAAATTGGATGATATTTGGCAGTAATGATGTCTAAGTGAGTGACTTTCATATTTGCACAAATAAAGAAATTATGTCCCCTGGGTGCCCCATAAAGGGTAAAATTGTGAAAATCTTTAAAAATCAACTCCTCTGAACTTATAAGAGGTATAGCTTAGATATTTCATGTAAAACATACTTAGGGCACCTGGTTTCAGATTTGCACAAATTGTAGCTGTAGGGGCCAAAATGGGAAAAAGGGGAAATTTGCTAATATTAATGTATTTGTCAATATATCTTGAAAACTATAAACTTTTTGTATAGGCATGTATATTGGAATGTTTTAGGTATTGGCCTAACAATCATTTTGATATATATAGATAAAGGTCATGGGTTTAAAGGTCAAGGTCATGGGTGCAAACAAATACTTAAATATCTCAAAAACTATAAACTTTTTATATAGGTACATTGGAATTCTCTTCAGTTAATGTCATTTACCTCTGCATGAGATATGTACTCAGCCTCAGGTGAGCATTAAAGATGGGCCTCTTTTTAATGAAATTATGGGCTGTTGACTAAGAAAATTTCTTTGAAATAGCAGTTTTCTGGACTTTTTTCTAAATGCTTGCAGATACAGTGCTCAATCTAGAAGGGACCCTTGTGCCATTAGCCCTAAAATAATAACTTTGTTCTACAAAAATGCTCTTGTTGGGCCAACTCTGGTTCATCTTTTTTGTTTTAGGTGAGATTTCAATTAATCCCCTTTAACCTCTTTCTTTGTTTTCAATTTCCTTGACTTATACTGATCATTACACCAAGTATGTTATAATGTCGACTCATTTTTAGTGATCAGTCTTTGTCCGTCGTGCGACGTGCGTCAACTTTTCATTGTTAACACTCTAGAGGCCACAGTTTTTGTTATATCTTCACCAAACATGTCCAGAACAATGTTCAGGTCAAAAGCTAAGTCAAGTTTGTATATGGATTGTGTTGGATCAATAAGTAGGTCACTAGGTCAAATAAAAAAAAACCTTGTTAACACTCTAGAGTCCATATTTTTTGTCCAATCTTCATATAATTTGTCCAGAACGATGTTCATGACAAAAGCAAAGTCAAGTTCGTATATGGGTCATGTTGGAGCAATAAGTAGGTCACTAGGCCAAATCATAGAAAAACCTTGTTAACACTCTAGAATCCATAATTTTTGTCCAATGTTCATATAATTTGTCAAGAACGATGTTCATGACCAAAGCAAGGTCAAGTTCGTATATGGATTATGTTGGGTCAATAAGTAGGTCACTAGGTCAAATCGAAGAAAAACCTTATTAACACTCTAGAGTCCATATTTTTTGTCCAATCTTCATATAATTTTTCCAGAAGGATGTACATGACAAAAGCTAAGTCAAATTTGTATATGGGTCATGTTGGATCAATAAGTAGGTCACTAGGTCAAATCATTGAAAACCTTGCTAACACTTTAGAGTCCATATTTTCTGTCCAATCTTGGTATAATTTGTCAAGAACAATGTTCAGGACAAAAGCTAGGTCAAGTTCATATTAACTTATAATGAACTCTGTTAACCCTCTATTCATGACATTATTGGAGAAATGTGTAGAATTCAATTTATTCTCAGGTGAGCGCCAGGGCCTCATGGCCCTCTTGTTTAAAAAAAAGTATGACCCCTGTTTTTAAAGACCTTGGCCAGGATGACCCCAACAATAACATTACTGGATTGAACACTGCAGATATTAAACTTATATTTGGTATGTGAGTTTACCATCATCAGTAACAGATAAAGTTTGAGTTTCATTCCAGTTCAGTAATTCTTTTATGAAATTATGGGCTGTTGACTTAGAAAATTTCTTTAAAATAGCAGTTTTCTGGACTTCTAATCACTGCAGATATTGAATTTATATTTGGTATGCGAGTCTACCATCATGAGTTACATATAAAATTTGAGTTTCATTCTGGTTCAGTGATTTTGATGAAATTATGGGCTATGGACTTTTATTTATTTTGTTTGTGAATCTTACATCTTATAAAATATGGAATTGTAATTTGACCCTGGTGCCAATGCAGCAATATTGGATCTGTAAGTGTTGTTTAAAACCTTTGTACAGCATGGATAAAAAGCTTGATGAAAGAAAATATATATATATATATAAAACCATCACTTATGTTTACTACAAGCCCAACTGTTCTGTGATGTCATTTATTAATGTAACATTATGCTTACGCCAAGTTAACCTGTTAGTTGATGACTCGCCTTTAATCAACAAATAGTACAGCAAGAAGTTTTGAATTTATAAATGCCCTTGTTTCAGTCACCACAATCTATGATCACTTCAGTGGCTCAGTGGCAGTGTGTCTCGAGAAAGGGAGGTTGTGGATTTGAACCCTGGTCATGTCATACATAGGACTTTCAAAATTGTATCTGCTTTCTTAATGGTGCTCGGTATTGAGAGTACAGAGTATTGACTGGTCAACCAGTTGTCAGGATAATGTGACTGGGGGAGTGGAATGCTTGTCTGTGGTGTACTGACTGTGATCTAGCACCTTGAAGTTCCACTGAGTATATGCTAGCACAAGGCAGATCATAAAATACACTTGCAGTCTTGCACATCTCCACATACATGAACTTGTTCTTAGATTAATCCTTAGACAAAAATAAACTTGCTTTGGTTGCAAATGGCAGAAAAAATGCTCATGCAACTTAATACAACATCAGCAACCTGCGAGTTAAATTTATATGCAAATGTTTTAAAATGCCATATAGCATATCAGCACCAGTGTTGTTACAGTGGAGTAATAGAGTACATCCCAGTCAAAATGATTTCACTTATATTGAGACAACAAGTTCTGGAATGGCAGTTCCTGTTGGGAAAACCATCAATACAGGAAAATGGGATTACCAAGAGAGCAGGTGTAATCTGTATGCTAGTGTATAAAATAACGTGACTGCCTAGATCACAAAATGACTTGAAAGTGAGTAGTGACTGTTCTTTCGCCAAGCACTCGGCATTATGAAATGAAAGTCACGTTTTTTTTTCGGATGGGAACTTAAAAGAAACGAGGGCCTGTGTCACGGTGGGCTTGGCTCGCTATTTAAAGAATCCTGCTGTATAATGCCATCAATGCAACGCCCAGGCAAAATTTCTGCACTTTCGCCTATAGCTGGCGACGTATCGATATAAGTGACACATTCTTGACTGGGACATTTAACACCATTACTCAACTCACTCTTACGGTGATCCTAAGCGGATTATAACTTGAATGTCAAATTTTTTTTTTTTTGGCGAGTAGAATCTATTTATTGTCCGAGGGAAAAGGTTAAATAAACTGTTAGATCAGTTATCGGAATGTCTAAATTATTCGAAAATATAAAATTGGTTAACAGTATATGAAGTTTCGTCTCTATTTCTTATTTTTTTATTATTTCTGATAAAATTTAGATGCACCATAACTGGCACAAGACAAAATTATGTAGCGATTCTTTCCATTAAGTTATCTGTTGTTTCTATGTGCAACAATACATTAATATCATGTGGATTATATAATACACGGGTTGGGATAATGGCAAACTGCCAGAAAAGTTAAGAAACTGTTTACTTCTCTGCAATTTGGCTCCGGATAAATTTGAAGACGACCTTACAGGGCGCCGCCATTTTGTATCGAATGTACACAGGGTATCGCGTATTGATCTGTGAAAATAGTACCGCAATCTAAACTTCAGAAATGTTCCGAAGGGCTGTCTGCAGCGGTCATAAAAGAGATACGAATGTTGGCCGCTGTTCGGAGCTTGGCGTAGTATATTATATCAAAACCGAAAAACGGAGCTACATCAATCCGGTTATATGATCACTGCTTATTTATAGGCACACAACATTGACCCATAGTCAGCTTGACTTTTTAATTAAATACTTATTGTAGACCAATTTATTGATGAAGATAACTTGAGGTTTTTATTACATTATGAGAAATATTCACTTTTTACAGAACCTATGTATAATTTAGATAGACCATAATATATAGGCAAACATTTTTGACCTGTCCGTTTGACCTTTAAGTTAAATATTTATCATGGACGACTGCATTTATATATAGGTCTACTCTGCATACTTTAACACAATAAACAAAACGCAAGTATACATCTGCCGACTAGCCGTGCGCTGCTGTAGAAGCTACGGGGTTAGCTGTATATTCCTACACTACCCTCCATCACTAATCAGAAGAATCGGTGAGTGTAATTAATTTTTGTCGCTGGTGAACTAATCTATACCTTCTGAAATCTTTTTCTTTGCTTCACATGCGGCATTGGAAACTTCATTCTCGAGAACACACTTAGTATCTTTTAGAACACTGTTAATTTTCACATTGAACTTGAACTGGTCCTCGCAACTTTTTCTTTTGAACCACTAAAAGCTCTTCTTGCAGCTTAATAAACTGAAATTCGGAATGCTCTTTTTGTGACTGCTGCAAATGCTTCAGCTCATCCGTAACTAAAATGTTCATCTGGTTCAAAAGTGTGTTTTGAGATTCCAAAATGACCTTTTGTATTTCTCCATTAATTGATTGTAATACATCTCTATCCATGATAACACGCAATTTAAATTTGATGTGAATAGATCGAACGCATAGCTAGAGTTGAAACACTCAGTGTTAAACACGGGTTTAAATATTAATCATGGCCGACTGCATTTATATTATAGGAATCAAACGGGTTTATTTTGTATACATACTGAGAACATTAATCACTTATTTTGCGTATACATTGTCAACTGCGACTCCTACTACTACCTATGTATAGGATGGACTCTTCTATATGAATATTCCTGGTGAAAGGTCAAACAGACAGGTCAATGCTGTTTACCTATATATGAATATTCCTGATCAATTCATTTCCAATACAGTCTAACCTGCCTTAAAGGCCACCTCTGTATAAGGGCCACCTGCTTATAAAGGTCAGTAGCATAGTATCCCAAATATTCTTTATCCATGTTGTGAACCTGTATATAAGGGCCACCTGCCCATAAAGGCCATATTTACTGGTTCCCTAGGATGGCTTTTATAGACAGGTTTGACTGTATATGTATATGGACCGCTGGTATTTACTACGTCTACATTATGAGAAATATGCAATGTTTATTTATTAACTGTGAATCATAACACTATCCATGTATCAGATGAACTCTCGTATATGAATATTCCTAATTAGAGGAGACAGGTCAATAAAGTTTCCCTATATTTTTAGTTATTTATGTGTAATATGTGTAAAAACCAAACAAACTAATCCATTTCCAAATCAAAATCCAGCAGCAAAGTAAAAATAAAGAAACTGACAAATTTGGGTAAACATGTGACCTTCAAACAGGGAGTGTGACCGGGTGCTCAAGGGGGGTCAAAATGTTTGTATCAAACATATTCTTTGAACAATAAAGGAAAACTAGTTTTAGGCCCTTGACTGGAACCCACAAGAGAAGAGGAAGAAGGGCCGACCAAAACAGGCTTGGCTCAAAAGTACTGACACAGATGCGAGAACAGTTGGGAAGACCATGGCTGAACTGAAGAAGTTATCCCAAATCCGTGTCAGATGTAGAGGTGTTGTTGAAGCCATTTGTTCCCATGGGAATTAGAGGCATAAGTCAAAGTTTTTGAGGAATTTTAAAATGTTACAAAGCCGATAATTATATGAACAATATTTATTTGACAATACTATGTGCATGAATTGGGTAAACGAAATCCTCGCCGGCCGGGTACCTACTATGTGTATGAATTGCCTTCTGGCCGGGTAAACAAAATCCTTGCCGGCCGGGTACCTACTATGTGCATGAATTGCCTTCTGGGTAAACGAAATCCTCGCCGGGTACGTAATGTGGGCATGTTTTTATCCTACAAGCAGAGACAACAACCCCGTGGTGGTAATAATTGATGTATCGCCGACCACGCCCACAATGAATGTTCCGACACTGGCAGCCATGCATGGTACCAAAGTAGTGTCAAGACAACTAATGACGTACTAGTGTCAGTGACGACACTAAACGGCACAATACAGGTCGAATTTTCATTCTCTTTGAATCTAATTAAAGCATGCCGGGCCTTTGTCGGAACATTGTGGGCGTGGCCGGCGATACGTCTATAAAATGATGAGCAGGCTGCTTTCAAATAAACTGTTGACTCTGGGATATTACAGGGCTAGGCTTATCGAGGCCCTCAAAATGTATTATGACTATTCTTAACACAATATTGCTGAAACTTATACTGGTATGATGTCTCGGTATCCAAAATTACCTTGGGATATTTATGACTCTCACTGTTCCATGTTCTCTTTATATTCAATTTTGATTTCACACCTGGCGGATGTAGAAGTGCTTATTCTCCCTCAGAATTGGTAAAAGTTCACCTGCTTATCTTAGCCAGTTTGAAGTTTTTACTCTGCTTTTTGGGCAGGCCGCAGTGGCCTAATTGATAAGTTAAGACGTTAGTCTACAAATCAAGGATCACTGGCCATTATGCCCCGCTCAGACCACATGTGGGAAAGTAAATTTTCCTTGTCGTTGGCCTTTACTGGTTCATATGGTATCAGTATAATGCAACTGGGGAGTGGTACGCTTGCCTGGGGTGTACTGACTCTGTGAGCTAGCATGTTAAAGTCACCCTGAGTGCACACTAGTACAAGGCAGACCATAAAACACACTCCCACTTCACATGCATACACAAACTTGTTCATTTACTAATCCATAGAGATTAATAAAATAGATCTCGTTCACAATAGCTGAAAAATTGCTGATGCAGCGTTAAGCAAAATTCATCCAACCAATCTGCTTTTGGGATTAGGATTTTAACATGGGCTGGTATGTTTTGTTAATTTTTGTGACACACTTTGTTGAATGTTACATTTAGTTAAAACAGGGAGGGGGATTGTCCAAAATTAAAATATCACCTTGTGAAGGTACATACAGGCATATTTTGTTTTATACAAAATCAAAACAAATTTAAAACAATTACTTATCAAAATAATTTAATTGGCAATTCACAATTTATACAATTTCACATTTAAGATTTGCCAACATTTGTTGTGGGTTTCTCTTTACATATGTAAAATCATTACATAATTATTTATATGTATATACAAATACACTGTATAAACAATTGTATGTGTTTATGACACACATATTTATTTACAAATTTATCTCACATATAAATATAACTGTACATGCATGTACACACTTTATATCCATGAATCTTGACATTTTACAGGGATAATTTTTTTATATTATTTGTTAATCTACAAAATGCCGGAATTGATTTTGAATAACTATGGTCTAACTTTGACCATCAAAGTTCCTACAATGTGAGAAAGTCCTAAGTGCCGTAACTGGTTTGGAAGTTCAAACATTGCGAGACAAAGACTGGTGGTTTTCTTTGCATACTCCAGTTTCCTTCAGCATCATCCCAAAATTGCCTGTCTCGATATAAATTTGATTAATACTTGAGTATTTAAATGACCTTGACATTAGTGAGAAAGTGGCATGGTGTTATAGTAACTGATTCTTAAAGTCATTAAAGAGAGAGAGGTTTCACAAAAATTGAGAAAGAGAGCAAAACATTTTAAAAAGACAGAAACAATAAGGGAGAATAAAAGAGAAAGAAAGCAGACAATGAGAGAGAGATTTTTATAAACGGAAACAATGAGAAAGATTTATAGATGGAAACAACGAGAGAGAGAGAGAAGTTTCACAAAAATGTAGAGATAGAGAAAGACAAAGATTAGAAAATTAATTTGAAAACAGCAAAGTATGACAATAAAACAGATAAAAATTAACACAATGGTTCTATGCATGTTATAATCATAATCTTAATTATATACCTACTTTACAAGTAGCATACCATTTTGTGCAAGAGTGAAAATAATGTTACATACCAAAGTTAATTCTACTCATGAACAATCGGAGCTTATGGTGAAATGAGGACGTTTTAGAAGAATTCATGTACTAGGTATATAATAATAGTTTTTCTGATATCATAAACATAAAGACAGCAGGTATGTTGATGGTGATAGTAGTGTTGAAGTTTCAAAAAAGAACAAAATAAATTTAATCCAGAGGTTGTGGTGTAAATGAGATTTTAGTAGAATCAATGTACCAGATACAAATTAATCATTTTCCAATATTATAAACATGAAGATGACATGTATGTTCATGGTGATAGTAGTGATTAAGCTTTGGAAAATGACAAAATAAATTTAATCTAGAGGTTGTGGTGCAAATAGCTTTTTAGTAGAATCAATGTACCAGGTACATATCAATGGTTTCCTGATATCCCAAACACGAAGAAGGCAGGTATGATGATGGTGATAGTAGTGTTAAAGCTTGGAAAAAAATATTTAAGAACAAAATTTAATTCAGAGGTTGTGGTGAAAATGACAACATTTTAATACAATTCATGTATGTATCAATGGCCTTCCAATATCGCAAACACAATGACTGCAAGTATGATAATGATGGTAGTGGTGAAGCCCAATAAATATATGGCATAATATATACAAAAATTTGACATTATAAATGATTTCTTTGACATTCTTGTGGTGTATATATTCCATAAAAAAGGTGGTTTTGTCTTTCTCACTTTTATAATTCGACATAAAGTTCAATTTAATTTTGAAAGAAACTTAAATACACAACTTTCACATTACCATGGGCCGACAAATTGCCTAAAACTTCTAAAAAACATTGAAATGGCAAGCAAAACGCAAAATTAATCATTTGGATTTTTCTTGAACATTGAAAGAAACTTAAATACCGGTATTTAATGTCAACATTATGACACACAAATACCAGGGCTTTGGAAATTGCTGAAATCAGCTAAAAAAAAAAAACCAACCAAATTGGCGAGCAAAAAGACGAATGGAAAATCAGTCAATCCATTTTTTTCCTCATAATTCTTAATTGAGTAATCACACAAACTTTTTTTATTTCATACAAATATACAAAGCTTTGATCTTTACTGCTGAATGACATTGTCTGTGTTTGTGGGGGTATGGCCAATATTTACACAAGCGATACCAGAAAAGTAAAACTTGGCCTTGTCTTATTGCAACTATAGAAACCAGGGGAGACAACTACAAGATGTATGAAAGAAATCATTTATAATGACAAAAATTAATGTTTAAGTTTATAATGACGAAGATTAAATTTTATATTACATTATAATGGGAAATAAATACATGTATTACAATATACACAATGAAATATCGTATGGTATATCATTTTGGAATGTTTTACAATTTAACAACCCTTTTTTATATAATATCACAAAATAAATATATATGTATATATATAAATATATGTATCACAATAATGATTAAATACTTCTATTTATTTTTTCTACATCCAAAACAACTATATCACCTTTGACAAAATTCACTCGTACTTCTTAAATGTGTATCGCAAATGGAGATATTTTAGACATTAGACTTGAATAAAATCATCAGACTGCATAGTCCGTCAGCGATATATTGACCGAGTGTTCATAAAAATGGGCGAGTCTAATCTCGTATTAATATAGGTAAACAACTTTCACCAGTTTGTTTGACCTTTACTTTAAATGTTTATTATGGACGACTGTATTTATATATAGAAATAACACGGGTACACAATGAGAACACTAATCACTTAGTTTGTACACACGTTATTAACTGCGAATCCTACTATTACCTATGAATAGGGTGGACTCTTCTATATATGAATATTCCTAATGAAAGGTCAAATGGACAGGTTAATGTTGTTTGCCTATACCATGTTATTGTATAGGTATATTAACGTCCTTATGCTTTCACCTATGTATAGACTCGCCCGTGTTTATAAACACTCCGCCAAAATATCGTTGACGGACTATAATATCATAAATTGCAGTTAAAAATTTTTTATACTGTAAGTTTCTTAGTTTTAAGTGACAGAACAAGAAGGTTTTTTTTTATTTCTTAGGAAAATTTATTTTACAGAATATTCTGAGTTATAATTTATACACTTTTTAGTGTAAACATTATGCTTGTTTTTTTAAGAGATGCATCTAAAAGGAAATTTTAATCAACTATGTTAAATTTATTCTATATAAATTTTAAGACAAAAAGCTTTTCTTGTATCAAAAGTTTAAAAAATTCACAAAAACTGACAAAATAAAGTAAGTGGGAGGTCATGGGTTCCAACCCCGACCAGTTCTGACCCAAAACTTGAAAATGGGTAGTGACTGTTCTTTTGCAGAGCACTTGGCATTACAAAATGAATGTCACAGTTCTTTCTGATGGGAACATAAAAAATAAACAGGGTCCCGTGTCACGGTTGGTGTGGCATGATAAAGAACCCTACTGTATAATGTTGTCAGAGCAACGCACCTTCACCTTTAGTTGGCAAAGTCTCCATATCAATGAAATTTTCTCGACTGGGATGTTACTCACCATTACTCAACTATACTCCACCATGGCTAAGGATATGACATGTTGTTATAAATTAAATTAACTAGCTATTTAATGGCACACATTTAAGAATTGACATAGTGTTTTGTGTCATTTATGAGGTGATAAACGAAGGTGAAGCGCACACAAATTGCATAATCTGCTTCGCAGTTGGAACCCATGACCCATGTACTAGATTTTTTAATTTGGCGATAGATTTAAACTAGCGCTAACTGTATTATCACTAAAATCATTAAGTTAGAACTCTGCAAAGGTAAATATGCTTACAGTATATTCCATCTGGGTTAAATAAAAAAAATTTACAAAGAAGGACAATTCAATTTTCTTTGGAAAATTTGAACAATGTTGACTCATGATCAAATACAAAAAAAAAAAAAAACAATCTTACCTGTGATTAATTTAATAAATACATTTTAAGAACCTGTGTAAACTTTATATGTATTTAATTGGATATTCATAATTATTCAGAGGTGTGCATTAAATAAAAATGCATATATCTGCAAAATAAGAAAGTCAATGGTCTCGAATGTATCGCCTAACTTCTATACGCACCAAAAGGATTTACATAAGCTTATAATAGACTAAACCTTGGTTTACACTTTCAGATACTTTGATCAAAATTTTTGATGGTAGACTTTGGTCGAGGTATTTTTCATCAAAGTTAATGAGTTTTCACTATTCAAGGTTCCTGTAAAACCTTACAAACAATACTAGCAGTACGTATGTATATATATTATATATATATATATACAGTAAAACCTTGTTATAATGCCCCGCGATAACTTCGCCACCTCGCTTATCGCCACACTATTTTGAAGTCCCAAAATCCATTTTGTTTATGTTTTTCTTTATCTGCCTCCCCCAATTTATCCCCAAACCCCTTTATATCGCCAAAATTTGACTGAACAAATGATGGCGATGAATTGAGGTTTTACTGTAATCATAATCAGGGGTTCAAAATTATGTCCAGGACCTTTTGCCTTTATTTCTGACAGGTCCAACACAATTTAAAAGTCCAATAATACCATTGAAAGGTCCATGTGCAATTATAGAAAAAGCAATTTTATCATTGTGAAAACAGTAGGTTCATTGGACTTATACCGTTTTAATATTAAGGGTACAAGTGTAAAATCAATAGGTCCGGGACATCGGGACCTGGGGAATTTGAACCCCTGATAATTTGTTCTTTCTTTCATTAGAAACTCTCGTAATATACTTTTCTGTATGGTACTGTTTTCATAGGGGTAAATAATTCATTAAACATTAGTATGTTAATTTCCTGCAAGCTTGTCACTTGAAGGGATGACCTATTTTTATCTGAATTGTGATTGGTCAAATTACATCAACTTTGAACAAAGTTGTATGAAAAAATAGGATGGGATAATATTTGATCATACAAAGTTCTTGAAATCTTTGGTCTTATTTTCAACCAAGATTCTGATATTCTTTAAATCCTTTCAAAGTGACTGATCAAATTTTTGATGGGCAAAACATCTTTAAAGTGATTTTGATAAAAGTTTTTGATGGGCAAAACATCTTCAAAGTGACTTTGATAAAAGTTTTTGATGGGCAAAACATCCTTCAGTCTTTGATCAATGTTATATTATAGTCTAATAATTCTTCAAAGTGGCTTTGATCAAAGGTTTTGACAGTGTATACCAACCTTTAAACATAAAATGTTTAGATTCTGGCAAGCCAACGCTTGCAAGAGAATAGCTGAAGGCAAAGTCCTTCCTTGGGCAACTATAGCTGTCAGGCAAGACAAAAAGAAAAAAAAAAAAGAAAACCACAAAAAACGAAAAAAATTAAATCCTATAAAAATTTGGAAAAAAGACTATGAAAATGTGAATATAGGTGTATATATCATTTTGTTGAAAAGGAGAAAATCTGGAGACTATAAAAATAGAAAAAAAATGCTGACAAAATAAGAATTTCAAAATGTTTTAGCACCATAAAAATGAGTCTATATTGTTTATAAAAAAGCTACTACTGACAGCTACCTCAACATCAACAAATAAAAATGATATCATCTTTTGTATTTTCAAGGGCAATTTCAAATACTGTAAAGGGGATTATTTTCGCGGGGTGAAAACTTCACAATTTCTGAAATCTGACATTTCGTGTGGGTGTAATTTCCGTGTTACCGATATAAATGGGTGTATGTTCTGTATATTATGATATATAAATCTGTATAGTTGTCATTTTCATGTGGGTAAAAATTTCACGGTAATTTCTTTAGCACGAAATAAGCGAAAATTTTACCCACGTAAAAATATCCCCCTTTACAGTAACATTTCAGATACTGAATAAAATGCTATCATAAAATTGGGTTCATGACGGTGCAAAGCATGATGTCACATAATATTTGTGCGAACTGCGAAAAAATTGTTTCTTTTAGATATAGAATCATATAACTTATTGGTAACAACTCCGTACAACAATTATTATCTTTCTTTATATAAATTAGGAACGATTAACGAGAGCAAAAAACCTCATCTCCACCCACCATGGATTTGTATTACTCAAAATTTTGCCAGATTCCATTTTTTTATCAGTCCCAGAAAAATAAATATTTTCATTTGACTTATCATAAGACTTTTGCTAAAACTTTAATAGGGAATTTTGAAAAGTTTAGTATGTTTAATTATTATTTTATTAATTCGTTTTTAATCTTCTTATACTTTCAGCATGATACAAAAATATTTTTTAAAAAATCTATGGCAATGTTTTCTAGTATTGAATAATCCATATATATTTAGAAATCTATTCTGTATTTCTGTATGCCAAAATAGTCCTTAAATGCCTTCATATCTAGATAATTTAAAAGATTAAATTCACAACCATAATTATCTATGTGAAAACGAGATTAATAATGTAAAAATAAAGAATGAATGAAACATTGAGCACAAAGCTTATTTTCAGAGTCTTAAAATTCATATACAGGAATAAAAAGTATTTTCAACTGATTATCTCCCTTTGCAAGGGATAAATTCATTAAGTCTGTATTTATTTCTATTTATGAAAATAACATGATACAAATTTTCAAACTCAATTTTTTTAAATGACAATTTTTAAGATTTGTTGAGTGAAGTAATTTTTTTTAAGTTAAATAAACATGCAGATCAAAGCTATTAAAAAAGTGCATGTTTTGTACTTGCAAGAGTTTGCTAAAATATAAACCAAGCAACTGAAGAGACTGACAAGTTGGTAACTAATTTTTAATACCAACACTGCCATTAAAAATTAATTCAGACATTCTGCAAAACTTTCATGGATAAACAGAATTTCAAGATGAAGATTCTTTTAGAATTAAAAAATAAAATATTGGTTACCATGACATTTTGATGTTTTGTTTGATATGAGATGTTGCTTGGGTTGAAGATCAGCAGTGGAGTGATATAGGATTTTACTTCACAGTTTTTGGGTTGAGGAAATGTGTGCCAGTGAGAATATTGAAGAAAAACAAAGAAACAAGCGCTATATGGGTTAAGTCAACATTTTTGTTAAAATGGCCTTTGTAAACCCAAGTTTCTCAAACATTTTCATTTTAACAAAGGGAGGCAATTGCTGCTGTTAAAAAATTAAATGTCAGGATATTTAACAAACAAATGACCATTTAATAATCTGGACCAAACAAATGACCATTTTATAATTTTAACCAAACAAATGACCATTCAATAATATGGACCAAACAATAGATCATTAAAAATCTGGACCAAACAAAATGGCCATTCAATAATCTGGACCAAACAATAGATCATTAAAAATCAGGACCAAACAAAATGGCCATTCAATAATCTGGACCAATCAAATCACCATTCAATAAGCTGGGCCAAACACAAGACCCTTAAATGATTTGGACCAATCAAATGGCCATTCAATAATCTGAACCAATCAAACAAAAATTAAAAAATCTGGACCCATCAGCAGTAACAGATTTCAACATAGTTTTTAATTTTACCCATAAATTAAATGGTACAAGCCTTTTCTTTGAGTTTGGGCTGTACCAATAGTAATAAAGGGTAGACTAGGAATACTTCGGGTACAATTATAATATCACAAAACGCTGTATCAAAGTCATTTTATAGCAATCAATGTGCTATCTAGTAAACTTCTTAAAAATATTTTTTCCTTTTGATAAAATTCCGCTGCTTTTCTTCTTCTGTTTGGATTCTTCCGGGGAGACAGATTTGGGTGTGACTGACACCTGTTGTTGGCTAACATGACTAGGGGTAAGGTCTACTCGATCATGTTGTAGTGACTCCATCTGTGGACTGGGTCCCAATTTCTGTATCTAAAAATAAATCAATAAATTAATTAATTAAGACAAATTTACTAAATGAAAGGAAAAGTAAAATTGTTGAATAAATAAGGAAAAATGTTGTCAATAGGTTCAAAACTAAAGTTAGATGTATATACATTTACAAGAAGAAAAGCAAGTAAACAAATAAATAAATAAATAAATAAATAAATAAATAAATAAATAAATAAATAAATAAATAAAGATGGTGAATAATAAAATATTTAATAAATATTTTCTTTATTGCATGTTAATTATTTTTCGCTTTAAAATTTATTTCTAAAACTAAATACTAATCTATACAAAACAAAACTATTGATTTAAAAAAATACCAACAAAATTTGTGAGAAAGAATTGTGGCAGTTTATTTATGAAATACATGTCCAAATAAATGCTCAGGAAAAGTGAGCACCTCCGCTTTTTCTATACTTTTATGTGGCAGGTATATTCCATAAATTACAAAATAATTCCAAACAGAGGTTAAAGGTCAACAAGGGAAAGCGAAAAATTGTGACTTGAACACCTTTATTTCACAAACAAGCATTATATGAACAAGACAAAACTCTACAGAAACAGAAACTTTAAGATTACTGTGAATTTAAATTTTGAGAATTTCTAGTTGATCTCAAAAGTTGCTTTAATGATTTTTTTTTTTAATTTTAAACACTAAGTTCAAATTTTAATACTAATTCAAATTTCAAATAAAGATACTGATTTAAAATATTAAATACTTATTTCAAATTTAAAATACATGTACTGATTTCAAATTTGAAATACTAAATACTGGTAGTGTAACCATAGCAACCTAAGTGTCACTACACTATAAAAAGCCACTAACTAAAGATGTGTAGTTCTAATCTGGAGAACCTACTATCTATGTGAAAAATGAACTCTACCATCTAACTAACAAAGGTTACCCTATTACCATAAAATTCAGATGGAATGATCTACTTATTTCATTTGGGGACATGCTCAAATTGACAATCGGGGTTGAAAATAAAAATACAAATTTAAATTGTTTTAAAAAATAATAAAATGAGATGTGGGTTTATAGTATAGTTATAATTACTACACATATATTGAGACATCACCAGCTATATGTCAAGTTGTAGAAATGTCTCCTATTTTTCATGTGTTCTATTAGCATAGTACACATGTACCCTCCTTTTTCATTCTCAAGTTTTCATTTATTTAAATTTATTTAAGGTCACTTGGCATACTTTTTATAGATGTGTCTTAATATTGAGCTTGTAATCAAACTCATTTTGGTAAAATTCGTCCAATATTTATTTATTCATAAGAAAAGTTTTTCAATCTTGTTTGAAAATGAAATATTTAAAAGCAAAGGGACAAATAGAATAAAAACAGGAACAGATCAAAATTATATTTTCATTTGCCCTTCCATGCTTATATCACAATGATAAGGGCGTTAAAGGGCATGAATGTTTTAATGACAGCTATCACTTAGCAATGATCCAGGTGTAACTATGATGTCACAGTCTCATAAAGGGAGATAATAATACAAATGGAAATACTTAAAAATTTAAAAATACAAGCATTAATGTAGTTGAAGAATTTGAAACAATTTTGTTACAGAAGGTAAAAAAGTTGAACTATACTGGTGGTCCTTAAGAATTAATTTGTCTTGTATCATTTTGTTCATAGATGGTAAAAATGTGGAAGTATACCAGCTGTCCTTAATTTGTTTTGTATCATTTTGTTCATAGATGGTAAAAATGTTGAAGTATACCAACTGTCCTTAAGAATTTGTCCTGTATCATTAATGGTGGTTAATTTTGACATGCAATTTGATTATAACACTTAAATTGTTATGATTCATTCTGATTATGCAAAACATATACCATATAACATGAACATGCAACATAACAGTACATTGTATTATTATATATTATATAGACATCTTATAGACATACATGTGACATACATAAATAAAACAAGAATGATTCAGAATTGACGGATCGCCGGCCACACCCACAATGTTCCGACAAAAGCCCGGCATGCTTAAATTACACACTGAAAGAATAAAAACTCGGCCTGAATGGTGCCGTTTAATGACGTCACTGACACTAGAACATCATTAGTTGCCGTGACCCTGCTTTGGTACTTTGATGGCAGGGCAGTGTCCGAACATGAAAGGCGTGGCCGGCAATACTTCAATTATATGTCTCACTGTGCCAACAACTTGTCTTTGGACAAATGATAAGGCCTTTTGTCACAATCTTGACTGGGAGGCATGGTATAAATTTTAGAACCTGTCTGGTTTGAGGACTGACAATTTGTCAGAGATCCTAACAAATGATTTATCAAATTTATAAGTTCCAATTTGGATAAAAAAATAATATAAGTACTTTTGATTTTTATAACAAGTACTGATATTAGTTGTTTCATAACCCGACTTTTTTTTTAGATCCGATTCCATTCTTGCAGGTTATGGCCTAATCATTTTTAAAAAAACCAATTGGAAATCACAGCCTAAACTTTTTTCAGGCTTAGTGTCGTGACCTTAATGTTAAGAACAGATTGTAGGTCATGACCTTATTGTATGGAACTGATTGAAGGTCATGACCTTATTGTATGGAACTGATTGTAGGTCATGACCTTATTGTATGGAACTGATTGAAGGTCATGACCTTATTGTATGGAACTGATTGAAGGTCATGACCTTATTGTTGAGAACTCATTGCAGGTCATGACCTTATTGTTGAGAACTCATTGCAGGTCATGACCTTATTGCTTAGATACGAACGTCATAACTTATTGTATAGACCTGAATGAAGGTCATGATTTAGTTGTGTAGAAATGATTGCAAATCATGACCTAATTGTTTAGAATTGATTGCAGGTCATGACCTTAATGCTAAAAACTGATTGTAAATCATGACTTTATTGAATGGAACTGATTAAAGGTATGACCTTATTGTTAAGAACTAATTGTGGGTCAAACCTTATTGATTACAACTGAATGAAGGTCATGACCTTATTTTCAAGAACTGATTGTAGGTCAAACCTTATTCAATAAAACTGATTGAAGGTCATGACCTTATTGCTTAGAATTGATTGAAGGTCATGACCTTATTGTATGGAACAGATTGAAGGTCATGACCTTAATGCTTAGAAATGATTGTAGGTCATGACCTTATTGTTGAGAATTGATTGCAGGTCATGACCTTATTGCTTAGAATTGATTGTAGGTCATGACCTTATTGCTTAGAATTGATTGTAGGTCATGCCTTATTGCTTAGAATTAATTGTAGGTCATGACCTTATTGCTTAGAATTGATTTAAGGTCATGTCCTTATTGTATGGAACTGATTGAAGGTCATGACCTTATTGCTTAGAAATGATTGTAGGTCATGACCTTATTGCTTAGAATTAATTGTAGGTCATGGTCTTATTGCTTAGAATTGATTGTAGGTCATGACCTTATTGCTTAGAATTGATTGCAGGTCATGACCTTATTGTTAAGAACTAATTGTAGGTCATGACCTTATTGCTTAGAACTGATTGAAGGTCATGACTTTATTGCTTAGAAATAACTGTAGGTCATTACATTACCTTAACTTAAATGTTTACACAGAACCAACACCATGAAAAGTAACACCTTGGTTACAATCTTGACCCCTGGCAAGACAAAAATACAGTGGACATGTTGTGATACAAGGACGTACATTTACACATAGTTAAGACAAGTCAAAAGTCATAGACACTTAATTATTACTATTTTCATACTGGGACCAGACCAAAAAGGAGAGGGACAGAGATAAAAAGGGGGAGGGAAGAAGCAGATAAAAAAGGGGTGGGACAGAGACAAAAAAGGGGAGGGACAGAGACCAAAAAGGGGAAGGACAGAGACTAAAACTGCAAAGGACAAAGTCCAAAAAGAAGGAACAAATACAAAAAAGGAAGAACAGAGATCAAAAAGGGGAATAGCAGAGACCAAAAAAGGGAAGGGACAAAGACCAGAAGTTGGATGAACAGGAGCCAAACAGAGGAGTTACAAATAAGTAAGAGAAAAAATGGACACAAGTGAAAGGATAGTCACCATTGTGGTGCACCAGTAGTGGCAGAATCTGCCAATGGATCCTGAAAGTTGGACAGGACTCTATAACTCTCAAGTGATTTCCATGAGATTTGTAGCCGTAGGAAAGGTCAAGGGGATGTCTAAAATTTTAACCAGCTAATTTCAAAGCTGTCAAATCTGCTGGCTGTCGGAAAACAATGATAACAAGGCGATGCATGATCTGGAGAGAGGAAAATTACTATTACTTTGATAAATGCCCTCCCCCTTTCCCCCCCAAAAAAAGCACCACTATTTGGTACCCGATTTGAAGTCTTCTGTCCAAGTACAAAATAATATCAATTAAGTGTCCAATGACTTTTTTTGGTCACATTGGTACCATAACCATTTATGTGTATCCTGAGTAGAAGCTGATATATATGAAAAGAGAAAATACTTGTACCTATATACTAAAACCAGCACTGATGGGGACTAATGGCTGCAAACAATATACAACATCATATCAGTCAAAATCAACAAAAATACCATAGCTCAACAAGTCTGACCTAAAATGTTTGACCTTTAACCTTAGGGTTATTCTATTGTTGCGGCATTAAATGGATGTCAGGTATATTGACAGGCCTTAAAAATGAACCAGAAAATAACACAACCTAATGTTTAAGTCTAATTTTTAAATATCTGATTTATAGACAAATTATTCCCCTTGTTTGAATTCTTTTGTTTATGAAATCTCTTCATAATGACAGTGGGTACAAAGCTAAGATCAGCAAGAACAGTTTGACATTCTGTATTTTTGTACCAAATTATGTTATTTATAAAACAGAACTTAACATGCCCTAAAAATAAATAAACTAAATAAATCTAGTGTTTATGAAATTTCTAATGGATAATGATAATAATACTAATTGAGGGTATCTGTCACATTGTATCCACTGTGTACCCATTTAATATACCTTCATAATCAAAAAGCAGGAAACAATCCCCAAGGTCAATATTTAGATCAGATTAATTGAGCTATAGGATATAAGTGCATAATAAATAAACAAAATTAAAATGGCAGAAATTATAAAATAAATACAACTGAAATAACTTATAGTCAGATTTGAAAGATTGAAAATAATTAAAAATAAGTTTTAAATTCAAATGCATGAAAATGTTAAAAAGAAGGATGTGAAACTAATACTTGTGTGGAATGAGTTGTCTCCCCTTAAATGATTGTAGTTGCCATAGTTAAATTTATTTAAAACTTTAGATAACATCACAAAATATATGTGTATGCCTAGTTAAAGCTGGATGCAAGCTCATCAACAAATTTACTGTCAAAATTTTTCAATGACATTATTACTCAATTTGATTCAACACAACTATAACAAAACATTGATTACAAAATTGGTGCAGCCATACAGAATAAACTTTGCTGGAAAGGACAGTGGTTGAGGAACAGGGGATATGACGTTACCTGCCCAGATGGCCATGAAGACTGTACATCAAACTTATCAAAACCAGTTCCACTCTCAGAATGTGAAATTGGAAAAATATTTGCTACACATTTCTGAAAGTGGCCAATCCCACTTTTTTATGGAAGCTCCAGTTTTCCCAACCATTCCAGAAATGGCCGTCTTTATATAAAATGAAAAAATCTTGATAGGGGTTTATATATAAATGGCCATTACTCTCTAAATCTAAAAATTCTTGAAAGAAGACATGGAAAAAAAATTAAATGCAAAAGTTCAAGAAATGTCTAATCACAGTTAAAAAGTTTTAAACTTTTTTCTGTTGTATCTTAAACATTTTTCTGTCATGTTTTGGCAACTACAATCATCAGAAATGGAAAACAATGGGATTCGCCAATATAAGATGTGATCAAAACCCTTTAATAGTTGTGCGGGACATTTTTGAAAACATAATTCACGTTTCCCATACTAACTTCAATTCCAGGGAAAACGTAAACTGATCTGATTCCATATTCAATGGAAATAATCGTTCTGCACAAACGTTAGGGGTATCACATGGTACAGCAGCAAACCTCATTAAAATTCATAAAAAAGAGAAATATTGAAATAACCAATAAAGCCTCTTAAAATAATAGAAAAAAAAAAAAAAACGAAAGAAAATGAGAAAAAAACAAAGAAAAAAAAAACATAAAATAAACAGGCATAATATTATAAAAGCATAGATATGTATATAAACGGAAATAATTAATTTTGGTTGGGTGGTGGGTTGGATGAATGTTATTTTAAGTAACGAAAAGACTGTCATTCTTTTTAATCTCAAGGATTAATCTAAATCTCAGGGATTACTCTAAATGCAAGTTCATGTGTGAGTGTGTTTGTGTGAGTATTTCTGATCTTTGTACATGTAAGTACTTATGATGTCCTTTAGAATCCTAGGACACTTGCCAGCAATGTTGCAGAAAAACATGGCAGACCACTCGTTTTTTTATGAATGAGTTAGAGTTTACCCCAGAGCAAACCATAGTTAAATCACATCCAGATCTTTGTTTTAACATCCATAATCATCATTTATTCTCAAAGATGGTATGTGTGTATTTGTGTGAACACATGTGGATATGTAAATATGTGTGTACACACAGGTGTACATGGCTTGTGTTTGAGTTTGTGTGTGAACACACATGTGGACATGCTGTGTGTGTGTGTGTGTGTGTGATGACATGTTGACATGATGTGTGCATGCCAGAATACATGTGGACATCATGTGGACATGTGTGTATGTGTAAACACATATCTGGATGTGTATTAACATGTGTGTGCATGTGTTTTCATGTGAACACACACAAGCATGGTATATGTGAACACACATGTGGACATGGTTTGTGTATTATGTGTGCTTGTGTTTACAAATATGGACATCAGGTATGTCCGGTATGTGTTTCAGTGTGTATGTTATTAAACAGGTTAGAGTGCAAGTGAAGAATAAAGTTTAAAATGCAAGTATCAAACTGATCTTCAAGAGGTGAAATGATATTAAAGGAAAAAGTGGAATAAATTTTAAAAGGAAAGAATAATAAACAGCTAAAAAACAGGCAGCTAAAATGTAAAGGAAAAAGTGGAATAAATTTTAAAAGGAAAGAATAATAAACAGCTAAAAAACAGGCAGCTAAAATGTGTCAAGTAGGTGTGGTCAAAGATCAACCCTTTATAACATATCAACAAGCAGCGTGACTGCATCCTGTCTACAATAGCATGCTGGTGATCATGTGACAAGCTGTTACTATAGTAACAGGCAAATTTACATATAACCATGACAACCATAACATTACATGGAAACAGTAGAATACATATATCCAGAGGATAATAAATATACAGATATGTGTTTGTTTACGTTGACAACACAAACAAAGGGAAGAATCTAAATACAGAGATAAAAAAACATGCCCTAAATTTTGGAAAAAAAGCTAATAATGCCTTTAAATCACACTAGATGGCACCACATGCATGCATAAGGTTACAGTCACCTACTTTATCAATGCCTAAATCAGACTGTCGTGAGGCAGAAAGGTTGTTGAGACTTTCTCCTGACCTGGCTGGTGAAACTACGCTGGCACTCTCCAAGACGTCGTCATCCGATAATGGGGCCTCGGTCAGGAAGTTGGAGGGCACCAGTCCCTTTTGACCGCTTGGTAGCTCTCCCATAAAGAAGCCATCTTCATCCATTTCTCCATGAACTATAATAATGTCACCTGTTCTAAAGGCTAGTTCAAGCTGCCAAAAATAAATAAATAAATAAATATAATAAATTTAAATTAAAATGTCTATACAATTAAAATAATGAAAAAAGTATCATATTTTTCTATGTCTGTTAGACACTTGGTTGCTATGGAAATGGTAATTTTTCTGTATTTTACATAAATAAATAAAATTAAAATGTCTGTACCATTAAAACAATGAGAAAAAGAACCAGATTCATCTCTGCTAGATTTTTGGTTGCTAAGGAAATGATGAATTTTTATATTTAAATCTCTTTTTCTCTTTCGATATTTTAATTTAAACTCATCTTAAAGGAGTTTTCATATGTATTAGTGAGACTGGATAAAGAATTTTAAGGCCTCAAAGTTGAGTGGTTTCCACATTTCTTGGTCAAGCGAACTGACAAATTTTCTCATACTTGGATCTGTCCTGAGTGGGATTCAAAACCTAGGCAGTGAGAGACACTGTGATCTGTAAGTCTGGGATTGAGACCACTTGGCCATTGAGGCCCCTTAACCAGCCTTTTTGATGGTGCAAATGTGATTACTGTAGATTGGGAAATTTTCGTGTCATCTAATTTTCCCGTGAACAGTTTAATATTTCTTCGGGTCTTTTAATTTTTGCGTGATCCCGACTTTAGTTTTAATTTTGCAAGCTACAAGACTGTCTTAAAATTCTTGCAGGAAAATGAAACATTTTGTGTCAAAATTTTCAAAATACTGCTTATTTTTCGCGACGCTTTTCACTTGTGAAGTTACGCAAAAAAAAAAAAAATCGCGAAATTTCACCAATTAACAGTATGTTTGCCTGGTGGAAATTTTTGCTATTTAATCAATTAAAACAATTAAGATCTTGTTATTAACATAAGAATGAGTAAAATCGCGAAACATAACTCCCTCGCATTTTCTACATTTACAGTTCTCTGATACAGAACAATATCAAACATTATTCAAGTTCATTTGATTTTCTATGGAAATAAAGCCTAATTTACTGTCACAAATCACTGACTTGAACAGAAATCTTTTGCTTTAAAACACACTTATATTCTCATTGAAGATTGCACAATGACTATAACTTAATATTCCCACACATCTATCCATGTCACCAGTGCTAGATTTCCCTGTCTCACCCAGGCTGAGACAGATCACACAAACAATCTCCCTCTTTAACTGGATCTCTCTGACTTTTAAATCTGATTCCATGAAAAAATGAAGGGCATTCCAGATGAGACATGATCATTTAATGACTCTAAATTGATGACATTATAATCATTTTATGCCAGAACGTCAACAAAATTCAATGACGTTATTTTCAGAAGGCACGGATGGATGGTGGCATGAAAAAATGAAATTTTGATGCAAATATTTGTTTACAAATCACGTTTTTTATGTTGCAAATGTGTGTGAAAAAGAATCTTGCACCTAAAGCTCATTCTGGACAAGAAGATACTCATCCTGGTTTGACATATCTCTGTCTTACTGTTTTACTGATGTAAGATTCTATTATGATTACCTCAGCATCTACATTTGGCGACAGTTCCTGCGGATCATAGTCATACAGCGATACCATTCTCTTGCTTTGACCACTTCCTGGCATTGGTGGAATACCGTTTGGACTTAGCCGGACATTTGTGTGGTTCTCTACAGGTTTTAAGTAGTGGTCATTATTTACTGTAACTATAGAAACAGATTTTTCACTATTCATCAGGTAAACATACAGTAACATGTTATTCAATTTTAAGTTGAACAATATAACTGTACCTTAAAATGGACATTTTTATAAAATACTTTATAAGGAGGTTTATTCTGATGTGTCACCCTTCAAAGAAATCTCTCGCATAGCGATTGGATAACTTGCCAGGGTACTTGGAGTTTTGTTCGGAAATCTGCCGGGGTACATGAACGCACATAACGTTTAGTGGTAAAAGGGAAGCAACTCGTACATCGCTGACGTCTGGTTACAGTAAACAAACATGGCGACAACATATGCAAGTCACTCAAAATAGGAAATGGAAGTTAAAAAGATCCAACTGGTACCGCTTTGAAGGGTGACAAAAACGTTATACAGGGCTTTGGCAGGTTACACGGCCGCACATAAATCTTTGACTAGGGACATGGGGCCGTGTAACCTGCCAAAGCCCTGTATAACTTATAGTGTCAGTGTCACTACAATATATGATATAACACAACCCTGTGATCGCACGGACGACGAGTTTCAATAAGAAAATATATAAACATGTATAAAGATTATAGAAAGATTTTTTTCTGTTGGAAAGACTTTCATTTGTAGCCTCGCTGGTCCAATAGGACATCTATGAGCTACTGCTTGTTTTGTATACAACCACTTTTAACTTAACCATTGACCACTAAGTCAGTAAACAGGAAGTAGATGTCTGGCAGACTTGAAATCCGTACTTGTGGCATGGGACCTCATACTGAACTCGCATACACAATTTCAAGTGGCTGTGATTAGTGGTTGCTAAGAAAACTGTTACGATTTTTTTTTTTGGTCAGAACGTCAACAGAAGGGCAGAGTTAAACCAGTATACCATACCCCCTCCCCTTTTTTTTAAGCTGGCCTGTTCCAATAAAATGAATTTGAATTATTTATAAATTCTTACCAGGTTGATTAGACTCTACATTATAGGTTTCTTGACTTTCCTTAAGTAGCTGTTCAGCTAACTCAGGGTCATCGACTTGAACCTCGGAGACCATGTTACACGGGACAAATCCCATACGACCTTGACATTCACCTCGATAAAAACCGTCAGCATCCTTATCACCAAATATCTGGATAAATTACAGGAAAAAAAATCAGTATTAATTTATAGTTTTTTAATTGATATTCAAAAATTCATCAAATATATTTATGCAAACATAGCACTAATCTATGGCATAGTTGTATATATGTCGATGGGTAACTTGAAGCCAATCTTAAAGGTTACAAATGCTTAATGCCTATATAACATATATGTATTAAGTTTTTGTAACTGCTAAGACAAATTAAAGTTAATACCCCTGATCTGCGGCATAATAATCCATCAGCCATATTGTGGCAGAGTGTTTATGGACATGGAAGAATCTATATAATGTAGATAGGGTAAGATGGGGTATATAAAGGTGGAGTTAACAAATGAACACATGAAGGCGTGAATATACATATACGACAACACAGTATTAATACCCGTTGGTGTATAACAAACTCGTCTGTGTTTATAAACACTCTGCAACAATATCGCTGACGGACTATAATTTCAAATATGTTGTTTGGCATCAGATACTGCCATGGGCGAAAGTTTGAAATAACCCCCCAAAACTGAAATTGTTTTGATTAAGGTACTCAATAAAAAGTCAGTCTACAAAATAAAACTTTGAACATTTGGACACTGTCAAAGTCTACATCTGGTGGACTGACTATTTTTACCGTCATCATTATTGTGAAGTTTGTAATCCCCCCCCCCTCCCCAAAAAGAAAAAAAAACTGAAAACATTTCGATTATTAAGGTACCTTATGATAATAATGAAACTCAATAGGAAGTTGTTCACCAGATGTAGACTTTGAATATTGCAACATTCCAAGTGGTCAGATTTAAGCTGGTAGAGAAAACCAGAGTACCTGGAGAATATCTCTGACCTGTAGCATTACATCTTGCAAGGTGACTGGTTAACTGAGAGATGAGTCATGGTGTTTAACATTCCAGGCAAGAATATTTCACTTATATCGAGACATAGCCAGCTATGGATGTAGGTGCAGGAATTTTGTCTGTGTGTTGTGCTGATGGCATTATACAGCAGGGTTCTTTATCGTGCCACACCTACTATGACATTGGACCTAATTTACTTTACGTTCCCATTTGTAAGAACTGTGACTTTTTTTTTGTAATGGCGAGTGCTTGGCACAAGAATAGTCACTACCCACTTTCAATTCTTGGGTCAGACCTGGTCAGTGATCAAAGCCATGACCTCCCACTTACTGCAAGTGGGGGTGGGGGATGGGGGAGGTCTAGTCATTTACTATAAAACACACTTATGTTCTACCTGAAGATTGCACAATGACTAGATGAACATTAGTCATCTCAAATAAAAAAAATTAAAATTATGAAAAAAATATATATAAAATTGTCAGAAAAATCAAATAATGAATTTAAAAAAGAAAATATTTCCAATATAAATAAATAATATTTTCATTAACCAACATATAATAATAATAATAATAATAATAATAATAATAATAATAAATTTAAAAAATAACAACAGCCCCAAAAAAGAACATAAACAATATAAAACACAAAACAAAAAAAACAAAAGTTAAAAAAAAAAAAAACAACAGTATTTGTTATAAAATGTTGCTATCTATATTTCAAGCTGAACAAATACACTCTATAATAAATAATAAAAGAATTTAGCGTCAGAAGTTTCAGTAAATATCTATACACATGTATAACTAAAGCAAAAAGAGAAGGAGGAGTGGTTGCTATAAAATGACTAGTGCGCCTATTAATTTAATTTGGGATTATAGATCCACTAATAAATTTGAAAATCTACATTTCTATAAGAAGTTAGAAAGGCTGTTAAATTATTATTATAAATTATTATTATAAATATTATAAATTTTCTGAAAATAACCTGAAAATAAATTGAAAAAAAATCAATATAAGTTGTTTTTCTTTTTGATATATATATATATGTATATCTTTTTTCTTATTTTTTTTTTTTTTTTTTTAATTTTAACATTTTCACAAAATATGAAATAGACGAAAACAACATTCATACACACTTACATTTCAATATAAATTATTGATTTTACTTTTATGATTTCACTATGTCTATCGTTTTAAAAAAATATTTTTTGCATTTTTTCATTCTCTTAAAATGCTTAAAATTAAATAATTATCAAAAGGTTCAATATAATTTTGGCTCAAAAGCACAAAAGCAGCTGCCAGTAAGCAAAGTGTACAGAACAACCTGCCTAAAAGACCACCTCTATATAAGAACCACCTGCATATAATGGCAAGTAAAATTGTTTCCCAATTGTTCTTTTGACCTGTATATAAAGACCAACTGCTCATAAAGCCCACTTTTATTAGTTCCCTTGGGTGGCCTTTATAGACAGGTTTGACTGTAGTTCCACCTTCACATCTAGTCCAACAAGTTTCTTTTAAAAAATAAAAATTTAAGCAATAGGCAGATTCTGATATTACCTCTGCTGGTTTGACATAAACTTAGTGCAGATGAACTTAAAATTTTAGAGTAAGCAATGAACTTATCTTGGAAATTAAAATTTCTGTATTACCAATAAAAAAAGAAACAACAACGAAAAAACAACAAACAAACAAAAAAAACTACATAAATTCAACACAACAAACATTTTTTACATTATGAACCATTTCAATACTGACCTTGAGAATTTGACCCTCCTTAAACGGAAGTTCCTCATCGATAGCATCCTCATTCGGTGACATAGTCACTGGATCATAGTCAAATAATGCCACAAATAAACGCACTCTATTGTCCTCCACGGGCGGATTAATTTCTCCGCTGATAGAATCCACATCTCCTGTGTCCTCGTAATCCAATGATTCAATTTCTGAGATATTTAGATCAGGTTTATGCTTGTTAAATGAATCACTTGATTTTAAATCATTTGCATTTGAATCTTGTTCATTATTGTAATACTTTCCTGATTTGTGTTTGGGACTGTTCGATTTTCGTCTTGGACTGGTCGGGATCATTCTTGGACTAGTTCTCGCCGTTTTATCACTTTTTGAATTTAAATTAACATCACTGGTTTGTTCGTCATTTTTATGCGATTCTTTACTGATATCTCTGTCTTTTTTTTTTTTTGGGTGATTCCATTGTATTTTTATTTTGATGTTCGTTAAACTTATCTATGTTCTGGTTAGCCTCCCGATATCCATCTCTACTGTCCATATCTTGTACATATTTAGACGTTTGCGGACTTGTTCCACGTGTGTCTTTATCACTTTTAACATCAATCATTCTCGGAGATTGACTTTTACTTCTTGGAGATTCATTTTGATACCTATCACTACTTTTCCCCTGTGATGATCTTCCGGATAATCGGCCAGATATGTCCATTTCCTCGTCAGAAACATCTAGCGACGTACCTTGTTCAGTGCTGCTATCACGAGTTATTTCTGAAAATCAAAATAAAGTCTAACCAATTACAACTGAACAAGCAATTCATTAAATTAGGATTCCCACCAGTAGGAACTTCAGTCAAAGGGCCATAACTCCCAAGAAAATTAATAAACCAACTCGGGTTAATGATATACACATCTTATATCAATGTTGATGCCTTGCACCAAGTTTCGTAAAATAGTGCTCCATAGCTTTTGAGAGTTACGCAAGACAAAACATGTCTGCTAGGACAAATGGAAGGATGGATGGAAATTCTAGGCTATAGTTAAAGATCATACATTACTAACACAGCAAAGACCTTGATCTATATTTGAGGTTGGAAATGGATTCCATTTTCAAAAATATTCTTCCCCCCCCCCCTCAAAGAAAAATTGAATTTTCCTATGATCCATATTCCAGCTCAATTTTATCTTAAATTTTTCCAAAATTAAACTAAATGGATTCCATTTTCAAAGGCATTACGGTATTGAATTTTCCCATAATCCACATCCTGGCATATATTAGGGCCATCATCCAGGCTTTGGACTCCAGATTTAAAGGTTGTAGGTTCGAATCCCAACAATTTCAAACATTCTGCATAAGTTTTACAAGTTAATGACCATAGCATATACTAGAAACATTATACAAAAATTAGCATCAGACTCCACATCTAAAGGTTGTGGGTTCGAATCCCAACAATTTCAAACATTTTGCACAAGCATTAAAAGTTATTGAATTTGATCATGGCATGTGCAAGGGCCATCTCCCAAAAATAAATTTGGACTCCAGATATAAAGGTTGTGGGTTTTTAAATTAACAATTTCCAACATTCTGCACAAGCATTACAAGTTATTGATCATAGCATAGGTTAAAATCATAATTCAAAAGTTGCTTTGGACTCCAGATTTAAAGGTTGTGGGTTTGAATCCAAACAATTTCCAACATTCTGCATAAGTTTCACAAGTTAATGACCATTGCATAGGGTATGGTCACTATCAAAAAGTTGCTTCAGACTCTAAAAGTTTTAGGTTTGGTTGGATCTCAACAATTTCTAACATTCTGCACAAGCATTACAAGTTATCGATCAAGGCATATGCTAGGGTCATCACCCAAAAGCAGTGTCAGATCTAACAGTTTTGGGTATGAATTCTGATACCGGCATGATGTGACCTATAAGCAAAATACTTCCATCTCACATTGCTGCAGCAACTTCTGCATCTGCTGTCTTAGTGAGCTAGCACCTGAAAGTCACCACAAGTGCCTGTAGACAAAGCAGGCACACAGATAAAGAACACAGTCTGTCATGGTCACATTAAGGTCGGCTAATGTAATGCACACACGGATTTTCAGTTTCGACTAGGTACAAGTACGTGAATAATATCGAATATTATTCAATTTTATTTGATTTTCTATGAAAATAAAGCATAATTCACTGTCACAAGCAGAATGGCTTGAACAGTAATATATTGAGGGAGTATAAAAAGTGTGACAACCCTGATTGGAAAATCTAAAACAGTAAATTAAGAATAAAAAAACAATGATTACCAATTGCTGGAACCACTCTTAATGGAGATTTCAAACGTACTGGTGACTGAGACTCTGTAGGTGCTTCCATTTTGACTGGAGACTTGTGGGATACTTTTTTCGGTGAAGATTTTGCTCTGGGTGAACCTCTATCATCTTTGACCTGTTAAATTAGTTACATCAGATTTCATAAAAAAAGTTTATACCATTTATAGATAGTTCAGACTTAAACAGGATTATTATGTCTGGTTAGTATGATGACATGTGATGAATGGAAACGGTTGCCATGGCGATTGAATAAAATGTGAAATATTGTGAATTCATTACCTTTCACAGTGTCCTAATTTCTGTACTAAACTTATTCTAATATCCTATCAATGGGGTTTTGTCACCACTGTACCAATGATACCCCCCCCCCCCCAACATTTGCACGAAACTATTATTTCCATTTGATATGGAATCGTATCATTTCGAGTTTTCCTGTGAAAACGATGTAATTACGGGTATTAGCGACATAAAACTTTTCCAAAGTGACCCATACAAACATTAAGAGGTTTTGATCTTGTGATTAAATGGCGACCCCCAAAATAAGTGGTACAGATTTTCATGTCTTGACAATTCTAATGGATCTGCCAATTTAAACCATTTCTGATTTTCATTGTGTGCTGAGTATGAATGATTTAATGACTGACTGATTGATTGATTGATTAAATAGAGTTTTAGGTCCCAGTCAAGAATATTTACTTGTATCGAGACATCACCAGCTGTATGTGAAGTGGAATTTTTTTTTACTGTAGCAGTATGCTCAGGGCAATGTACACATTTGGTTCTTTTTATGTGCCATTTCTGATGTGGCATTGTGCATCATTTTTATGGTCTCTTCCGAAGGACCCTGTGACTTTTTGAAATGCTGAGTGCTTGGTGAAAGAACAGTCACTACCTATTTTCAAGTCTTGGTCAGACCCCAGTCTGGGTTCAAAAGCATGACCTTCTACATATAAAGCAAGTATGAAAACTTCACCACAAACAAACCACAAAATTTAGAATCAAACAATGTTTTAAATTTTGAATTCACAAATTAAAATAAATAAATGCTAGTAAATAAATAAATAAATAAATAAATAAATAAATAATGACACCATGAATTTGAATGCATTCACAATATTTGAAGAACATTTTTTAAAAATGACATGAAATGATAAATGAAATACTTGTACTCTGTCCAAAAACTTTCAAGTGCAAAATTTCGCTTGCATATTTAACTGTGCATTAAAATTTCAGAAGTTGAGTGCAGTAATTGTGTTTCACACCCTAGTCAAGATTCTTTCATTTGAAGTAAGAAGGTGGTCAGTTCTTAGATGGCAGGGGAAGCATGAGTACCTGAAGAAAAACAATGTCCTGGGACAAGCTAACTGCTAGGATCTGCCCGGGTGGGTTTCAAAATTCACTAAATATCAAGTCATATACAAAAGAATTAAGTAATTTGTTTTTAAAACCATAAATAAATGATTGAAATTTAAAGTTTTCAAGTATTTTGAAGGAATTAAAAATAAAACATTTTGAAAATTGGGGTTCTAAAAGGGTTTGTTTTTATTTTGAGAAAAAAAGAAACTAAAAATATATACAGTGTATTTATAAAAAAGGAAAATATGTAAAAATGTATATTTCAATTTTCCTAAATTAAAACATTATTTTTTTTATGAAATGCACATGTTTGAGTTGTAGAGACAGTAAAGCCAGACATGTGTTCATGGTGTAGTGATAATAACGAAACATGCACACGTTTGTGATGTAGATGTAGCAACAGTAACAACACATGCACATGCGAATACATAATGAGTGATAGCTAAATGATGACAAGTAATGGAACAGTCAAACCTGTCTATAAAGGCCACCCAAGGGAACCAGTAAAAGTGGCCTTCATAGGAAGATGATTCCTATATAAAGGTTCAAATAAAATGACCAAAAGAGCAATTAGGATAAATTTTTACTGGTATTTAAAAGCAGGTGGCCATTATATAGAGGTGGCCTTTAAGGCAGGTTTGACTGTAAATGCAAAATCAACCAACCATGCAATGCTGGAAAGGAAAAAAACATTGAGGAATAACAGAGCTTGTTAGTCTAATCATTAGATCTGTACCTAAAATAGGTTAATCTTTGTAAGTCTTGTCATGTGACCAAAGTCTCATCATGTGACCAAAGTCACATCATGTGACCAGCATGGATTTGTGAATTCAGGATACAAAAACAATTGGTGTCATTAAATTGATTGATTGAACGGGGCTTCACATCCTAGTCAAGAGTATTTCACTTATATTGAGATGTCACCAGCTATAGATGAAGTGGTAAAATTTTTGACGTTTGCAGTGCATTCAGGACAATGTATAGGGATGGTTCTTTAATGTGCTGGGCCTGCTCTGACACAAGGCATCCGTTTTAAGGTCTCTTCCAAAAGACCCTTGACTTCCATTTCGAAAAGCCAAATGTTTGGTGAAAGAACAGTCACTACCTATTTCCTTGGTCAGACAGTGGTCAAGGTTGAAAAACATGACCTCAAACATACAAAGCGAACACTCTACCAAGTTAGCTACAGTAGTGGTTGCATGGATTGCAAATTTCAGATACAAAATAATTTGTGTTATTAGAAACCGAGTTGAATGGTTTTATGTCACAATAGGTCTGTTGATATAACCAATGGTAACATGTGTTCTTTGACCTCAAATCACAGGAAACATTTTTAATAATTGGGTACAAAATCAAAGACTTTTTTATATAGAAGATACAACAGAGTGACTTGTGATTTACTACCAGACTTTCTGGTCCGGATCTTGTAGCCTTGTAAAAGAATGCTGGCTTTTCATTCAGGATGGCCATGTTCTATCCTTAACAAGGGCAGGTTCAGATCTTGTAGCATTGTGGTAGAATGCTAGCTTTTCACCCAGGAAGGCCAGGTTTGATCCCTAGCAAGGGCAGATTCAGATCTTATAGCCTTGTGGTAGAATGTTAGCCTTATACGCAGGAGGGCCAGGTTCGATCCTTAGCAAAGGCAGATCCAGATTGTGTATCTTTGTGGTAGAATGCTAGCTTTTCATCCATGAGGGTCATGTTCTATCCTTAGCTAGGAACTAAGTCCGGAAGTGGATTTTCTTTTCAGGTGTTTCTTCTCTCCTGTTAAATTGACAGACCTAACTCAATAAATACATGTACCTCTTAATTTGTGCAGATTGAATGTTAAGAAGAAATTTTCATGTAACAATTTTAACAATACATGGGAAAAATTCCAAGAAAGAAATGGTCAGCAAAAAAGATTTGAGACATCATGTTGTACACTGGTGAACCACATTATCATGATTATGTGACACTATTTAAAATAATTTTTTTGCAACTAAGCCATTTTTATTGTACACTGAATTGACAAAAATCCGACTCACATGACTTGTGGACTAGCCAACATAAAATTGGACTCAGATCATGTGACAAGACTAACCAAGATAAAATTAGGCTCAAATCATGTGACAAGACTAACCACCCTGTAAAAATGACAAGGTTCAAACAAGCTCTGTGACAAGGCTAAATTATGAGATGGCATAGTAAAAATTAAAACAAGAAACATCACAAAGTTATATGACAAATACTGTGAATGTGATATAATCTTGCTCATTTAGGACAAAATGATTTGATTTGATGAAAGTGATCATTTTAATAATGCTGAGAAAAAATGTGATATTAAATGTTAAAATGACAAAAAAAAAATTGTGAAAATGTGAATAACTTGTAAAATTTTATTTCACATTTTATGAAATGTGAAATTACAATATTTATTCACATTCTTTATGGTGAAATGAAAAAATTGAAACTTATCTAAATTTTATGATGAAAAAAAAAATGTAAAAATGTGAAAAATTAGTATTATTATGATCTTATTTCACATTTTATGTAGAAAAAATGTGAAAATTTAATGTTTCACATTTTAGGGGGGGGGGGGGGGGGGGGGGGGATTTGAAAATTTGAAAAATGAAAAAATGGAAACTAATCTACTATATGTTTATGCTATGATGAAAAAAAAGTGAAAATGTGAAAAGAAAACTACTGTTGTAAAATCATGAAATAGTGTGATCAAATCTACCAAAACCAATCCCAAACACCAGAATTAGAAATTCTATTGGTTCACAATCTGACCTTTGTAGGGGTCGGACTAGAATTAACCAATAAAGGACTGTGTTGATTTAAAACTGCATTCCGATTGGTTATTTCCTCAACTAATACCAATTCTTCCTCCACTTCAGGGATATCGGAGAGTTCTGATGAACTACTACTGGTTTCTGTAAGTTCTTCCTCCGATGGCAAATCTAAACACTCTGGGCTCTGTGAAATAAATGGTTAGGTGTGGAAATATGTGGTTATACAATTCTTAGTATTAATAAAATTAATTTAAAAAAAATACATGAATACAGACTAATACTATCCAAAGCCGTGTTTAGACCAATTGGCCACCTGACCCAATTAATTATTATTTTCATATTTTCAATATAGAATTAAATAATACATTTTATGAAAAAAGTAAAAAATAAGTGAAATCATAAATATCATTTTAAAATTAAATAAAAAAAAATTATAATTCCTATTACAACTTTTTTTATATTGAAAAAGAAATAATTACAATTTCAACTTTTTTTTATTTTGATGAATAAGAAATTATAAAGCTAGCCAAACATGAAAAATCTATCTACCATGTTGTTTGTTTTGTTACTTGAAATCCTTCCTGATTAAAGGCACACCATTTGAGTAAATGCAGATTTATTCATCAAACTTTACCTAAAATCATTTTTTTAATGACAATGGATTTTTAAATATTTTCATATTTTTGTGTACAAATTTAAAATATCAAAAGCTTTACAAATAGCTAATACACCTATTTATTCAAATACCCCATTAACCCCCCCCCCCCTGCCAAAAATCTATAGGTGAACAAACTCATCAATGTTTGTAAAAACACTTTTCAAAAGACAATGAGATTATAGATTTATTCAGTTTGTTGTAACATATATGGATATAAAGGAGATTTCCGCTGTTGATTCTGAAGAATTCCCTTACTTAGTTTTGTTGGTCTACATAGATACTTATAAAACCAAACTCATTTTTAAAATGTCGTGGAAAACAGGTTGCCCTATTTTTTTCCACTTTGTACCCGTTTTTTCCCCCTTTTTCCAGAAACGACACCCCCATGTCAAAATTAAATCCTGCCAAATAATTATAAAATTTGGACTGAATGTTTATGGAATTAATCCTTTTTTAATTTTATTATTTTGTTAGATCTAAAACAAATTTTGCTACAATAGTTTACAAAATAAAAATAAAAAGAAGACAGAAAAAGAAATTGAACAAAAAAAGTAAGGAAAAAGTAAAAACTAATGAAAGAGACTGGAATTTGGTTGATACTACTAACATGGATAGAAAGAGTGAATAAGGGAAAGGAAAATTTGATGGAAGACATCTTTGAATGTTTTTAAAAGATAAGAAAAAGGAGAAGTATAAATTCAGATTGAATTTGAATTATTTTTCATCTACTGGGTCAGGTTGCCAAGTCAAACTTGTGCAGGAAAAAATGCAACAGCAAAAATGCATGAATAACACAGCAAAGAGAAAATATATATACAATACAGCAGCAGAAAAATACTACAATAATAGACTAACTGCAGTTAGCTGACACATGTCAAAATGCAGAAGATATAAATATACAAAAAAGGGAAAAAAGCAACAATACAAAACATTAAGAGCAAAAATATACAAAAAAGAAGTTTTAAATACTGAAATTAATTGGTAAAATTCTGATTTCAAACTGCACACAATAAATATACCAACACCAAAATTGTACCAGATTTATTACTATTTAATTTATTCATTAAAAAAATAATTAAGATAATTAATCTAAAATTATCCAAAAATTAAATATTTGAATATGGAGCAATTTTGGAGTTGGGTTATCAGAACTACACTAGGTGTCAATAAGATTTTGTGCACATCTAATAGCAGGTTGCTAATGACAACTGTTACCATGGCAGCTTCTGCTTCCCTAGCAACTTCTTGAAAAGCTCTTTCAATTTCATCATCTGTATCTGGCAATTCTTTTGGCACTGGAGATTTCTGAAAAATCAAAATTTAACCATGTATCTTTTTAAACTGAAAAATCTTTGTGTTTATTTTAAAATTTATTTACAAAAAAATCCTTTCAAGTTAATTTCGATTATTTCATATGACTAAGTTTGTAAACAGGAAGTAGATGTCACACAAACTTGATTGTTACTTGCAGCATGGGACCTTATACTGAACTCAAATACAAAATTTGAAGTATCTGCATTTAGTAATTGCTGAAGAAAAAACTGTTATGGAAATATTTGGTTCGGACGGACGGAAGGACAGAGGTAAACCAGTATACCCCGTCTACTTCGATTTGGGGATATAATCTATACAATAGTAAAGCCATTTGGTTTGCTGTCACAGTTTTAGCTCTAGGGGTCATTAGTACCTGTTTGAGCTCTATGGATTTCCGTAGAACTTCGGTAGCGGATGTTTTCGCTGCATCAGCTGTAATTTCTTTGATTAGGGACTGCGGAAGTTTTACCGATTCTGAATCTACTGATTCTTTATTGTCTGAGGTCAAAGTTCGCACCATTAACTGTTTCGGAATGAAACCTCTGAAGTCGTCACAGCGTAATACTATGTAGTCATCTAAAATAAAAACACAAACACATGATCAACTAGGTTTTTATAGGTATCCATGGCAACAAAATAATAATAACTTGAACAAAAATAAATGAAAATTTGAAATTTCTATAACTCAATGTACATAGGACTTCAAATTTGAATTTGAAGTTTCAAGGGTTTGAATTTTTGCAATTTTAAATTCAGATATGCTGAAAAGTCTTCTTGGTCCAAATAATGGCATCAAGTAAGCCAAATTATTCAAAGAAAATATGATCGAGTCCTGGTACTGAAGGGCCACTTCTATATAAGTGCCACCTGCTTTTAAAGGCCTGTAAAATTTTACCCAAAATATTTTTATACATGTTATTGGAACCTCTATAGAAGTACCAACACTGATAAAAGCCACTTTTTGTGGTTCCCTGGGATGGCCTCCATAGACAGGTTTGACTTTATTTGAACCCGTATACAAGGGCCACCTGCCTGTAAAATCTACTTTTAATGGTTTCCTTTGGTTACCTTTATAGACAGAATTTGAATATACATAGATAAAGTCACTTACTGGTAGCCCCTTTAGCTTCTTTTGTTTTTCTTCCATCAGCATACACCATATAACCTGTTACCATGGCGCCGTTTGAAAATCCTGATGGATCTATTGTAACCGGTAACCATGTCAACAATAATGTACCTTCTTGAGGACCAGCCTCAACTTGTACATTTAATGGTGGGTCAGGAAGTCCTGAATAGAAAACAACAATACAAATTAATGGAATCTAAAATCACATATAAACAAGCTAATTCAGTGAATTAGGATTCTCCACCAGCAGGCTCTTTTTTGTGATTTACACTTATGTTCCAAGGGGAATAACTCCCAGGAAAATGAGCAATCAACTGGAGTTATCAATATGTTCATCTCCCAACAATGTTGATGCTTTGCACCAAGTTTTGTGAAGTAGTGGTTTATAATTTTGGAAAATTTGCACAGACAAGAATTGGGGAAGGACTAAAGGAAGGAAGAACGGACCCAAACTCAAAATTAATACCCCCCTCTTTCTTCAAAAGGTGATTAATTCCAAAAATTAATAAATTCAATGCAGTTTTATTCTCTTTTATATAAAACAGAATTATGTGATTTGTAGTAGTATATCAATACATTTTTTCTTTTGTTTCTTTCTTTCTTTTTTTTTTTTTTTTTTTTTTTTTTGTTGTTGTTGTTGAGGGGAATATTTCTAAATGCTGAGTGCTTGGCTAAAGAAACAGTCACTACCTATTTTCAATTTTCAAGTCCTGACTAGAACTGGCTAGGGTTCGAAACCTGGCCTCTCACATAGGGAACGAGCACTCTACCAAATGAGCTTTGAAAGTGGTAAAGATTGGTCATGTGAATGTGAAACTCAAGGTGTCTCATCCTGCAGCAATTTAGTACATAAGTTTCCATTAATAGCTATACAGGGTTTTGCCAGGTTACACAGTCCCATGAACCCTGTTTAAGATTTTAACATTGATCTTTGACAAGGCCATGGGGCTGTGTAACCTGCCTAAATCCTGTATAAGTTTTTTGTCACCCTTAAAAGTGGTCTTAGTTTAATCTGTTTGATTATGTTTGACTTGCATACCGTATCACCATGTTTGTTTATCGTAACTAGAGTTCCGCAATGTATGAATTACTTCCCTTTTACCACTAAATACAGTGTGCTTTTATGTGAACATAGTTCTTTGTACCTGGGCAAGTTAATTAATCACTACGCAAAAAATTGGTTTGAAGGGAGACAAATTAAGTTGTGTATTTATAATGTAATGTATGAAACTTAATAATGTATGTGTATACTGACCTCCTGTTAATGTCCTGAACTGACAAGACGCTGACAACTCGTCCCCAGTTCTACTGGATGATAAACTTCTCCCTGTGACTGTTACTGTATGGTCACTGTTAGGGACGAGCCCTTAAATATAAATAAAATCCAAATCTAAATGAGGCTCAAAATCTATATAAATGATGTTAAATAATTATCTCGATTACATGCTGATAGAGGAGTGGAATGGAGTGGAGTGGATATTCCACTTATATTGAGGTAGTAAGTTCATGTATGGTGGGGCATATCAGAGGGCCCAGACAAGAGTATTTCACTTATTTTGAGGTGATTCATTAACCAGGATGGTGGAGGAAACCAGAGGGCCCACAGAACACTTTCAATTTTCGCTTTTCACAAGTGAACTTAGTGGAGTGGAGTGATGATATTTTAAGTCTCAAACAAGAGTATTTCACTTATTTTGAGGTGATTCATTAACCAGGATGGTGGAGGAAACCAGAGGGCCCAGAAAAAACTGCAAATCTCTGCTTTCCACAAGTGAATTGACTAGAGTGGCGTAATGATATTTTACATCCAAAACAATAGTATTTCACTTATTTTGAGGTGATCCATTAACCAGGATGGTGGAGGAACCCAGGGAGCCTAGAGACAACTGCAAACCTTCCACTTTCCACAAGTGAATTGACTAGAGTGGAGTAATGATATTTTAAGTCCCAAACAAGACTATTTCATTTATTTTGAGGTGATTCATTCACAGGGATGGTGGAGAAAACCAGAGTACCTTGTAAAACCCACTGACCTACTGTGTGATTTGTAAACATGTGTTTTAGACCATTTGGCCACCAATTTCTGATATATGAAGTGGATTAATCAAAGGACGAGACTAAGTTTTTGGTTTTTTTACCCTACATGTACGTTCGAGATCAAGATTATAATGAGTTAGTCAGTTCTGGATTGATTGAAAAAAACAAAGTGCTAGCAGAAAACCTCTGACAATTTGCAAGTAAACTTACAAACTAGGATCTGTTTAAAATAAAAAATTAAAGGACCCTTGTGGGATACTAGTACACTGGGATCTTTAAGCTGAAATTTTAGATTGCTACCAAGTTCTGACTTATATATATTAAAGATATTAAACTTGAAAATGAAAATTCAAATAAAGTGTCCAAAAAATATAGTCTTATAAAGTTATAACTGCAATGGGACACCATTTCAAAAGTATCCCAAAAACAAATCCAACCTTTTTGACTAACAGCAATCCATGTGGTAAATGTTATAATTTTAAGTGTCTCGAAAATCACAAGTTCAAAATATATATGGATGGAACTATAAACATATGCAATGAATTTTAATTGTAATTGGTTTTTTTTAGCGTTTATTCCGTCACATGCAATTTATCTATGAACACCTTTCAGAGTGGAGTGGAGTAATAGTGTATTATGTTCCATTGAAGATTCTTTCACTTATATCGAGGCAGTCAATTTTGGGATGAGTCTGGAAACTGGAATACCAGGAGAAAAGCAAACTGACAAATTTTATTGCACTAAAGGTTCTGTTGCAAGCAGGATTTGAACCAAGGCAGTGAGAGAGATACAGTGTTCTGTAAGTATGCACTTTATAACACTTGGCCACCTAGGTCATCTGACACTCCTTTGGGATTTTTTTTAAAATGGAGTTTCATGCCAATAAACCATTTGCAATCAAAGATCATCACTTAAATACTCATACAGGTGAATTTGAAACTGGATTGGTCACATAAGTTACCATGACAACATATATATCTTGTGTAGTGTGTCAAGTTTGACCTGGCCAATTGCCCTTTAACTTGAATATTAGATTGGGCTTATAGACTGTGTACCGGTTATTTAGGTAACACAGCATGTTTCATTACCATAAGTACTTGGTAACCAGTATCACTATAACCTATCCTTATATATCAGCTTTATATAGCCCTTAAATTACACAAAAAAGCTTGCTTGAATATTTATATTAAAGGTCAAACAGCCAGGTCAAACTTGATGCACTAAACAGGTGAAATAAAAACTGAACTGGTCACACAAGTTACCATGACGACATACATATATAAACGATACTATTTACAACCATGAAGTAGGAAAGTATTAATTATACCTGTAAGTGTGTATTTGCATATTCCTGGCTTAACTAATCTGACTTCCTGTCCATCAACACTAAGGGCGTGTTGATAGTTACTGTTGCCTGGCAACCATGAAACAGAGGCGGAGTTAGAAGTGATGTCAGTTACAGACAAGTGACTAGGTGCAGGTACAGCATCTATTATTAGATAGGAAAAGGAGGATTAGTTATAAGCTCTATAGAGCTGATGAATACATGTAAGCAAATATATACAGGCTTTACAATCAACACACCTCCCCCTACCACCCTGCCAGCTTTACAATCAACACACCTCCCCCCACCACCCTGCCGGCTTTACAATCAACACACCTCTCTTCACCCCCACCAGCTTTTAAATCAACAGATGCCCCCACCCCACCCCAACAGGCTTTACTATCAATCTTCTCAGCATGACCCCCTGCTAGTAGTTTTTTTATTTGCACTTTGTCAAAGGGCCATAACTCTCAGGAAAATGAGGAAACCAATGCAGGTTAATGATACAACTCTTATCAATTTAATGTTGATGCTTTGCACCATGTTTTGTAAAATAGTGGTTCATAGATTTAGAGAGTAACTGTGGACAATAAGCGTCTGGACAGACAGACAGAAAGACTGAACTTCAAATTTAATATCCCCCTAATTCTTCAAAAAGCTTGGAATAAAAATGGTGGTGCTCTGATTGTAAAGCCTGGTTGACAAATCCACAAATATGTAAAAAATTATTACTGATCAATACATGTAATTACAACTAAAAAATCATCAAAAATATGTGCCGTGCTTCAAAATCTAAAAAAAAAAAAACCAAGCAAAATCAGTGAATCAGGATCCCCCAACAACAGGTTCTTTTTTGTTATTTGCACTTATCTTCAAAGGGTCATAACTCCTAGGAAAATGAGCAAACAAACCAACTGTGGTTAACGATATGCACATCTCCTATCATCCATGTTGATATTTTGCACCAAGTTTCGTGAAATACTGCTGCATAGTTTGGGAGCATTAGCACAGACAAGAATTTTGGACAGACAGAGGGCCTGACGGAAACTTTTTTTACAAAAGCATGATCATTTTTCCCCCTCTCCACAGCTATGGGGCTGAGTTCATTTATAACTTTTTTCATGTGATAAACAAATTCAATGTTGGTGCTTCAAGAATATAACAACAATTGAAAATCTCAATTTTTTTTATTTATCCAAGGGCCCTTTTTATATATATATGGGTCAATTGTTATGCAAATTGGAAATAAAAAGGCAAATAGCATAATATTTTTAAAAAAATAAACAAGGGAAAATTTGCAGATTATAGTAATTATATATTGTAAGCTAGCTAGAATTACATCTGTAGCACTTATTACAACAAAAAAATTGCAATAAAAATAAAAAAATAAAAAAATTCAAAAGCAACTCGATCAAAGCCTGGTTACTTGGCCGTCTGCTCAGTTTGTGTGGTGGATATAACTTTCTCTACCAATTATATCTAAAATTGCTGCAAAAATGCATAAAATAATTTCAGAAACAACTTAATCAAAGCCCAATTTCTTGTTTTTTTTGCTCAGTCTGCAAAACGGATGTCACCTTTTTTCATCAATTGAAGCAAAATTGCTGCAAAAATGTATAAATAATTTCAGAAGCAACTTAATCAAAGCCCAATTTTTGGTTTTTTTTTTTTTTTTTTTTTTTTGCTCAGTCCACAAAGTGGATGTCACCTTTTTTATCAATTGAAGCAAAATTGCTGCAAAAATGTATAAATAACTTCAGAAGCAACTTAATCAAAACCCAATTTTTGGTTTTGTTTGCTCACCATGGCATGTCAAAAAGTGGAAGTCACTTGTTTTACCAATTAAAAAAAAATTGCTGCAAAAATGTATGAAATAATTTTTAAAGCAATTTAATCAATGTCTAATTTCAATTTCTTGGTCTTTGTACTAAATTCACTAAGTGGACACATCACTTCTCTACAAACTGACAATCTTATTTGTTATTTCTTCTCTTATTTGTTTCATGGTTATTTATTTATTAATTTGACCAACCCAAGTTTGAAATGCTTTTTTCTGTGACCCCTGCTTTATGTGACCTTTCTGCACTAGTCCCCTGGACAGTCACATAAGACAGTGATCACTTTAGGTAGATACCAGACTGCAATTGTTTTTATTATTATACCTCACCAAAAAATTTTAAACTATAATTAGTCAATTTCTAATAAGATGGTATGAAACAATTCACAATGTTTGAAGTGGCGGTCAACACTGCCATGGGATATTGCTAGGTATGGAAATTTCTTAAACTATCATTGGTCTTATCTGGTGGTATGAAACAATTCACATTGTTTGAAATGGCGGTCAACATTGCCATGAGTTATTGCAATGTTGACAACTAAGCACGAAAGCTGTCCATCATCAAAACTAAGGAGTAATCCTACTTCTGTCGGTATATCCTTCCTTTCTCATTAGGAGCACCCAAACATCTTAACCTGAATTATTCTGTGTTTCGGCTATTTTGTTTGGTATAATAAAATAAACAGTGCCCTTGATTGAGTGAGAAACATGCAGAATTGTCTCCCCTTCCCTCACCAATCAGCTTGGGAGATGCGGTAAAGTTCCCAAGGGGAGACAATCCTCCATGTTTTCCTCAACCAAGAACACTATATAAACTGCCGTCCATAAATAACTGTACAAATATATATTCGCCATAGGTTTATATAAAAATTCTCATGTCAAATTTTGCTTATAGAGTTGAAACATTAAAATTTTTCTTGTATTGGAAAGTGATATCCTAACCGAATGATCTAAATGTATGTAATAAAGTTGTTTTTCTTAGAAATCACTTTCTTTGGAATTTTCTGAAAATTCTGGGGGAAAATAATAATTTTTCTATGAAAAATATATTTTTCAAGAAAAAAAACCACTATTTTAACTGTAAAATGCCAAGCTTTAGCAGAGCCGTTTTTCAACAATCTAAAATTAAGTTTTTCTGATTGTAGATATGATCAGTTTTATAAAAATGTATAGTGATTTATGGACAGCAATGTGTATTACATGACTGTTAACCATGAAGAAGGAGAAAAAAATTGCCAAGACTGTTCCGTGTATTAATCCATTAATTCACTAGAAGTAGCCATTAACTAGAGAAATACCCTAATAAATATCGCCTTACCTTTGCCAAAGACCAGAGTACAATGGTGGTCCAGAGACTGGCCCTGACTGGTCACGCATCTAACACTGACTCGGTGGACCTAGGAACGAATAAAAATATGAAAATTTGAAACATAGAAATTTGTGATCATGCAAACACACATTTACTGGTCTAACTTCAAATCATAATCTTAAAGCAAAGTACCGGTAATAGTTTGTAATGAAACATCAACATACTGATCCATGTATAAAATTACAATCCCAAAGTATAGTTTAGACTTTTTTAACTTGTCAATTTTGGACCTAAGGATGATTAAAAAATTAAAATAAAAAATGTATACAAAACTTGTAACTTAACTAACAACACACACCATGATTAAACACAAAAATACCAATCCATGTTTGAATCACAATCCCAATGCAAAGAAAACACTTTGAAAACTGTGAAATTAAGTTAAGATAAACACTTGAGCTACCACCAAGGAAGTGAGGTCAGGTGCTCCAGAAAGGTAAGAACCTGTCCAGATTCACAACTGTATCAGTATTTAATCTTGAAAGGAATGACTATTAGAAATAAAATAATAATTTTGTCCCCCCAAAAATACTGTCTGTAGGCCAATGTTTGTCATCTTTTCAGTCTTCGCTAGTTGAGTCTTGAGTTAATCTGGATCTACCGCTTTCCAATTCATGATATATTGTTTCTTTGACTTGAAACAACTACTGTAGGACCATTCTATTTGTGACAGTGAAATCAGGGTTCGTACAGACATTTGTACTTCAAATTTAAGGACTTTTTAGGGTCTTTTTAAGGTCTTATTTGCAAATTTAAGGCCTAATCAAAGGTACAATGTTAGGAAAAAAAATATTGGTGCAAAGGCTATTAAATCAATAAAACAATCTTACGTGTCCATATAGTAATGACACTTGACGTGGAGGCTAAAATTAGGTGTTCCAGAGGGCCAGGTACCTTTAAATTGCTCATTTCAATGCAACTTATTAATTAATGTACATGTATTTATTTCGCCTAATTTATTTATATATATCAGTCTATTCGCAACCACTTAATATAAAAATACAGACACCCAACTTGCCAAATTCAAGGGCTTTTTAGGGCCTTCAGGATGAATTCAAGGGCTTTTTAGGGTCAAACTTGATTTTAGGGTCTTTTTAGGGTAAACTTCAAAATTTAAGAAGTCTTCCAGGCCTGTACGAACCCTGGAAATACTCTTTACATCCATAGAAAATTAAATAAAATTGAATAAAGATCGATATTTTTCACTTACTTGTACCTAGTCAATACAGGAAATCTGTATGCACATCTGAGATTGTCATAAAGTATGTCCGTAGAAAGGAAAATGTTGCCGTTATGGGGATTTTACATGGTGAAAATGGCAAAGTTTACACCGGAAGTGATGTCCTTGGCGATGTTTTACGTCATATGCACAACAGAATCCGCCATTTGCCTGGTTTTTCAACATGTGAAATCCCCATGGTGTCAACATTTTACCCTTTGCAGATATATTCTTGGCTTATCATGGATGTGCACACTGCATACATACATTGTATTTCCTGTTACGACTAGGTACAAATAAGTGAAAAATATCAATCTTTATTAAAATTTATTTGATTTTCTATGGATATGAAGAGTATTTCACTGTCACAAACAGAGTGGTTCCTACAGTAGTTAAAGGTTGCAAGAAAAAATATGACATGACTTAATAAAATGGTGTGGATGTTTCAATACTGATCTTTCCAAATTAAATAGTTCAAGATATTATGTTGACTTTGATTTTGAAAACATGGCCCCTATTTTTTTAAGGCCTAGGTCAGTGACATTCATATTTACCTTTTTAGAATCGACGTCTTCCACTAATGCTTTAGCTCTATCGTTCCCTCGTATTGACGTTTTAAATTCCCCATCAATGTAAACATGATAAGATTTAATTTCTAAATTATCTAAGTTCTCCGGAGGCTTCCAGCTGATGACGATACTTGTAGATAACTGACGATCTAACGTCAAATTTTTGGGATGAGGTATGACTACAAGTAAAACAAAAAACAAATCAGATGAAAGAACCTTAGTGATCAAACTCACATAGCCACCAATCGCATACTGGACCAAGGGCTGTCGTAACCATTTTTTGAAAAAACCTGAAAATCTGCAGAGCAGAATGAAACATAAACTTGATCTGACACTTATTGTTTAACTCACATATCAAAAATCAGGACCTAGTTGTTTGAAGCTTGATTAATTTAATCAGTAATTAACAGAAATTTAAAACACCAACAAAAATGAAAATATCATTATTACATGATTTTTTTTTATAACAATGTGCCTTAATTTGATGAAATTCTATTCATTTTTCAAATTTTAAACTTCAGTTTCACAACATGTCAGAAATTATGCAAAAATCAAATTTCAACTAATCAACTAATTAATCTAATTAAGCTTTGAACAACAGCCCCTGTTCTCTATCTGCAAGCGTTTAGGAAAAAACAGTGGAAAACGAATGGACTGACAGACTGGAGGACAAGTAAAAAACATTATACACAAGCAACCTAAGTTGAGTGGGGTACACTAAGTTCTAAGTTAAGTGGGATGCCATTTCAAATGTGAACCTAAATGAAACTAACTGGGAAATCACCAATTATGTAAATGATCACAATACAATTATCCATTGGCACATCTACTCTAACCAAAGATTTTGTTCTGTGGCATTTAATAAAGATCTGTAAAATATTCTAGAAAAGTGATGGACAAAATGTTGGCGGAAGAATGGCGTAAACAACACTATATGATTAGATATTATACCAATGTTAATTTTACAGCACTAGACGGCCGTTTCAGAACAATAGTGCTTAGACCAAAATTATGAAACCAAAACTTTTTTCAAGATGTTGAAAAGAAACCAAAAGGACCAAAATATAATTTACCAAATTTAGGTAGGGAAAAACTTTGTATAAGAGAGTATACCTTAGTTTTTAAGGAATTTCAAATTTAAACTAGCAGCATATAGTATATTTCTGACAATAATACACAATTATTGCCTACTGAGTTGTGATATCCTCGAGGCAACAGCCACCAGCACAGATATCGGCTCAGTGGTTTAAATTACATATTATACATTTTTAATTTTACAGCACTAGACGGCTGTTTCAGAATACAATTCCTCATGAAAAAAAATTATGCCTAGTGGCCAACCCAGGCCTTTTGTTTAGATTTAATCCTTTTTTGTCACCTACATAATTTTCTTTGTATTTATACTGATCTTTTCTTATAAAACTTTTTTGAGTTATGTTGTTATGTTGGCAAAAGTTTGGAAAACATGGCCCCAGTTTTCTCAAGGTCTGCTCAGCCAGGATGACCCCTACATTTTTGGATTGAACACCGATATATATCACTTTGAGTTTAAGGCATTACCATTTTGATCACCAGCAACACTGATTTTGTTCATGACGCCATGACTACTGTCTGTAAGGTCAAGGTTAGGGTAACCATGACTACCATCTGTAAGGTCAAGGTCATCTAAATCACCTGGACTATGCTCTTTTTCAAACTTTTTCTTTTTAGCTGAAAAAAAAGAAATATTTAAAGTATGAAGCAAAGGTATATTAAAACACTGGTCTTAATGGACAGGTGGTCTTTTTATACAGTTGATCGTTGTAGCAGGTTTTGATGTGTATTCAACATAGATAAAAAAGATTTGTAATACAGAGATCATTGTTTTCAATATGAATAGATATGTCACAGGAAAGAGAAAAATACAGGGTTAGTCAGAGGAATGAACCCAGGACTTCCCACACTATAGGCAAATTCTCTACCACCTGGGCTACCCAGTCTTGTACATTCCTCAAGCTGTTTGAGTTTCCCAAGTTCCCACTTGAAAAATCTTACCACAATTCCCTTGGGTGGACTTAATATGGCACAACATTGCCAGTCAATCACTTCTGAGGGCCACCAAACAGGTTTGCAGCAAAAATGCGGGGTCAGACAGGGGATCAGACCTGGGACCTCCCACACTATAGGCAAGTGCTCTACCAACTAAACTATCCAGATCACTTAAGATAAAAGAGAATAGTTACCTTTCATTGGAGATTCTGGTTTTTCTGTTTCTTCACTACTATCAAAATCTAAATCTTGTTGAATACTATTGGCTGTCTCATCGTCATGGTGATTGGCACCAGCTACAGCTGCATGGAACTCGGCTAAATCTTCATCTGTCAAAATAAAAATGTAAAGATAAATTTAAATTACACAGTTCAATTTTTTAAAAAGTTGTGAGGGAGATAATTAAGCAAGGAAAGCAAGAGAGAGAGAGAGAGAGAGAGAGAGAGAGAGAGAGAATGAAATGAGAATACAGCAGAGAGAGAACAAAATAGAGAGAAAGAGAGAATGAACAAGAGAGAGAATGAAAGAGAGAGAGAAAGAGAGAGAATGAGAGACAGACAGAACAAGAGAGAGAGAGAGAGAGAGAGAGAGAGAGAGAGAAGTCCTGGTAAAAATCATTTACACAATACTATGCCAAAAAATTATGAATTTTAATGTATATTTCCTATATACTCTATCTTTTTCATATTTATAATAAGATGCTTGTTCTGGCCCAACATGCTTACCTGCAACTTTGTCTACAAAATTTGACGGAACAAGCCCCCTTCTGCCATCAATCAGCTCTGCTTCAAAGAAACCATCCTAAAACAACAATAAGTTTACATACATGTAAAAACTTCAGAAAAAATAAATTAATTTAAGCAGTGGTTTCAATTGACGGATCGCCGACCACGCCCACAATGTTCCGACAAAGGCCGCCATCACGGTACCAAAGCAGCGGCATGGCAGCTAATGACGTACTAGTATCAGTGACGTCATTAAATGGTGCTATTCAAGCCAAGTTTTAATTCTTTTTTGTGTGTAAATCAAGCATCCAGTTATTTGACAGAACATTGTGGTTGTGGCCGGCAATACGTCAATTAAGCCAGCAAGGTAACAAAAGTTGTCTGCTACTTTTTTATTATTTTCACTAGCAATGAATTATGAAGATGTTCAATCCACCAAGTAGTGGGGTGGGGTCATCATCCTGACCCATGGCTTAAAAAAATAGGGGTTATTTTTTTCAAAATTTGTGTCTTTATGACCATATCTTTTATAGTTTTTGATTATTTTTCCCCAGAATTAGTAGAGAAAGATGAATAGTAAAAATTGCAAAAATCATTGACATAACAAGCAAGTTTCATAAATATCTAAATATCTACATCAGAGTTAATTGCCTTATGTCAGTTGTACAAATGAAACAAATCTTAAACTAGAGCAGTATCTTAAGAGACAAATACCATCCACCCCGACCAAAAGATTGCTGAATTGTTATTCCTAAGATCTGACCTTGTGACCTTGGTATGCAACACATTGTCTCATGTTGGTTTGCATTTGTACCAAGTTTAACCAAAATCTGTCCATAGACATGGAAGATATAGAGCGGTCAAAATATTGGGATGGACGACTAAATGACCAGACAGACAAACTGACAGGGTGATTCCTATAAACCTCACTAAAATTCATTTGCAAAGGGAAGGGTAATAAAAATAATAAATTCTTCTCATAAAAAAATACAAGCAAATTCAGTGAATTAGGATCCCCTGCCAGCAGGTTTCTTTTTTGTGCTTATCAATTTTGTAAAATGAAACCCCAAAAAAACCATTTTTCAAGCAAATATCACAAAATGAATAAGTTATTAGTATAATTAAGCTATAGAAAAGCTGAACATCACAACAGATTTTGGATTCAGTAATGTGTTTTAGAACATTTAACTGTTTTAGGTTTTTCAGTCAAAGGGCCATAACTCCCAGGAAACTGAGCAAACCAATTCGGCTTAACAATATGTGCATCTCCTATCTATGTTGATGCTCTGCACCAAGTTTCATAAAAAAGTGCTTCATAGTTTTGGAGAATTAGCACAGACAAGAATTTTGGATGGACTGAAGGACAGAAGGAAGGATGGAAACTCAAATTTAATATCCTCTTTCTTTGAAAAGCGAGGGATAATACTGGGTAATAAGCTATAACTGACCTCATCCATATCACCATAGACAAGTACGTAGTCCCCAGCATTAATCGGAAGTTCTGCATCAGGATTTTCATTCGGCGAATGGTGGTACGGATCATAGCTATAACGAGCAACAAAGACTTGAATTGGTCCTTTCTTTGTTTGTGCAGACAACCCTGGTTCTACGCTGATAGCATTTTCTTTTTTGGTCTACAAAAGAGAACAGTATATATTTCTTTTCTTTCATAGCACATGGATGAATTTATAAATCAGCCCTCAATTTTGTCTATTTAAATGGTGTCCAAATCAACTTGTATTTGTGTCTGGCCATCTAAAATTTGTAAATGGTGGCCAGCTTGTCCACTTTAAATTTGAACTTTTGTGATTAGAGAACAGTTTTATATCTGTGTTACAGAGTTTCATGTCTGATAATGTAGCCATTTCAGGCATTATAATGGACACTTTACATCATCATTATTATTAGTAATAACACTGATGTATATAGGTGATTGTAAGTCAATTTTAAAAATGTGCATTTTTGTTCTCCATACCTAAAAGATGCCTTAATTTTCCTTCATTTGAAAGAAAAAGTTGCCTGGCCACTTGGAATTTCAACAGCCCTCAAAGTGGGTTTCAAAACTAAGTGCCAATCTAGCCACCATTTTAAATCTTCAGGTGGCCAGCTGGGCACTTAGTTTTGAAACCCGCTTTGAGGGCTGTAATAATAAACGGGTTTACTATTTATCTTAGGTCCCAAAGGTGGTCTTTATAAACAGGTTTACTATAGAAAATAAATAAAATAAAATAAAATAAAATAAATAAATAAATAAATAAATAAATAAAATAAAATAAAAATAAATATAAAATAATTTTAAAAAAAATTAAAAACAAATACCTGCGTAAATAAATATATAAATTTACTTACTTTCTGCTCTCTGTTGCTTTCCATTCCGGAATCGTCTCCCTTGTCTGCAAAAGGACAACAACATCTTATGAGCAACATTTCAAACCAATTTAAATGTCGATAATAATAATATAAATGTTTATATCTACCCATATACATATATATATATATATAACATACTAGATAATATCTAGATTTAAGCTTCCTTGTTTAAAATAAAATATATATACTTAATGTATATCCCGTATTAGTGATACGGTCATCATGCATCAATTGCTGAACCATCTGAGTCATCGGGAAAATTTTAAGGAAGAATTTATTAAGCACTGGAATGATTATTATCATGTATAGGGCAAATGTTTAATTTTTGTGTTTTTTACATCAGCAAAAATTATTTTTGCAGAGTATGTGTAGTTTTCAAATCGCCTTCTTCTTCAGGATAGGCGACAATAAACAACATTACAAATAACCAATCACCAATCACCTATTTCATGCTGTATACATTGTACATGCAAGTCATAAACATAGCATTCCTTAAGTTTCCTTTTCCATGCATAGAACCCCAACCCACGCACCCACCCATCCACACCCACACACAAAGACATTTTCATTTACTGTGTAAGGGTTGAGTTGAGTAATGGTGTTTAACATCCCAGTCAAGAATATTTCACTTATATCAAGTTGTCACCAGCTAAAGCCAAAAGTGCAGAAATTTTGCCTGTGCACTAAGCTGATGGCATTATACAGCAGGCTCCTTATCGTGCCACGCCTACCGGGACACAGAACCTTGTTTATTTTAATTTTCCATCATTTCGTAATGCCGAGTGCTTGGCGAAATAGTCACTATCCACTTTCAAGCCTTGGGTCAAACGGGGTCAGGATTCAAACCCACGACCTCCCACTTACAGAGCAACCATTCTTCCAACTGAGCTACATTTAGTGGTTCACCAGGTAGGAGTTGAACTGTTTCTAAAACAGGTGATGCATACTGCTGTTTATATTTATCAGACAAGAGGCCCATGATTCTAAATGCTCACCTGAGGATATGTCTTGTATCTCATTCAGCGGTTCAATCATCAATTAATTAAGGGGATTTTCAGCAGTTAAGGCCAATATGAAAGGATATTTGCAAACTAATCATTACTTGTCTAAGCTAAAAGGAGACACTGGGAACGATAGGTGATTTTTATTTCCTCATAAAAATATTGGAACCATCAGTTCCCATAGTTAAAGATGTAAATATATTTTTAGGGGAAGGGCGAAGGGTGAGTCAGAGGGGCTAAGTCGGAGTCAGAGTAGTAAGGGGAGGGAGAAGGAGGATGAGAGATGTGATATAGTGTTATACATCCCAGTCTTTCTGGGGAAATCAAAATAACCAGAGTGCCCAGAGAAAAACCAAATTCCATTTATAAACAAATAAGATATACATATTTTGAGAACACTGGTTATAAAACCCCGACTTTGTACGGTCATCTTGATACAGTGAGAAAAGGGAGCTCTTTACCATGGTTCAGGTACAGCTATTCAGGTTCAGATGCAAGGGTACTTTTTGCCATGATTCAGGTGTAGGGGTTGCATTAACAGGAGTTCTTTTTGTCATGGTTCAGGTGTAGGGGTGCCCTTAATAGGGGTACTTTTTGTCTGGTTTTTAGATGCAGGGGTCCTTATTGTCATGGTTCAGGTGTAGGGGTGCCCTTAATAGGGGTACTTTTTGTCTAGTTTTCAGATGCAGAGGTACTTTTTTTTGCCATGGTCCAGATGCAGAGAGATGCATTACAGCCCAAAAACTCAACAAAAAAAGCTCTTAAGACTGAAATTATTTTTGACACAAAAAAAGCTGACATACAACAGCAATACATTAAGTTAGCAATAAAACATAAAATTTGAATATTATGGCCTCTAATACATTATTAGATCAGCCTGTTAGATATTTATCCAGAAATCAGTTTATAAAACATAATTAAGCCTATAAACATCTATAATTACATAATTAGCATAATTAGCAATTACATCCTTGATACATGTGGTGTGTGTGTGTGTGTGTGTGTGTGTGTGTGTGTGTGTGTGTGTGTGTGTGTGTATACATGTGTGTGTGGGGGGTGCATAAATGCATGCATGCATGTGTGTGTGTGCATACGTGTGTGTGTTTCTTTCCCTGCCCATCTCTCCATCTCTGTTTGCATATATCATATAAATCTATATAGGTTTCATGATGATTCATAAAAAAATATCTCTCATTTACTGTTGTAACCTAACCATCAAAAGCTTGTGTATTGGATTTTAAAAAATCTTTCCGAACATAAACTTTATTTTATCATTATAATCTTTTATGATTTCAATGGTACGTCAGGGAATGACATAATAAAAACGTACAATCAATGTTTAAAGGACTAAAAATAACTTTAACATAAAATCGCCTAATTAGTTAAATAAACATACAAAGTAAAGAACTAATTATCATCATTAACGAGATAAAAACAAAAGTTCTTTTTTCATCTCCATGTTAAATATGGCCGCCAAACACGCAGCTGTTACGCAACAGCAAACAGAAAAACCGAGACTTTAAATACTGTTCCTTTCATAAAACTAAGGGTGATATGTTGACTTACATTCCAATCAAGATTGTTTCATTTATAATGAGGTGGCGAGATTTAAAATAGTGGAAGAAATTGCAGAAGCAAAAGAAAAATGAGCAAGCTCTGGCAAGAAAACTGACAAATTTTCTCACATTAGGATATGCCCAGAGTAGGATTAGGATTTTCAGATATATGTATTAGTATTCAATGTTTTCTGATAGCTGTGTTGTAATGTTAAATTCTGCTGTCTTTTCTAGCATGGTAGAGGAAACTGGAGTGTCTAGGGAAACCAAATGACCTTCTGTAAGTGAATTGCCAAAATTCTTCCCACTCGGATCTGTCCGATCAGGATTCAAACCTAGGTAGCGAGAGGCAATGTTGTCTGTGATCTGTAAGCTAACCTCTATGCAAGGTGCACCTTTTCACTCAGACCATAGCAACAGATTGTGTTCTTTCCTATTTCATCAACAATAAGATCACCTTTTTATAAGGTTTTCTCTTCCTTTCTTGTTCGGTCTTTTAATTCTTAAATAAACTGATATTTAACAATCCTTCACCCCATCTCCCCCCCTCATTTAATCCCCTCCCCCACCCACATTCTCTCTAGGTAATTAATAAAAGCAACAACGATTACACACAAAAACACACACAAGGACAAAAATTAACAATTCTAATTGGAGATGCATTTCACCTTCGTAACTAGGCACTATATCTTCCTCCGAGTCAGTCGCCTCAAGTTCTTTCAACTTTTTAGAAATTTCCGAGAGTTCTGGATCTTCAAAGTTTGCCTGACCTTTGACCTGGGGTTGATCAGGGGAGGGTTCATTAGAATGATCTAACTCCACGTCATCATCATCGGCGAAACCTAATACCAAAATAAATATAAATAAGCCAGCACCATCACCAATTTGAAAAATGCAACATGCAAACAGCTTACTCCAAATTCAGAAATAAACCAAGAGAGTTTGGCAGCATTCTGGTACAACCCTTTACCATGGGGTTGTGGTTGTACCATTACTGTATAATGCTTATATTTCGTTATGGTTTTATTTTCGCTATATTCACGGTCAAGTGTATTCCTGCGAAAATTAAACCACTGTGAAAAGACACTGGTATTACCAGGCCATTAATCTTGCTAGAGTCGTTTTCCTTGAATCAGATAAGACGCCAAAATATGACATCGTGAATACACTAGTCATCATCCAATTTCTTGCATTTTATCATAAAAAGATTGAACTTGGATTTATTGAATTTATTGGGTGATAATTTCAGTTGACCACATCCAAATTAAAATTGCATGCAAATTGAATGAATGGATTTTTCAAGAATGCCTTCTTCATGTTCTTTATTCAGAGAATTTCCCTTGTGTGGAGGCCGCGGTGGCCTAATGGATAAGACGTCAGTCTTCAAATCCAGAGTCTCTCACCGCTGTGAGTTCGAGTCCTGCTCGGACCACATGTGGGAAAGTGAATTTTCCTTGCCATTGGCCTTAACTGGTTCACCTGGTATTAGTTTAATGGAATGGGGGAGTGGTATGCTTGTCTGCAGCCTACTGACTCTGTGAGCCAGCATGGTAAAGTCACCCGAATGTGCACTAGTACAAGGTAGACCATACAACACACTCGCACTTCACATGCATACATAAATGTGACCAACTGAAATTATAACACAATCAAAGTTCAATTCTTAAATAAAAATTGTTCAGGGGCTGAATTATGACCTTGGTTTATTCATGGTACACATGTGTTTGAGAAAAACCATGCCAGAGTTATCGAAAGTTTTCTGGAATAAGCTAAATTTGCATGTTTGCGATTTAGAGAATAAGTATAAACTACATACAATGACCAAAGTTGTCTAAAAATTTTAGTTGGATTATGAATTTAGTCATCTCTTTTAAATATCAAATTAATGAATACTGTAGCATGGTTATTTTCACAAGTAGAAATTTTTACAAAATTGTATTGTTGCCATTTTTGAGGGGGTTATTTTTGTTATTTTGTCCACTCATGTGTATAAAACATGTGTGTATTTTTCATAAATATGGGGATTTTCACAACTTTTTTAATTCTTAATTTTGAAAATATTAAAAATTTCTACCACATGAAAATAACCATGTTTAAGTAGAGAAATTTTTTTTTTTTTTTTTTTTTTTTTTAAAATATTAGTCATTGTATGTAAAAATTACAGATATACATGCAACGAAAAATATACATATATATGTAAAAAAAAAAAAAGTAAATAATACAATCTGTTTTAAATAACCCAAAATTTGTTGAAAGCAAACAAATTATCAAAAAAAACGATTAAAAAAAAATTAAATTCAAAAAAGGAGAAATATACATATTCAAAAAAGGAAAAATATACATGCTACAACATCTTAATGTTTTGTATAAGCCTGGGTCCGACATAATGGTTAAAATGCAAAACAAAAAACAACTGAAATAAAAAAGTGGAAAGGAATAATGATGTTTACACCCAAGTTAAGATTCTTTTTATTTTTGATGAGGTGGTTAGTTCTGGAATTGTGAAGGAAACTGGAGTACCTGGAGAAAACCACCAACCTTTGGTTATGGTTATTGAACTGACAAACTTTCTCACACTAAAGGTCTGCATAAATGGGATTCAACCGCAATTCCCGTTCTAAAAAATATTTAACCTGCTCCTTTGTTTGCATGACAAGACCAAAAATATTCATCTTTTTGAAATTGTTTCCTTACAAACATTAAGATATTGAGAACACAAATATGGTGGAAAACGCACTAGTTGTTAATTTTAATTGATATAAAGTAAAGTTGAAAACTTATGACTGTGTTTTTGTTGAGGGATTTCAGACATACTGGTCCTCTAAGTCAAAGAAGGCCCATACCATGAAAAAGAAATGCCATGCTCACTATTAATCAAAATAAAGGTTGCACACCTGTGTCTAACGACTTGGTATGTACAACATGCTCACTATCATTTTCGACAGTTAAATTAAAGGTTGCACACCTGTGTCTAACGACTTGGTAGGCACAACATGCTCCCTATCATTTTCCACAGTTAAATCAAAGGTCACACACCTGTGTCTAACAACTTGGTAGACAGGACATGCTCATATCATTTCCAATAGATACACCTGTGCAGTGTTCATAATAGGATTTTTCAGAAGGGGCCATTTTCAACAACAACAAAAATCCTCTAAAACAACATAAAATTGATATTTTAGCATTCATGTTATGTTTAATATGGTCCAATAAGGCCCTAAAATGGGGCCTTTTGGCTAAATAAAGAATAAATGACACTATGGCCCCCTTCTAGAATGAACACTGTCTGCTTCTAATGACTTGGTAGACACAACATGCTCACTGTCATTTTCGGATAGTTAAACTAAAGTTCATACCTGTATCTAATGACTTGGTAGAAACGACGTGTTCACTATCGTTACTGTTTGATAATTTACTAGATTCATTCAAAGATGAACTGTGTTGCTGGTGGAAATTTTCTGTAAATAAAAAATAAAAAGGTTTTATAAAATTTCAGTAAAGTTAAAAATACAAAAGTCTTTTCCAACAAAAATAAGAGCTTTCAGTGAAAGCAAAACCCCCCACACAGAGGTACATGTATTTGTAACATGATATTTATTAAATAGTTCAAAGGGCCATAACTCCTAGAAAAATCAATGAACCAGAACAGAAAAAAACTACATACACAACAACACTTCCCTGATTATTCCTCTAAAGTTTTAATCAATATCTGATCTGTGGTATTTGAGAACTGGTACAGATAAATAGTGTGACAGACAGAGGGATAGATAGAATGCACTTTTATATTCCCTCGCTAATTCCAGGGTGCGGAATAAAAATCACGTGCCTGGTATTAAAGAGAAACAGACAGAATCCTTTATTACATACTCTTGTCGATTGCTTGGAAGCATATATAAATCAAGAGTAGAATAGTAAGGATAAATTTGTGTGTATATAAAAAAAGATGCATTAAAGCAAAACTTTCGATCATAAATTTATAAAAAAAAAAAGTCAAGTAAGTTGCCTTGTAAAAACTTTCAGATCATAAAATTTGAAAAAAACCAAAGTCAATTTAGTTGTTGGAGAAAAACTTTTGGAGGATTAAATTTGTAAATAAAACTAAATCAAATCATACAATTTGCAACGGAGAAAATTTTAAAGAATAAATTTGTAAACAAAACCAAATCACATGAGTTGCTTTAGAGAGAAACATCTGGAAATAAAATCTTAACAGATTCAATTACGCATTTTACAATAACAGTAATTTGATAACAAAAAATTAATTAAATCAAGTATAATATATATGAAGTCGTGTTCAATTAGGTGGGACAGTTACAAGCCAATTTCATGTCGGATGAAAACCTTACTTATGTTATCATATTAACAATATCAGAATTTTAGTATTTCTAAAGCTATAATTTTCTGAATTAAGTTAATTTTTGTAATATAAATTAAATTTTCAAAATTTAGAGCAATTATGAAACAAAACAGCAACAAGTCAGGTGAAAACCTTTACTTATATTATCACATTAACAATATTGGAATTTTTATATCTTTAAAAACCATAATTTTCTGAATTAAGTTTTTGTAATATAAACTTAATTTTAATATTCAGCACAGGATCAGAATCCTGAGATTTATATATGTATTGTTTACACAAGAAGGTTCAGATTTGGAAGTCATGCATAATCTAAAAGTGTCATGTTTTCGTAGAACACACAGTCAAACCTGTCTTGAAAGGCCACCCAATTGAGCCAGAAAAAGTGGTCTTTATGGGCAAATGGCCTTAATATACAGGTTCAAATAATATGAATAAAGAACAATTGGGATACAATTCTACTGGCCTTTATAAGCAGGTGGACCTTATATAGAGGTGACCCTTAAGGCAGGTTGGACTGCAATTAGGGATATTCCATTTCTAAATATTTTTTCATCAAACATGTGATGGGTCTAGCATGTTAAACAGGAGGTGCTTACCTTTCTGGAGCACCCAGCCTCACTTCCCTGGTGGAAGTCCACATGTATAATTTTATTTGTCATTTTCAAAGTTTTCACTTTGCTTTGGAATTGGATTTGTACCCGAATTTGTACGTTTGTTCTGGATTACTAACACTTGCAACACATCAATAAAAACATATCATACCAATGAATTTTAATTATGGACTTACCAGTTACTTCCCCTTTAAATAGATGAGATTGTTTTGATAAATGTTCCGGATGTGACTGCGATTTTTTCGTGGGGTCTGGTGACCTACTTTTTTTGTTGTTATTAGTAGTGGCTAAAGCTCGTAAAGTTTCTAGTTCATTTGTTAAATCTCTGTGTCGATTTTCTTGAGAATGGCACCGCTGTTGAAGCTCAATGACTCTGTCCTGAAATTACAAAAATGTAAAATAAAATTACAAATTGCAACCAGTATTTTTCATAATAGATTGGTTAAATGGGGTTTTACAGCCTGGTAAAGAATTTTTTGCTTATATTGTGATGCCACCAGTTATTGGTGAAGTGGCAGAAATTTTGTGACCTTTGCATTGCACTTGGGGCAATGTGCAGGGTGGGTTCTTTAATGTACCGTACCCTCCCTGCCGTCTCACAGGGCATTAGTTTTAAGGTCTTTTCCAAAGGACCCTGTGACTTTCATTTCTAAATGCTGAATGCTTGGCAAAAGAACAATGACCACCTTTTTTCAAGTCTTGGTCAGATTTGGCACGGGTTGGAACATACAACCTCCCACATATGAAGCAAGTACTCTAAAAATTAAGCTACCTTAGTGGTTGAAAGACAACACCTGCCATGACTCATAGCATTGGTATTAATATCTCTTCCAAAAGATCCTGTGAGGTTCATTTCTAAATGCTGAATGCTTGACAAAAGAACAGTAACTACCTTTTTCTGAGTCTTGGTCAGATTCAGCACGGGTTTGAACCCAGAACCTTCCACATATGAAGCAAGCACTCTACCAATTAAGGTACCTTAGTGGCTGAAAGACAACACCTGCCATGACTCATAGCATTGGTATTAATATCTCTTCCAAAAGATCCTGTGAGGTTCATTTCTAAATGCTGAATGCTTGGCAAAAGAACAGTAACTACCTTTTCTGAGTCTTGGTCAGATTCAGCACGGGTTTGAACCCAGAACCTTCCACATATGAAGCAAGCACTCTACCAATTAAGGTACCTTAGTGGCTGAAAGACAACACCTGCCATGACTCATAGCATTGGTATTAATATCTCTTCCAAAAGATCCTGTGAGGTTCATTTCTAAATGCTGAATGCTTGGCAAAAGAACAGTAACTACCTTTTTCTGAGTCTTGGTCAGATTCAGCACGGGTTTGAACCCAGAACCTTCCACATATGAAGCAAGCACTCTACCAATTAAGGTACCTTAGTGGCTGAAAGACAACACCTGCCATGACTCATAGCATTGGTATTAATATCTCTTCCAAAAGATCCTGTGAGGTTCATTTCTAAATGCTGAATGCTTGGCAAAAGAACAGTAACTACCTTTTTCTGAGTCTTGGTCAGATTCAGCACGGGTTTGAACCCAGAACCTTCCACATATGAAGCAAGCACTCTACCAATTAAGGTACCTTAGTGGCTGAAAGACAACACCTGCCATGACTCATAGCATTGGTATTAATATCTCTTCCAAAAGATCCTGTGAGGTTCATTTCTAAATGCTGAATGCTTGGCAAAAGAACAGTAACTACCTTTTTCTGAGTCTTGGTCAGATTCAGCACGGGTTTGAACCCAGAACCTTCCACATATGAAGCAAGCACTCTACCAATTAAGGTACCTTAGTGGCTGAAAGACAACACCTGCCATGACTCATAGCATTGGTATTAATATCTCTTCCAAAAGATCCTGTGAGGTTCATTTCTAAATGCTGAATGCTTGGCAAAAGAACAGTAACTACCTTTTTCTGAGTCTTGGTCAGATTCAGCACGGGTTTGAACCCAGAACCTTCCACATATGAAGCAAGCACTCTACCAATTAAGGTACCTTAGTGGCTGAAAGACAACACCTGCCATGACTCATAGCATTGGTATTAATATCTCTTCCAAAAGATCCTGTGAGGTTCATTTCTAAATGCTGAATGCTTGGCAAAAGAACAGTAACTACCTTTTTCTGAGTCTTGGTCAGATTCAGCACGGGTTTGAACCAGAACCTTCCACATATGAAGCAAGCACTCTACCAATTAAGGTACCTTAGTGGCTGAAAGACAACACCTGCCATGACTCATAGCATTGGTATTAATATCTCTTCCAAAAGATCCTGTGACTTTTATTTCTTAACTGAGTGCTTGCCGAAAGAACAGTAACTACCTTTTTTCTGAGTCTTGGTCAGATTCGGCACGGGTTTAAACCCATGACCTCCCACATATAAAGCAAGCACTCTACCAATTAAGCTACCTTAGTAGCCGAAAGATAAACCTGCCATGACTCAAAGCATTGGTATTAATATCTCTTCCAAAAGATCCTGTGACTTTGATTTCTTAACTGAGTGCTTGGTGAAAGAACAGTAACTACTTTTTTCCCGAGTCTTGGTCAGATTCGGCACAGGTTTGAACCCATGACCTCCCACATATGAAGCAACCACTCTACCAATTAAGCTACCTAAGTGGCCGAAAGATAAACCTGCCATGACTCAGAGCATTGGTATTAATATCTCTTCCAAAAGAGTCTGTGACTTTGATTTCTTAACTGAGTGCTTGCCGAAAGAACAGTAACTACTTTTTTCCCCGAGTCTTGTTCAGATTTGGCACGGGTTTGAACCCACAACCTCCCACATATGAAGCAAGCACTTTACCAATTAAGCTACTTAGTGGTAGGAAGACAAATAAATGCTTCATTCAAAGGTTTGTAAGCATGACACATTTAAATGACATAATAATTAAAATCAAACTATAAACATTTCAAAATACTGACATTGTAATTTACACAGAGATGAAAATAATTGGATATTGGCAGGTTTATCGGGAAAATTGACAGGTGAAATTATTAATGGAATTCCAATTAAAAGAAAAAACTACATGTAAATATAAGGATGTCCAATAAATAAGGTAGTTGCACATTTAGTACATAAACAGAGCATTACGATACCAAAAGAAGATACATTTAAATTGACAAACTACTGAGAAAATTAAAAAAAAAAAAAAAATATATATATTATACGGTTATTGAATTGATATTGTGAAATATTGTCCCGAGTTGACTCGACATTTGCACGAGTTTGCGAGTGCAAATTTCGAGTCAACTCGGGACAATATTAAGCTTGTGCAAATGTCGAGTCAACTCGGGACAATACTTCACAATATCAGTTCAATAACCCTTTATTATATAGCAAATTAAATTTAGTTTACTTCCGTCAAGTATTTCATCTAAAAATCTAAAATACCATTTAGTTGTACAATACATCAACATTACACTAGTTCTTGTAAATGGATATAAGAACTAGTGTAATATGACAACAACACAGCAATGACGTCGACAACAATCATATGATGACATAAACGACAGCATCATGTGACAAAGCATGCAATATGAAAATGATTCAGTAAACCTGGGACTGGAACAAAGTTAGCGTGCAAATATCGGTATTTATTGCATGCTAACACCTCAGGATTTATCGTTTAATTTCTATGCGAGGCAAATATTGCTATATAATAAATATATATATTTAAGAAAATTATAGTCTGCATGTCAGCGTCTACTCAGCAATATTGTGGCAGAGTGTTTATAAACATAGTCGAGTTTATTATGCACAAATAAATAGATATTTGTATCCTGTTATCATATAGGTACATTCACCCCTACATGCGTACATTTGTCAACTCCACCTTTATAAACCCTATTGACATTATATAAACTCTTCGGTGTTTATAAACACTCTGCCTCAATATTGCTGACGGACAATAGGATTCCCTGCCAGTACGTACTTTTTTGTGATTTTCACTTAATCTCAAAGGGTCATAGATTCTGGTTGTTAGATGTTTATAAAATTTAGGTTATTTGATTGCTAGGTACGATGGACAATGGCTTTTATTATATAATTAATAAATTTCATCTTTATAATTGGCTAAAACGGTAACATGTGACCATTGGATCTCACATCATATACCTCAGATTTTCCGGTGAATATCAAATTCGTTGTATGTCATCGATTTTTGTTGACGTTCTCCGTAAAATGATTAGAACGTCATCTATTAAGTGTGCACAAGTGATTGTGTCTCATCCGGGATGCTTGTTATTTTTTTCATAGAACGTTAACGTTATGGCATTATCAATTTAGAGTGTAATTGAATGTGTCTCATCAGGAATGCCATTTATTTTTTCATAGAATCAGAATTTAAAAGTCAGATTGATCTAATTAATGCGGGATAATTTTTGTGCGATCTGCCGGTCTCAACCAGGGTAAGCAGGAAAATTTAAAATCGGTAAAATAGTTAGATTGCCTGGTCACAGGTTTGAGAAAACATTGTCAACCGAAGTGCCACAGTGGCTAAATTGTATAATAAAGCAGTTATGGACTTTTTAGTGGTTGGATATGGTGTGATATTCACCGAAAAATAAATATTGACCTCGACTGTCGCCTCGATCAATATTTATTTTTACGGTGAATATCACACCATAATTGTATAATATTTACCTGTAGGGACTTCAAAGCCAGTTCATATTCTTCTTTGGCATTCTCTTGAACCTATGATATAAAAGAAACAAAAAAAAAATATTTAAATTGTATAAAGGCCACTAAACAGAAACGGTAAAAATGGCCTTTTTGAGCGGTGGTCCTTATATACAGGTTCAAATAACATGAATAAAGAGCAATTGACATAACATTTTAATAGTCTTTAGTAACAGTTGTCCCTTTTATAGAGGTTTGGCCTTCAAGCAGGCTTACTGTATAAAGAAAAATACCTCTAGGTCAACCTGCTTTTTAGGACCACCAAATAGAACGTTTAAAAGTGGTCTTCATATACATTTGACAGTCAAACCAGTCTATATAAGAAAGGTTCAAATCTATATTGTTCATCAGGATATTTTTGTGTTCAATTTATTTTCATATGTTTTGGCAAGAGTAAAAGTGCAGGATTTGTACTCAAGAATCTATATCACTGTGCCATTTGACAAACCTAAATCCATCCAGTAAGGTCATCTTAAGTAGGACTATCTAGGTTAATTAACTATCTTTATTTTATTTTGTGTACATGATATTTTATTTCAATATATCATCCTAAAATGTAATTTTTCAAATGACTTCCTTGCTTATTTTTTAATTTATGATACTCGTTACCAAGGAGATCTCTAACAAATAAATGTCAATCTCGTCTAACTTCATTTAAAAAATTTTTTGTTCAACAGGATCCAATATTTAAAAAATTCCATTTCATGACAATTTGAGTTGGTTATACAGTTGAACCTGCCTTAAAAACCACCAATGTATAAGAGTCACCTACATCTAAAAGACATACTGAACTTGCATACAAAATTTTAAAAAGTGGCTGTGTTTAGTAGTTGCTTAAATTTTTTTTGTTTCAAACAGATGGACAGACAGACAGACAGTCTTCGAAGCAGGATGTATAATAAATATACAATTACAACCAAACCTCTCTATAAAGGCCACCAAAGGGAACCAGTAAAAGTGGCCTTTATAGGCAGGTGGCTCTTATATACAGGTTCAAAAAGTATGAATGAAGAGCAATCGGGATTAATTTTTACTGGCCTTTATAAGCAGGTGGACCTTATATAGATGTGGCTTTAACAGAAGTTGGACTGTACAATGACATGCAAATTCCTGAATCAAGGTATCCAAAATGAAAACAAAGAATAATTTTTGAGAACTAGGGACCTAATGCCCAATCCCAATCAATGTAACCTCATTTATACCTACTAATTATTTTTGAGAACTAGGGGACTAATGTCCCATCCCAATTAATGTAACCTCATTTATACCTACTAATTATTTTTGAGAACTAGGGGACTAATGTCCCATCCCAATCATTGTAACCTCATTTATAACTACTAATTATTTTTGAGAACTAGGGGACTAATGTCCCATCCCAATCAATGTAACCTCATTTATACCTATTCATTATTTTTGAGAACTAAAGGACTAATGTCCTATCCCAATCAATGTAACCTTATTTATACCTACTAATTATTTTTGAGAACTAAAGGACTAATGTCCCATCCCAATCAATGTAACCTCATTTATACCTACTAATTATTTTTGAGAACTAGGGGACTCATGTCCCATACCAATAGTGTAACCTCATTTATACCTACTAATTATTTTTGAGAACTAGGGGACTAATGCCCCATCCCAATCAATGTAACCTCATTTTTACCTACTTATTATATTTGAGAACTAGGGACCTAATGTCAAATCCCAATCAATGTAACCTTATTTAAACCTACTAATTATTTTTGAGAACTAGGGGACTAATGTCACATCCCAATCAATGTAACCTCATTTATACCTACTAGTTATTTTTTAAGACTAGGGGACTAATGTCCCATCCCAATCACTGTAACCTCATTTATACCTACTAATTATTTTTGAAAACTAGGGGACTAATGTCCCATCCCAATCAATGTAACCTCATTTATACCTATTACTTTTGAGAACTAGGGACCTAATGCCCCATCCCAATCATTGTACCGGGTAACCTCATTTATACCTACTAATTATTTTTGAGAACTAGGGGACTAATGTCCCATCCCAATCAATGTAACTTCATTTATACCTACTAATTATTTTTGAGAACTAGGGGTCAATTCCCCATCTCGATCATTGTTTTTGAGAACTAGGGACTAATGCCCCATCCTAATGACTGTAACCTCATTTATACTTATTATTTTTTAGAACTAGGGGTCAATCCCCATCCCAATCATTGTAACCTCATTTATACCTACTTTTTGTAAGTTGTCGATATGACTTTGTTTTTCTTGTAGTTTATGTACAGTAGATTTATATTCATTCTCTACTTGTTCCAACTTATCAGTTGATTCTTGAAGATTCTGAAAATACAAAATAAGATATAACGTACATGTTTCATTTGAGTAGAGTGATGTTACAACTGTTAAGGGAATTATATTCACAAGGTGAAAAATTCGCGATTTCTGGGAACAAAAAAAAAACCCAGAAAAAACATTAAACAACACCAAAAAAATTATTTGTATGCTTTGAGGAGCATCATCATCATATCATGTCCTATATATAATGGTCTTTTCAACAGTTTCATGGTAATGTCAAAAGCTACCAGTACACATTATATAAAATTCCATGAGCCAGATATTTGGAAATTTCCATTCTCGGAACAAAAACAGAAAAAGCATTGAACAACACCAAATAAATAATTTGTATGCTGTAGGAAGCATCTTCTACTAGACTATTAGTAATATGAAATTCCATGAGCCAGATACTAGAATACTCCCATTCTTGAAACAAAAACAGAGGAACATTGAACAACACCAAATAAACAATTTGTATGCTGCAAGGATCATCATATTACATCTTATAATCTGGTATTTTCATCAGTGTCTTGGCAAATTCAAAAGTTAAAAGTACATGAAAATAAAATTCCAGAAGATATTTGAAAATTCCCATTCTGGGATCAGAAAACAGAAAAATAGCATTGCATGAACAACACCAAATAAATAATTTGTACCCGTATGCTGCGAGAATTGTCATCATATAATGCCTTATAATCTGGTCTATCAATCAGGTTGTTGGCAATGTCAAAAGCTACATCTGACAAAAGCAATTATCCATAGGCAAGATATTTGGAAATTCCCATTCTGGGGATGAAAACAGAAAGATAGCATTGAACAACACCAAATAAATAATTTGTACCCGTATGCTGTGAGAATTGTCATCATATAATGCCTTATAATCTGGTCTATTAAACAGGTTGTTGGCAATGTCAAAAGCTACATCTGACAAAAGCAATTATCCATAGGCAAGATATTTGGAAATTCCCATTCTGGGGATGAAAACAGAAAGATAGCATTGAACAACACCAATGATTTGTATGCTGTAAAGAGAAGCCTATACAAGGCTAATAGTTATTTAAAATTCAATGAGCCAGTATCAGAAAATTCCCATTCTGGGAACAAAAAACCAGAGGAACATTGAACAACACTTAAGTGGTTTGTATGCTGCAAACACTCAACATATTACATCTTATAATCTGGTCTTTTCATTAGTTTCATGGTATAAATTCAATGAACCAGATATTATAATATTCCCATTCTGGGAACAAAAACAGAAATAGCATTTAACAATGCCAATTTCTGACAGGATCGCCATCATAATGTCTTATCATCAGATTTGTGCCTATATTAAAATCTACAAGTACACGTTTCCCTTCAAGGCTATTTACATACAAAGACAGATATTGATGGTTTTGAAATAAAATCCTCCCATGGGAGTCTGATCTTTTTTTTTTGATTCCTGATATTTTTTTCTTCCGTTGAAACTTTAACGAAAGAAAAATCCAGTATGATTCAATATCCGTTTAATTAAAAGATTTGTGTTTTTTTTAATGTTTTTATATTTGTGTTTTTTTTTTTTTTTTTTAAATTTTGATGACTAATTTGTTCAAGAATCCTGTTATATATAAAAAATTGATATGACAAGTACACAAGTTGTCATTTAAAACCTACATAATCTACATATGACACACCTACAATTTGTACATGACACAATTCACCATTTACAAATGACACCTAACAATTCTTACATGACACCCCTGGACATTTTACAGGATTCACACAAAATATAACATACATGACATACTGAATTTGCACATGACATGTTCAATTTACCCATGACACCCCAAAATTTACATAAGAAAACCTATAATTTTAACATGACACATTGAATTTAAACATGACACACTCATTTCACATATGACACCCTACAATTTACATAACATTCCACATATTACACATAATACAATTTACACATGAAACATCAACAATTTAAACATGTAACACCCAGGATTTGCAAATGAACCACCCAGGATTTACTCAATGACATGATTTTCACATTATTTACACATGAATCACTTGATTTACACATGAATCACACATGAATCACACATGAATCACACATGAGTTACACATGAATCATACATGATTTACACATAAATCATACATGATTTACACATGAATCACATGATTTTCACATGAATCACAGATGATTTACACATGAATCACACATGGTTTACACATGAATCACACATGATTTACACATGAATCATACATGATTTACACATGAATCATACATGATTTACACATGAATCACATGATTTTCACATGAATCACAGATGATTTACACATGAATCACATGATTTACACATGAATCAAATGGTTTTTACATGAATCACACATGAATAACACATAAAACATGCATGATTTACACATGAATCACACATTATTCACACATGAAATACACATGAAACATGCATGATTTACACATGAATCACACATTATTCACACATGAAATACACATGAATAACACATGATTAACACATGAATCATCAATATTTTATACACGTAACACACTACCAATTTACACATGACATATCCAAGATTTTCACATGACAACCATGATTTACACATGAAATGTAATTCACACAGGATGTACAAGATGTATTCTTTCTAGAAAAGGAAAAAAAATTAAAATACACTTTAATATAATACGGTAAATAAAACTTTCCACTCACCTTGACAACAGAATTTAAATTTTCAACTTTGGATTGGAGGGTAAATCGTTCTGATTTTGCGACTTCACATTCATGTTGTGCCTCCGTTAAATTTAAACGCAGGACATTACACTCTTCGTTTACCTGGAGAAAAAAAACAAAGAAAAAACGATTGATTTAAATTCTTAAAAAAATTGTCAGATATAAAGTACAAATGAGTACCATCACGAGAAAAGGTACAAAAAAACATCAAACACAAAATTGTGTAAATGACGTTTGAAATAATGTGTCAGATTTCACTGAGTGATCGCTGATCTCAGACTGTGAGGCAGGTGATTATTGCCATTGTACATGTATAACTTTGGCGCTATACGTAATCACAGTGAAATCAAAACATTTGGTTGGCTGAAAGTTGCTTTATGTCACATCAGCAATTTTTCAGCTATCCGTGGTGACAAAATTTTTTAATATTTCATGATTACTAAAACCCAATTTTTTTCAGAAAATGTAGCCCTGTTTTACAAAAATTTACATTTTCATAAAATTTTGAGCAGAGACTGACATTGTACATTATAGGTCACTTCCTTATGAATTGATGAAAAAACTAAAACAAATACAAATTTTTGTAAAATGTTGAAAAACGGGGTTTCAGCAATAATGAATATGGTTTACCGTAGTTACACAAGTTGGCTAAATCACAATATATTGGCAGAGTACATAAAACAATTAGTTAAAAGTTGCTTTACACCACATCAGCAATTTTTTAGCTATCCATGGTAACAAAATTTTTCAATAATTACTTTCAAATATTAATCTCAAATTTGACAAAAAATTCATGTCGTGCGAGAGTTTGTCCATGCATTTCTGATCTGCTTGGTACTAATGAAAACTTACAGCAACTTTTAGACCGCTGGTAATCTCACCCCAGTCAAACTCATTCTGTTACAATTGAAAATGTAACCTAGAAATTCTTGCAACAGGTGAGTGGTCTACTAATTCCTTGTGACAAACTGCCCAAACCAAGACCATTTTATGCATCGAAAATTTTTTTTTATAAGAATGTTCACTTAGGAATAAAGAAGGTGACAGGTCATTGGTAAAGTTCTTACTATAATCCAATTAAAAAAGACATACTTTCTTATACATGATCTCGTGTGGGGCCCTGGGGAGATTGTTGGATCTGTTAGACACATATGGAAATTAGAAAATGGTGTTGGAAACTTAATTATACTATACTACAGACAATTATGTGTTAGGTCAATTTATGTCAGATGACACCTGGTCTACGATCTATCAATTCGACACGGTGCCGTACAAAGTCAGTGTCTATGACATCATATTCTCCTTTAGGGAGTTCAGAAAGTTTAGAACTTAAGAAATCTTCATATGGACAAGAGGAGGACTCAAATATCTTGTTTTTATATTGAATGTAAAAATTCATTGGTATCTTTGTAATAAATAATTTATGATGTTGGAACTGGAACCAGCTTTTGGGTATATTTGGGGGTTATATTAGTAATTTATCGTGCTGGAGCCGAAACCTAATTTTGGGTTTATTTGGGGTGGGGGTGTTACAAAAGGAAGTCTTACCAAACATTTTACCTACAAGTACAGTACTTTTAGTGTTAGAAAGAAAAGACAGATAGACCTGGCAGATAGATGAACAAAGATAGGAATAAACAGACAGAGAGAAGAGATAAACAGACAGACAGAAGAGATACTAGACATATTGACAAATGTGCATATGGCAGATAGACAGAGGGGAAGATAGACAGATGGATAGAAGAGCAGATAGATATATTGACAAACAAGAGGCCCATGGGCCTGATACGCTCACCTGATAACTAATGGCTAGCTGATAGATTTAAAGAAAACATAAATACTAAACCCCAATGACTTTTTTTTTCATCATGATAACTGTTGTATCAATACCTACAACATTCTAGTATACATGCCTATACAAAAAGTTAATAGTTTTCAAGGTAATTAACCATTTCAGTATTGTTTCACATCTGTGACCTTGACCTTGGAACCCATGACCTTTTTCTATACATCAAAATGATCATTGAATCGATACCTACAACATTCTAATATACATGCCTATACAAAAAGTTGATAGTTTTTGAGATAATTACCATTTCGGTATTGTTTCACATCTGTGACCTTGACCTTTGAACCCATGACCTTTTTCTATACATCAAAATGATTGTTGTATCAATACCTACAACATTCTAATATACATGCCTATAGAAAAAGTTTATAGTTTCGAGATAATTAACCATTTCGGTATTGTTTCGCATCTGTGACCTTGACCTTTGAACCCATGACCTTTTTCTATACATCAAATGATCGTTGTATCAATATCTACAACATTCTAATATACATGCCTATACAAAAGTTTATAGTTTTCGAGATAATTAACCATTTCAGTATTGTTTCACATCTGTGACCTTGACCTTTGAACCCATGACCTTTTTCTATACATCAAAATGATCGTTGTATCAATACCTACAACATTTTAATATACATGCCTATACAAAATGTTTATAGTTTCGAGATATTTAACCATTTCGGTATTGTTTCGCATCTGTGACCTTGACCTTTGAACCCATGACCTTTTTCTATACATCAAAATGATTGTTGTATCAATACCTACAACATTCTATTATACATGCCTATACAAAAAGTTATAGTTTTCGAGATAATTAACCATTTCGGTATTGTTTCACATCTGTGACCTTGACCATTGAACCCATGACCTTTTTCTATACATCAAAATGATCTTTGTATCAATACCTACAACATTCTAATATACATGCCTATACAAAAAGTTTATAGTTTTCGAGATAATTAACCATTTCGGTATTGTTTTGCATCTGTGACCTTGACCTTTGAACCTATGACCTTTTTCTATACATCAAAATGATCGTTGTATCAATACCTACAACATTCTAATATACATGCCTATACAAAAAGTTTATAGTTTTCGAGATAATAAAGCATTTTGGTATTGTTTCACATCTGTGACCTTGACCTTTGAACCCATGACCTTTTTCTATACATCAAATGATCGTTGTATCAATACCTACAACATTCTAATATACATGCCTATACAAAATGTTTATAGTTTTCGAGATAATTAACCATTTCCGTATTGTTTCGCATCTGTGACCTTGACCTTTGAACCCATGACCTTTTTCTATACATCAAAATGATCGTTGTATCAATACCTACAACATTCTAATATTCATGCCTATACAAAAAGTTTATAGTTTTCGAGATAATAATTATAATCAGAGTAAAAAAAATTAGGTCACGACCTTCACAATTGACCTTGACCTCATTTTGAAGATACTAACAAGAAGATGTCAAAACTGAAAACCCCATGTCATTATCTGGTCAAATAGTCAAGTTATAACAATTTGAAGATTTTACGATTTTTCAAATTTGACGCAAAAACGCGTAACCTATTTTTTATCCGAATTTTACAAAATGAACAAACTATAGGCTTAAGACCCTAGAGAAGTCAAATATCACATCAGATTTTTTCTCCAATCAGTACTTTCGGAGAAGAAGATTTTTAAGATTTTTGCACCCCTAGGTCACCTTGACCTAGTTATGGTAGCCATGGCAACGCCACGAACAAATCTGAATTGCACCGGCCCATATATACTTCTGACAAAGTTTCATTAAAACTGTCCGGTAGTTTCAGAGGAGAAGTCGAAAATAGGTGTTAACGACGCACACACGCACACACGCACACACGCACACACGCACATACACACGCTGCGCTATGCCATAAGCTCACATGACCTTCGGTCAGGTGAGCTAATAAACAGATAGGCAGATAGATAGAGGGGCTGAAAGACTAAGTGACAGGAAGACAGCGGGACCGTCAGATAGACAGATAGGCAGATAGACAAAGGGGAAGACAGACAGAAAGACAGCGGGACAGTCATATAGACATGATAGGCAGATAGACAAAAGGGAAGATAGACAAAAAGACAGCGGGACAGTCAGATAGACATGATAGGCAGATAGACAAAAGGGAAGATAGACAAAGAGACAGAGGGACAGTCAGATAGACAGACAAACAGAGGGGCAGATAGACAGAGGGCATATAGTCAGCCAGGCAAAGGGACAGACAGATAGAAGGACAAATTATTCTTGGTCACATTGGCTGAAAGCATATACATTTTTTTTATGTACGGGTATTCCATATTTCTTGTTCAATCAAAGTTCTGATAACAAAATTCAAAAACAGATTGTTAAAAATGTGTTGCCATAGGAACCAAATCAAACTCACCATACGAATTGTTTTTGATAATCTGACGTCGTACATGTTCTTGGATTTCTTTCGATGTAAACTTGTACATGATAATGTCTGTCCCATATTTGCTCTTCTAAGTTTTAATATAACATCCAAAAACAATTTTCTTTTTAAAAATTTGAATTTCCGCAAGCTTATTTCAAAATTTGCAGATATAATTACTCTAATATTTGTCTATAAAACTAATTTGATTGCAATTTTCTGCAAAATGGCAGTAAATTATCTAAAAATGCTGAGTCATTGTTTATTATTAATTTCATTGTACTCAAGAGTAAAATACGTATTTTCATCATCTTTCAAAATTGCACAGGCAATTTACATCAATATTGAAACAGAATATTTGCTTCAAATCTGCAGCTCTTAAAATTTTTGACAGGAAATATAATTTTTAAGCCCACTTTTTAAAATCTAATATTGTAATAGTTCATTTATATATCAAAATCCTGAATAAGCGATTGCCAATTAAACTACATAAAAATGTAAACGATAATTATAGTCACAAAATGACATCAGCACTATCAGGTAAAACTTTAACCAATCATTAGAGGCACTTTTTTTTGCAATATTGAACCAAACGTCATGTTTACATTTTTCTCAAATCCTGAATAATTGATCGGCAATTAAAATACACAAAAATGTAAACGATAATTATAGTCACAAAATGATATCATTACCAGGTAAAAATTCAAACACTCATTAGAGGCCTCAGTACACTTTTTTGTAAATATCCAACCAAATGTCACTGTGATATTTCCATTTTTCTCAAAATCCTGAATAAATGATTGGCAATTAAACAACATAAAAAAGTGAACAATAGTTACAATTTCAAAATAACATCACCATCAGATAAAAATTTAAACACTCATTACAAACATCATCAATGCATTATTTTTAAATTGCGAAACAAACACCATATTTCCATTTCTCCAAAGATTGATCCATTCACATTAACTGTAGGATGATTAAAATGTTTCCGCCATCGGAAAATTAGAAAAGTATTTCCAATGATGAAATAAAAGCCAATCCTTTGAGTAAAACTCTGGTAAAATATCAATCGCTAAAACGTGCACAAAAACTAACAAAACCTGCTAATTGCAAACATCGGAAGAAAAATCTCTTTGACGGTAAATTGAGAACCACGTACTTTACTCATCTGCGTAAAAGAACAAAAACATTATTACGATAAGTATCTGCTTTTATATTATATCTGAAACATCCTGAAGGAACTATACGCTGAAAATTACAGGTGAGAATCTCAGGTGAAAATCTCAGGTGAGAATCCTCAGGTGTGTCATAATGAATATTGCATTATTTGTAGTCACAGTAATGTGTTTCCCAGTTTTCAAACAGGAACCTCTATAACTTACTGCAGACAATCATAGACTAATATGAATATAATATAATATATATACTAAATAAAGCATTTATAAATTTTCCTGAACAATTTTAAAATCTAATTTGTGTTTAACTTAGTCAGGAAACAATCAGAGAATATTCACTTTGACATTTTGCAGATGTGAGACTAAGGTCAAGGTCGTTATGTATATAAGTAAAATTTCACTAGATTTATATAATTATCAGCATTTCTATGGTGTGTGGTACTTGTTATAAATACAAATCACTGTATCATAATAGTGTTAATTTTTTTGTTTTAAAATACTGGAAAACTACAAGTCTAATTTTCTGAAACTTGCTACAAACAAAACACGTGTTTTGATAGCTGATTTCAAATAAAGGAACAATGAGTATCAATTAGTTATGACATACTATAGCTATTCATGAACACTCGATCAAAAGTTAGCACCAAGCTTAGTATTGTGTCTGTATTTTATTTAACAGAAATAGAAATTCACATCCTACTTATAAAGTGTAATTCTTTTAAAGTATACTTTTTATCACAACTTTTGAATTTTTGCAATTAACCACAATATTAGACCTTATAACTACATCACATGATCTTCAAACTACATCACATGATTTTCAAAACTACATCACATGATATTTAAAACTACATCACATTATCTTCAAAACTACATCACATGATATTCAAAACTACATCACATTATCTTCAAAACTGCATCACATGATCTTCAAAACTATATCACATGATTTTAAAAACTATATCACATGACCCTGAAAACTAAAAATCTGACCCCAAACTGAAAGGAAGAACAACCTATAGCATATTTGAATTATAGTGTTTTTTTTAATTTTGTTTCTGGTTTTTTTTTTTTTTTTTTTTTCAAAACATTATTAATTATAACTTAGAATTTTCAGGTCATACTAAAATTTACTGAATGTAGCTATTTAGAAAGAGAAACTAAAAACTTCAGTTAATAATTTCAAACTTTTCATTAAAAAAACAAACTAGTAATTTACACTGTTCACTGATTGTGTAACTTTTGTTTATCAAATTAAAATTAAAACTAAAATATCAAATCAATAATTTAAATTTTTTATGTCAATTACGGTAAATCACAAGGGACACTATAATGACAATATTCTAACTAAAAAGTGAAACAATATTCTGTGTAATAATACAAAATTAACTCTATAAAATTAATGCAATTTGGTTATAAAAACTATAGTTGCTTTGTGTGGGTCACATTTCATCATTTTTCAAGTTTTCAACATATATATCCCATATTAACTATTAATTCTTCATATTTCAATAAATTATCACTAAATGGATAAAAATGATGCTGTCTAAAAAGTGAAACCAAACTAATGATCTGCCCCATGAATTAATGCATAAAATCCAGGCTCACTGTGTGTCACATTTTTTTCCTTTTTTAAACTGAAAGTGATATCCAATTATACCCATAAATATCTATTAAATTATAACAAATATGTCTTTTTGAAAGTCAAAACCAAAATCCTGTGAATTCAATTTAGTCACAAATTCCCAGCTGCACCATATCAATGTGACAGGTCATTTTTCATCAATATATTTTGTTTCAAAATCCGATCAATGCCATTTTAAATGAGGATTACTTTATCACCTAACGATTAATGCCGACAATTAAACTTTAAATGTTTTCAATCAATATTCGAGTAGACGGCATCATACTGTGTCGACCCGAATTAACAGGTATGACAATTAATAATCAATGGTATTGATAAACCATTGATGAAATTACGGGAAATCAAGGCACACAAATCTGACTTGGACATTTGACCTCTGTTATGAATATTCATGAGGTTTAAATCATTTCATAAAATTGGACAACAAATCATGTTCCAAATTCTGTTTGTTCCAAAATGTAAATATTTTTTTCCGAATAAATATGAAGAATCACAATGAAAAAGGTCTAATTAATATTCAAGGTCATGCAAATGCCAAAGGTCAATGTTTAGGGTCAATCTTGTCCTGTAAAATTATCCCATTATACAAGCGCTAAAAGCAACAATTACTGAATGGATTTTTGAGGTAGAATATTAAATAGAAACATTGTTAATTTATCAGATTGATTTACAAAATATTGTATAAATATTTAATGATAAATAGTATAAGTGCATCCAGTTTGACCTGGTCGTTTGACCTTCAATTTGAATATTCAAACAGACATATCCATTATGTAATTATAAGGGCAATATATAAGGATAGATGATAGTAATACTAGGTACTGGGTGTTTTTGGTAATGAAACATGCTGTTTTACCTAAATCACACAGTTTATTTGCCCAATCTAAAATACAAATTAAAGGTCAAACGGCCAGGTCAAACTCGACACACTATAATATAGCATTAGCTTTAAGCTTCTCACTTTTATTTTCATTTGTACAAATATTTGATGTTTTGATCTCTCAGTTTTATCACATATTTTTATTTGCCATTTTTCCACAAATCAATTAGTCTTATTTATTTGTGCATAATTAAAAATTAACTTTAAATGGTACATATTTACATGCTTTTAAAATTTGTTGGTTTTTTATTTTTGCTTTTTATTTATTTCATTTTATTTCATCATTTTTGTTTACATCCGCTTAAAATTTCTTTTTCTATTTCTTTTTATTATTATCAAAAAAAATAAATAAATAAATAAATAAAAATAAAAATAAAAATAATTATGTATTAGAATGGAAAAGAATGGTTTTAAAATCCTAAAATTTGAAATTTTAAATAATGTGGCTATATTATTCTCATTTCAATGACACTTGTATAATAAACATAGGGGGCATTCTTTCTGTTAAAAGAAATATGTTTATGAGTTTAAGTCCTAGTCAAGAATATTTCACTTATATGGAGACATCACCAGCTAAAGGTGAAGTGGCAGCATCTGAACTATCTGTAGTCCAACATCTATAGGTAAAAATTTAAGATAAATTTAAATTTATTGGTATTAAATTTTGTTATATGGTAAGATCAGGCATATTACAATTTCTAGTTCAACCAAGAATTTAAACCCAATCCCCATAACTCCAACCCCCTCCCTCAAGCAAGAGATGTAAAATGAGTGGTGGCTACACTAAGTAAAGAATTTTGCACTATGACAATTATCAAACCTTGGCAGAATAATTATCTCCCTTGATGACGTCCATTTCAGATCATATGTATACTATAGTAAAGGTGTTAAAAGTCACCAAGCTGATAATTTCAGTCTGAAAGACAGAAAGTGTTAAAATTGACCATACTGACACTTCTGTATAAAACTGTTAAAAGCTTGACCATTCCAATATGTCTGTATAAAGTGTTAAATTGATTGATTGATTGATTGATTGATTGATTGATTCGAGGTTTTACATTCTAGTCAAGAATATTTCACTTATATCAAGTTGTCATCAGCTGTACGTAGGGGAAGTGTTTTGGTAAATCAAACACGCTACATCCATTATGAAATGTGCAGAGAGTTTTTCATGTTATAACTCAATAAACTTGTTAAAAACACAAGTTATTCCTTAATTACTGTAAACCGCTTTATATTGGCGCATACTTATTTTAGCGATTGTTGACTGGTAAACATATTAGCGCAGTTTAATTTTAGCGTAATCAATTCCAGTCTGAACTGTTTAATACCTCTTTATGTTATCGTATTTTTTCGCCTAAAACCCACAACTTTTAGCTAAAAAAATATAATTTGAGAAGGGGATGCCAGGTCAAAAGAAAATAATAAAAATAACTATGTAATTGTGTTTTAATTTGTTTGACTTTTACTGAGAGAAAATCTCCGTAACTGACCCAGGAATTCACTAGACAGACAGATGTCTGCAGGAAGCTTTCATCATAATTTGGCCCTCTCGTCGATTAGACATTTTACTGAATAAATATTTATATTTTGTTTTACCAACTGTTTTTTTAAAATACAAATATTTCGACACACTGTCGATGTAACCCCGATAACAGCCGCTTAGATCATTATAGAGGTCATAATTAGGATTTATATTATGTTGCCGACATCACAGAAAAAATAAACATTTTCGCATAACGGGTTTAATTTGTTGATATAATTGTTAATACTTTAATGTTTGAAGCCAACTACTTGTAAAATTAAAATTAATTACCTGAACAGGAGACTTGTCAGATTGTACGTATCACATACTATGGCCAGTAATTAACAGCTATGCCAGTGTTCCCTAATTTATCCGTTTGTCGGTGGTCAGTCTACCGGGTCTGGGTAATTAATCCCTAATTACTTATCATATGTGGGTATATTGATGGAAGCCATACCAGTGTCATTCAGAACTATTATTATTTTAACACCGAGTAATAACCATTTAACGTGCGTCCATACCCGTTCATAGTCACATCAGCGATGTACAGTGACTTTTTTTGTTGTAATTTTAGCGGCAGTTTTATTTTAGCGCTGACACTCTTATCGCCAATTGCGCTAAAATAAAACTGTCGCCAAAAAAACACGGTTTACAGTATTAAAACCATGACCATACTGATACGTCAGTATACAAGTATAAAAGCGTCAACAACCACGAAAATACCATAAAATAAAAATGTAAGATTTCGCTTCGACAAGTTACAACTGAAGTGTTTTGGTAAATACCGATATGTACACTTATTAAAGGTTTGTCTTGAGATCCATAAATGACCAAGATATACGACAGGAAGGAGCGAGTCAGTGAGTGCTGACAAGATACAGTTTACAAATTATTGATAAATGTATTAACATGGTCATTATAGTCCATTCACGACCAAAGTGAAAATTATCACCTCTCGAGGGGGTTTTATATTTGTACAAATATCTATTATATATATAAGAAAACTTCATGAGGAGCATATGTACAGTATAGACCTGTCGAAAATTTAACACTAAGACAGTAAATTAGTACCGAATTCGATGCAGATCTCAGCTCCTCATAAGCTACTCTTTTTCAGCAAATGCTGTCCATTTCCTGGCTGATTTTTCTAACACTAGGTGTCTGTATCTCGACCACTTAGCTGCTGAGTTTATGCTTCCTTTCATTAGCGCAGTGTTAAACTTTCAGCAGGTCTGTACTGTTTATTAAGGGAGGCAGACAATGATGATACACAGGACGATCAGAGAATGGCTACATCTTCCTGAGGCTATAACATTGCCATTGACAAGTTTGTAAAAGAACGAGAGATTATAATAGTCTACAAGATAATTTAAGAATCGCTGTGTATATATATGGTTGTCACTAACTTTCTGTAACAAAAAAAAACGAACAAACCAAAATGAAGATAATTTAAGAATCGGTTGTTACTAGCAGTTTGCAAGAAAAACACCAAAATGAACAGAATGATTTCAGTGTTTTGTCAGAAAATGTTAGTGATAGTCATAAAATTGCAATAAACTTATTAAATTTGAATAAATCAATCAATGCAGCCATTTTTATACCCCCTTGGAAAGAAGTTTAGGGGGTATATAGGAATCACCCTGTCTGTCTGTCCATTGGGTTGTCAGTCCCAATATCGTGTTCGCTAGATATCTTCCATGTCTATGGATGAATTTTGCTCAAACTTGGCACAAATGTAAACCAACATGAGGCAATGTGTCACATACCAAATATATGTGCATAAGTAAAAGGTCAAGTTCAGGAGGTCAATGTTGGGTGTGGGGGTATCCAAACCCTGGTTTCAAAACCATTCTTTAACTAAAATTTTCCTTAACTTAAATCAAGAAAATATGAAACTGTAATAATTTTGTTATTTTTAAAGATATTGAGTTATTTAAGGTGTCAGTGTGGCGATCATTTAAATCTTTAAAACATTTGTATTTAGTTTTTGTCAAAAATATTTATTTGTAGTTTTGAAAAAAGACGTCAAAATTAGCTAAATTTAAGTTAAGGAACATCTTGATTAAGGAATAATTGTGATATCGGGACCAGGAGAAGTAAGTTTCATTTGATCTAAAGTTCAGGAAACATCTGTGCTAGTAAGCTTAGCCCTATCTAACAGCAATTGTAGATCTTAAAGTGAAAAAATCTATCTAAAACCTAGTTCTTTAGGTGAAAACATGCAACTCTTAAAGCTACTAAAACCTTAAGCTGACAATTGACAATAACAGATAAAACAGTCCGCTGTATTCAAATTTTATGAATATTTATCGAAATCGCAATTCAAATATACAACGTATAAAAAATACAACAAGAAAATACTTTTACGAGGTTTCATCAATCTCTCATTGAGACTGCTCAACGGTTAAATCATTAATGGCACTGTCGTGTCTTAATCGTTCAAGTGTTTATATCGCACAACTAAGACCACCAAGCTCTTTTTGTCTTAATGTTAAATGTGTGCTGCTTTAATGTAATACCTCAAGCATTAAAAAGAAAAAAAAGAAAAAAAAATATTTTCTCGCCGACTTTTACATATAATGAATCTGACATTTAAATTTGATTTGCGATTTTATACTGGACTTAAAAAATTTAGAATAAAGTCATTTTAATGATTGAATTGTTATGAAAACTGTAACTGCAGTGGTACTTGCAAATCACTTGCAAATGCCAGGGCCCTTTTGATTTTGAAAATTAGAGGTCAAAAAAATCAAAATTGTGAAAACAAAAGAATAGGATTTTTTTTTTTTTTTTTTTTTTTTTTTTTAGATTTATTTTACTTATTTTACATTCTAATTTTTGGTTTTTTTTTGTCAAATTGTGAAAATCAGCTTGGTGTTTGTGAAATAATGTTAACATTTTTAATTGTGAATGGGACCAGATTGATAGATCAAATGCTCAGTGCTAGATGAAAGAACAGTTATTATCTATTTTTAACTCTTCATCTGACCTGACCAGGATTCAAACCCCTACCTTCCACATATGGAGCCAACGCTCTACCAGCTGAGCTACCATAGTGGTCTGCATCATGATAATTGTCTACACGTGACCTGTCAGTCAATTTACAGGCCCTAGCATCAAAAGACCGACCTGGCTCATGTTATGTAAAAACATGAATCATAAAGTACATTCTTATGACATAATACAAACCAGGGTTCATGTTGACATATTGACAATTATCTGAATTGAAAACAGCATATTAATTGCCTAAAGTCATCAAAAGTTCCAATAGGTAATACTCATGAAAAATTCTCTTTAATTCTGCCGCGGCAAAACTTGATGTTAAGTCCAGATACAGTACAGACATGCTGCAAGTTTAACACTGAGCTAATAAAAAAGTGTCAAAGCCAGGCAGCCGAGTGTTCAAGATATGGATAGCTCGACACCGAAAAGAGATAGATAGTTCAAGTGCTAAAGCTGTGGAGATCTTGGAAAAGAAGGGCTGTCTATTGAGCTGTCTCTTGAGTACTAATTCGTCAGCTTAGCGTTAAACTTTCGGCATGCCTGTATTCCCAGAAAATAAGCTACATGTAATGAAAAATAAATCAATTAATTATTCTCCAAATTGATGGATAGCAACAGGCCTCATTTACATTAAATTGACAAGCGATCAACGCGTAATTTCCTGTCTACAAGGCTTCGTCAAGAAGAATAAATGTCATTTTTACAACGCGATCAACTTTATAACATCGTCTCAAGCTTGGTCTGATATCGCTGGCAGATGCTGTGTCAGGATTTAGCCGTCTTTAAGATAAAACCAATTTATCAACAAAATCCTGAAGAAAGCAGAAATCTTTAAAAAGTCCTTGCACTGATTGAGCTCTATTACCTCAATTATCAAAATCAGATATAAAAAATTTGAGTAAAGAGGGGGAGAGTGTAGTGAAGTGAAGTGGAGTAATTGTGTTTTACATCCCAGTCAAGATTTTTCACCTACATAGAATAACAAGATAGTTAGTTCTGGGATAGTGGAGAAAACCAGAGCATCCAAAGAAAAGCATCAACCTCAGGCAATCAAATTGACATTATGGTACATAGTGGTATGATTTAAGTATTATGGAGGATGCTAACCACTTGGCCACATTTTATTGATACAGAGACTAGTTTAAAAGCTGACCGATACCGAAAATATCTTTCTCAGCCCACTATCCGCATCAGATAAAGACCTTGACCCACCAATTTGAAGACAAGCATTTTAACCAAAAGGGCTTACATGTTTAAAGCTATGTTAACTCTGGGAGGTGTCTTTAGCATGCAATGCCTGTCCAAATGACCCTGTAGCTTTCATTTCTAAATGCAGAGTGCTTGGCGAAAGAAACAGACACTACATATTTACAAGTTTTTGTCAGACCAAGTCGGGGCTTGAACCTATGTCCTCCAACAAACGGTGCGAGCACTCTACCAATTGAGCTTACGATTAATGATATATTGGCTTCAAAGACTTTCATATAAAAAATTTCATAAAGAATGTTAAAAATCACCCCATACTGTCTTATATTATCTCATAATTGTTTTAAACAAGCAGTTACAAATTAATCAAGCGTAAAATTGTTAAAATATGCATAAACACTCAAATTTATAATTAAAATACCAAAATAACTGATGACAGAGATAAATATCGTTAATCAATAAATCGCTGACTTGAAACAATTTAAACAGAACATATTGTATAGGCAAACAACACTGACCTGTCCGCTTGACCTTTCATTAGGAATATTCATATATGATGGTCAACCTGACACATGAGTTGTGTCAGGATTTGAGGTTAATGCATAAACAATGCATGTTTCCTAGGATGTTGACAAAATAAATGCCTGTTATCCCTGTACATAAATATACTGGTCAACAATAAATATTTAAATCATAGGTCAAGCAGACAGGTCAATGTTGTTTGCCTATATATACACACATGTAGTTATGTTGAGGTATGAAGCTTATATTGGTGACCCAAGGCAGAGTTTTATACACCCAGGACCAATCAAAATTTAATGATGTTTTCAGGACATTGTCAGCCATTTTCCAGGACATAATTACTATAACAGAACAAGGCTTATCATCAATCATGTGAACGATATTATTCTTCCGATATGAGGGACCTAGTTTTCACTTTTTACATTAGTTAATAAGGCAGGTTTGAGCTTAATGGTTCTTTCAGTTGTTAATACCGGTAATTATTTGTCTCCGAAACAAACAAAAACTCAATTTTCTGAAAAATTCACGAATAAGGAACTGTTTCGACAGGATTGTATTTCATGCAGTTATTTAGAATTTGTTATAATTTTATTTTTTATTTCTACATAGTAATAACTGTTTTTTCTTAAATTCAACCTTTCAAGAAAGAAGTCAAATTTCATTACTTTTAAAGTTCTCCATGAACCCTTTAAGGGTTGACATTGTTGAAATTGCATCTACCCCCAGACTTACCTTAAGTCAACCTTTGGGAAGCAAAAGACAACAAGAAATGTAGAACTGATGACAGAGTTATAGAACTTGTGATACCCACAGGCTACCTTACGTCAAGCTTTGACAAGCATACAGAAAGCATTAAAACATGTTCCAGACAAGTGATGACAGAGTTATAGAACTTGCTTTACTCAAAGACTACCTTCCTTTAACCTTTGACAGGCAAAGGACAAAAAAACTATAGAACTGATGACAGAGTTATAGAACTTGCTTTATCCCCAGACAACCTTAAATTAACCTTTGACAAGCAGAAAAAAAAACATTAAAACATCAAGACAAATGATGACAGAGTTGTAAAAGTTGCTTTACCACTAGACTACCTTAAATTAACCTTTGACAAGCAGAAGTTTGAAAACATTAACACATGTTGTAGTCAATTGATGACAGAGTTGTAGACCTTGCATATTCACCAGACTACCTTAAGTTAACCTTTGACAGGCAACTGTAGTCATGATGACAAGAGTTATAGAACTTGCTTATTCACCAGACTACCTTAAATTACCCATGACAAACAGAAAAAACATGTTACAAGTAACTGATGACAGAGTTGTAAAACTTGCTTTACCCCCAGACTACCTAAGTAAACCCTTTGACAAGGACAGAAAGAACTGTAGTCCTGATGACAAGAGTTATTGAACTTGTTGAACCCCCAGACTACCTTTAATTACCCATGACAAGCAGAAAAAACATGTTACAAGTAACTAATGACAGAGTTGTAAAACTTGCTTTACCCCCAGATTACCTTAAGTCAACCCTTTGACAAGGACAGAAAGAACTACAGTCCTAATGACAAGAGTTATTGAACTTGCTTTACTCACAGACTTCCTTACTTTAACCTTTGACATGTTAGAACAGGACAAAAAGAACTGTAGTCCTGATAACAAGAGTTATTGAACTTGCTTAACCCCCAGACTACTTTAAGTTAACCTTTGAGTCAGGCAGAAAACAGGCAACTGTAGTCCTGATGGCAAAAGTTATAGAAATTGCTTAACCACCAGACTACCTTAAGTTAACCTTTGACAGGCAACTGTAATCCTGATGGCAAAAGTTATAGAACTTGCTTTACCACCAGACTACCTTAAGTTAACCTTTGACAGGCAACTGTAGTCCTGATGGCAAAAGTTATAGAACTTGCTTAACCACCAGACTACCTTAAGTTAGCCTTTGCCAGCAACTGTAGTCCTGATGACAAGAGTTATAGAACTTGCTTTACCACCAGACTACCTTAAGTTAACCTTTGACAGGCAACTGTAGTCGTGATGACAAGAGTTATAGAACTTGCTTTACCACCAGACTACCTTAAGTTAACCTTTGACAGGCAACTGTAATCGTGATGACAAGAGTTATAGAACTTGCTTTACCACCATACTACCTTAAGTTAACCTTTGACAGGCAACTGTAGTCGTGATTACAAAGAGTTATAATACTTGCTTTACCACCAGACTACCTTAAATATTGACCTTTGACAAGCAGAAGATAGAAAACATTAAAACCTGTTCCAGACGTTGCTGTCAATAAAAATGGAAAGTTATTACTTTATTCAATATTCTTGATAACACATATCCTGTGGAACTTCTTACCCCCCAAAAAAGACGAGATAAAACATGAAAACCATTATGGATTTGATAACATATATTCTGTTGGAAACTCTTGGAAAATCTCACAAAAAATTACATTATCATTACGGCTAAAATGTCTACAAGCTTTCTAAATGTATATCATATCTATATTAGAATCTATACCATAATTCCATAGTACACTTCCTGTCACCCTGAATATATATACCGGTAATTACGTAATTATGAGCTTCAGTCTTTTATCATTTAATGTGTACTGTACTAAAATAGCTTGACTAAGCCTATTTACATAATGTGTAAAAATAACAGCCATTATTTCATGACAAAATAGAAAAAATTGCTCACTTAAGATGCAAAATCACATTAAAATAGCAGGCACTATTTATAAAGAAAATAGATCAGGATGTTTATTTTTATACATATCTGATAAGAAAGGCACATCACACAGTAAAAGAGTTCAGTTGAGTAACAGTGTTTAACATCCCAGTCCCAGCTATGAGATATTACCCGGACACTATTTTCAAACATACTTTTCCCATGACCTTGACCTTTACAATATGATCTTGGTTCAAGGTCATGACACTTTTGGACCATGAAGATTATTCATGTGATGTTTTATGACAGTCGTCCAAAGCAGCTATGAAATATTGTCCAAATAGGATTTCCCACGACCTTGACCTTTCCAATATGAACTTGGTTCAAGGTCATGACAAACCTTTGGACCATGAAGATTATTCATGTGAAGTTTTTTGACAGTCATCTAAAGCAGCTATGAGATATGGCCCGGACACATTTTTACACCAACAGACGGACAGACAGACAGACAGACGGACAGACAGACATGGTGATTATGAATGAAAGGCAACTGGGAACACTGTATCACAAGAAATATTTGTATATATATATATATATATATTATAAGTTATACAGGGCTTTGGCAGGTTCCACAGCCTCATGTACCCCGTCAAAGATACATGTACCCTGATCCGCAGGTGACGTTTTTGTCACCATTCAAAGCGTTACCAGTTGGATCTTTTAACTTCCATTTCGTATTTTCTGTGACTCAGGTACATTGTCGGCATGTTTGTTTACTGTCACTAGACATCAGAGATGTACGAGTTACTTCCTTTTTACTGCTAAATGTCGCATGCCTTCATGTACCCCAGTAGATTTCTGAACATCCTTCTATGTACCCCGGCAAGTTAACCAATTGCTATGCGAGAAATTTCTTTGAAGGGCGACAAATATTGATATTGATATTCGCAATGTCAAATATCAACAGTGAAAAAATAAGTACACTGTGCAGTTTTCCACATGTTAAAAATACAATTTGGCTTGCCTAACAGCTTGTCAAAGGCAACAAGTAACTACATGTGAACACATTTCTGAATGTTAAACCACAGAAGTTTCTACCAGCGAATGCTTCCCGTTATACAGCATTATTTTAGGACAACTCTAATACCAAGGTCCCCTGTCTAATACAAATGAAAGACAATTGGAAATAAAATTTTACAACACAAAATTATTTTTCCGTCATGCTGTTTCAACATACCATAAAGACATTCAAAAACAATTTACGGTCCTTTATGACGAGGGAGAAATGTTGTAATTAAATTACGAGCTAAAGTTTCCTCCGTGACAAGCAAGAGTTCAGGAAAAAAACGAACTTTCTGCATTAAAAACTAATTCAAAGAAAAATTATATTTGGCAATTTTAATTTACAAAATAAAATTTCCCAGATTAAAACGGAAATTAAACAATGTTTTTTACAACTTGTTGCGTGAATTTGAAATCTAAATTACACTATAATTCCTTAGAACTGAGATGAGCTTTCAAACATTCTGACGATCAGGATAAATTTAACACGAGGAGGGCAACGAGATTTCTTGATGGTATTGAGAAGCAGAATCATCAGGATTTAACGAGGAAAATTTAATAAACACAGAAATTTGAAAACAGGAAAATTTTGTTATCTTAACTGATACTCCTTTGAAAATTACAAAAAAAAGGAAAAAGGAAAATTTGGTAATCTGAATTCATACTCCTTTGAAAATTACAAAAAAAGGAAAAGGAAAATTTGGTAATTGAATTCATACTCTTTGAAAATGGACAGGAAAAGAAAAAATTTGTAATCTAAATTTTTATCCCTTTGAACATTGACAAAAACTAAAAATGGATTTTTATATGAATTCATTTATTCCATTTTTTTAAACAGGGAATAGGTATGTATGTATTTCGAAAAATCAATTGCTTCACGTGAGACTTTCCTTTTTTAACCTTGACATCACAAAAAGTTCAAAATTGTTGATGTAACAAAAAGTACCTGGTAGCCAAAATGCTTATAAAAAGCAAGTTGTTGGTGTAGCCAAACAAAATTGAGCTGTCTGCTTGACCTTTCATTAGAAAAATGATATCTGATGATCCACCTAATACATGGGTAGTGTTGAGAGTTGAGTAATGGTGTTAAATCCAAGTTAAGAATATTTCACTTATATCAAGACATCATCTATAGGCAAAGGTGCAGAAATTTTGTCTGTTGTTGGCTGATAGCATTATACAGCAGGGTATTTTTTGTACCTACCTACCATGACATGGCACCTCTTTAATTTTAAGTTTCCGTTCGTGATTTCATATCATAATGCCGAGTGCTTGGCGAAAAAACAGTCTGTTTTTACCCATTTTGAAGTTCTTGGATCAGACCTGGCCGGGATCGAACCCAAAACCTCCACTTATGGAGCAAACACTCTACCAACTAAAAATACTTTCAAGTTTGGATCAGACCCAGCCAAGGGTTGAACCCTAAACCTCCACTTAGGGATCGAGCACTTTACTAACTAAGCTCACAGTGGTGGTAGTGTTAGAATTCTCAGTTAATACATGAACAAATTTAGATTGTATCTACATCCCCCAGTTAAACAGTACTGAGGAGGTATCCTTTGGGTAAAGTTATATTTTTGCATGCAGAAAGTGACAACAAATATGGCTTCTTTTAACAAACCCAATCCCTTTTTGTAATAAAAGTTAAAGTTATATTTTTGCATGCAGAAAGTGGCAAAAAGGGATGGGGGTTGTGAACACAACAAACAAATATGGCTTTTTTAACAAAAACCAATCCCTTTTTCTGTAATAGTTTTCTTGCAGTATTGCAGAAATTTAATTAAATCATACATGTATATAAAATCATGAAATTAATTCCTTTTCTGTTCTAAATTCATTTCTAGCCTCGCAGGTTTGCAGTATTGCAGAGATTTAATTTTGCTATACACATATATAATATCTTTAAATTATGATTAACAACTCGGAATACTGCCTCTGCTGTATAAAAACTGCCATTACGAAAAACCTGAACAAAAGAAATCTAATACGGAACAAAAAATAACTACGGACAGCGATATAGACATGCTTCCTGTTTCGTATTCATATAACATCCTCGTATGTATCTACAAATCATTCTTTTTTTCCCGGATACGTCAATTAAAGCTTTCTACCATAAATTATTATTTTCTATTCTACTATTTTATAAATGGTTACCGAAGGTTGCAAATTTCTAATGAAACAGCTGCTTTTTGGTAAAACAAAAGAAAAAACAAACACAATTTTCACTTTTTAAAAATTGTTACCGTAGGTTGCAATTTAAAATGAAACAGCTGATTTTTGTAAAATGGAAAATAAACCAACACAAATTTAATTAGAAACACTAACATAATTTTCACTATTTTAAAAATGGTTACCAAAGGTTGCAATTTTATGATGAAACAGATGCATTTTGTAAAACGGAAGAGAAAACGAACACATTTTCAATTATTTTTTAAAAACTGTTGCCATGGGGTGCAATTTTATAATGAAACAGCTACATTTTTTATATTTTAAAAATGGTTACCAAAAGTTGCAAATAAATTTATAATGAAACTGATGTTTTTCGGTATAATGGAAGAGACAAAAAACACGATATTCACTATTTTAAAAATTGTTACTGTAGGTTGTACATTTATAATGAAACAGAACAACAGAAGAAAAAACAAGCACAATTTTCGCATGTATTAAATCCGCTGTTTTGACATGCACACAATGAAGGCCTGGTAGAAATCATTAGCAAGACAGGAATTAGATTGGGGCAATTCTTTGAAAATAATTGTGATAATTATGGCTAACAATACTCGTCAATGATGAATGTGTCCATTGATCCACCGATGAATTACATAACAAATACAATTCTGAAGCAAGCTAGATATTGCTAGAAGAGACTGCAGATTTCCACGAGAGGGAAGACAAAAATGTTTTGCACCAAAGTCAAGATTTTCTCACTTATACTGCACCAAGCCGTTCTTGGATGATAGAGAAATCTTGATGCCCAAAAAAGACATTCATCAAGTGACTTATAATGAGGTTTGAAATGATGGTGAACAGTTATCATCTCCAGTTTTATGGGAAATGTTCATCTAGTATGTCATGTCAAACCATATTACTCTAGTTTTATAAGAGATACATTCATGTGGTCTGTCGTGGCAAATCATATCATCTCTAGTTTTATTGGAGCTATTCATCTAACCATACAACCAAGCTATGTACAGCCTGTGATTGTGTACTACTGGTAATTCCTTTGAGGGTTTCTCTCTTGCATATTTATTATACATTGGTATTGAGAGTTGAGTAATTGTATTTAACTTCTCAGTCAAGAATATTTCACTTATATCAAGATGTTGCCATCTATAGGCAAAGGTGTAGAAATTTTGTGTTGCGCTTATGGCATTATACAGCAGGGTTCTTTTGCCATGCCTACTGTGACACAAGACCTCATTTATTTTAAGTTTCAATTCAAAAAGAAACGTGACTCATTTGGTAATGCCAAGTGCTTGCCAAAAGAAGTCACCACCCACTTTCAAGGGTTCAGTCCTGGTCAGGCTTCGAACCCATGACCTCCGACTTACTGAGTTACTACAGTGGCAAAAACATTTAAGACCCCTAAACTTTTATTTTCACTTTATAATATCACTTACTCTGTAGTGGGGGAGGGGGGGGGTCGAATTACCTATGGCAAAGGGAACTTTGTGCCATGTTGAAAAGATTTGAATATGGGTGTTTTATGCTTCAGTCAAGATTCTTTTAGTTATATCGTGACAGTCATTTTATGTTAGGTGGAGGAAACTGGAGTATTCAAAGAAAACCATCAACTTTTGGCAAGAGAACTGACATACTTTCTCGCATAAGATCTGTTTGTATACAATTCAAACATTGGCTGTGAGCATGCTTAATACCCCAAGGCTACCTAGGCACCTAAGATTATTTTTTGTGACACATTCTGCTGAAGTTGATTTTTCAGAACTTATTCTGTTTCTCTTTCATTCTGAATACAAATTGATTCTCTAACGCAAGCTGAATAGTCACAATGACAGTATAAAATCTTTTAAATATTTGATGAGGAGTTTCTTGACTTCAAACAGAATTTGTTTCATGCATTATTAATTCGAACAACAATTAAGTGAAACGCCATTAAAATATCACTAATCATCAAAGTTGTGTAGAGTTAAAATAAACACGAATGGAACATGTTAAAATACTTTCCTATCTATATTTAATTTTTCAATTTCAATTTTATGGTGTATGATACAAGCTAAGGTTTACAGTCAAATCTGCCTTAAAGGTCACCTCAAAGAAAGCAGTAAGAATAATTACAAATAGAATGTGTTAAAATACAACTTTTCTATATCAAATTTTTCATTTTTATGGTAAATGATACTATTTTAAGGTTTATAGTCAAACCTGCCTTAAAGGTCACCTCTATATAAGGTCCACCTGCCTTAAAGATCACCTCTATATAAGGACCACCTGCCTTAAAGGTCACCTCTATATAAGGGTCACTTGCCTTAAAGGTCACCTCTATATAAGGGCCATCTGCCTTAAAAGTCACCTCTATATAAGGGTCACCTGCCTTAAAGATCACCTCTATATAAGGGCCACCTGCCTTAAAGGTCACTTCTATTTAAGGGCCACCTGCCTTAAAGGTAACCTCTATATAAGGGCCACCTGCCTTAATAGATTCAATAGATTAATCATTATAAAAGTGCAAATTTTTAAAATAAAACGGAGCAAATTAACACAAAACAGACATCCCTTTCTCTTTTCATATCCCATATGGGGCATAAAATCCCCAAATGAAAGTTAAAAAAAAAAATTTTATTCTCTTCTAAAAAAAAAACATAATGTGTGAAAAACGTGTCCAAATTGTGTACTATAATTTCTTAATTAAGATTGAGAATTAATTTTCACATAGCTTTTATGGATGCTGAATTACGCTTTTATTCCTCACAGGGGCCAAAAAAATCCAGATATTTGTATTTTGTAAAAAGATTATATCATGCACAGCTAACACATGGGTATAACAGCCTAATTCAATAATTAATATCAAAGGTGACTCGAGAGATCAACAAAAGTGATGTCTCAATAATGGTGATGTCTCGATAACAGCGATGTTATGATGTCATGAATGTGATGTTCTGATAATGGCCATGTCTTGATGTCATCAAAGTGATGTCCTGATAACGGTCATGTCTTGACGTCATCAAAGTGATGCCCTGATAACAGGAATGTCATCAAAGTGATGTCCCTATAACAGTGATGTCTTGATGTCATCAAAGTGATGTCCTGATAAAGGTGATGTCTTGATGTATCAAAGTGATGTCCCTATAACAGTGATGTCTTGATGTCATCAAAGCAATGTCTCGATAACGGCAATGTCTCGATGTCATCAAAGTGATGACCAGATAACAGTAATGTATTGATGTCATCAAAGTGATGTCCCTACAACGGTGATGTCTTGATGTCATTAAAGCAATGTCTAGATAACAGCCATGTCTTGATTTCATCAAAGTGATGCCCTGATAACAGGGATGTCTTGATTTCATCAAAGTGATGCCCTGATAACAGGGATGGCAATAACATTGATGTCTTCAATGTGATGTCCCGATAATAGCTATGTCTTGATGTCATCAGTGTGATGACGCACTAACGGTGCTGTCTTGATATAATTAAAATGATGTCCCACTAACAGTGCTGTCTTGATGTAATTAAAATGATGTCCCGATAATAGCTATGTCTTGATGTCATCAGTGTGATGTCCCACCAACGGTGCTGTCTTGATGTCATCAGTGTGATGTCCTACTAACGGTGCTGTCTTGATGTAATTAAAATGATGTCCCACTAACAGTGCTGTCTTGATGTAATTAAATGATGTCCCGATAATGGTGATGTTTGATGTCATCAAAGTGATGTCCTGACGCCCCCATATCATTATATTTTCACTCATTGAAACTCTATGGACATGACATTAAAAGAGCTTAGATCTTTTCCGATATCTTCAACAAAAAAGCCACAACTGTATGACAGATTTTGTCGTTCTCAGCGGAATTATGTTCATACAAACAGAATTTGTGTATCTGATTCAATCTAATTAGTTAGTACAGAGTTTTTTGCTTCCTTGAGGATATATAACCCTGTCCAACAAGTGTTCTGTTTAAACATGATCCACTGTATACAAATTCAACAAACATTAAAATGATATTGATATGCAATCAAATCTGTTTCTTTATTGATCTTGGCATTCAAAATCAAATCATCTCATGAGAAATCGTAACTTTTTATGACTTGAAACGAGCACCTCCAGAAAATTAACTCGTAGACAACTCAAAATCATTCTGTCAATATGTGTCAATTTAAAGCGAAAAAACAATTCAAAGCGAAAAAACAATAACATTAGAATTAATAAAACAGTAATGTGTTCATATCTAGTAAGCTCTTCTTTATGGCAAAATGGAAAAATGGTGATTTTACTTTTACGAGAAATGGGTTTGTCTACTAACAATATACATCATGATCTCTCTCTCTCTCTCTCTTATATATATATATATATATAAATATATATATATATATATATACTCTCTTTTTTTTTCTCGCTATCTATCTATCATCCATATTTAACTATGGGGGTTGGGTCACAGGGAGGGGGGGTTAAAGTTAAGACAGTACCTCCAAATTTAATACATGTATAGAAATAGCCATTTGCATGCTTTGAAGATTTTTATTTATTAATATTTCTGAAATCATGCACCATTTGTGATAAAGTTGCAACTTTGTTACAGTTTGTGATAAGATCTCCAAATTTCATATACATATATATATGTATTTCATATACGTGTATATATATATAGCCAATGACATGGAGTATTATAATGAGGTTTTACTGTATATATATATATATATATATATATATATATCTATATCTTTTATGATTTCTTAGTCTTAAAGTCTTCTTTGATTTTTCCCCAAACCCTTTTAATATGCCAAAATGTCAAAATTTTATGAAACAAATAATGGCAATGAATCAACTTTTACTGTGTGTATATATAAATATCAGAAATTTTCTTGGGAATAACTTTAATTTTTGATAATACATTTAGCAATGTGCAAAGAACTTTAAATAACTTTCAAATATATACATGTATATATATATGAATATAAGTACATGTATATTTACATACAGTAAAACCTCGTTATAATGCCCCTCGATAACTTTGCCACCTCGCTTATCGCCACACTATTGAAGTGCCAAATCCATTTTGTTTATGTTTTTCTTAATGGGCCTCCCTCCATTTATTGCCAACCCCCTTTACAACGCCAAAATTTGACTGTACAAATGGTGGCAATGAATCGAGGTTTCACTGTATTTTGAAAAGAAAAATCTATTTTGCACTCTGCAACACTGTTGTCTGGGCCAGAAATCATGGCAATCTTCTCAGGCCTGAATATTTAACAAGTAATGTTTAAATTTACACTTTTAATCATCGATGTAACTTCAGATGAACAGGATCAAACAAAAGTGGAAAATCCATAATTTTGCTTTTAAATCTAGTAAACAAAGTAAAAGATTATATTTACCTTAAACTTAAAATCCTGAAATCGGCACCACACAATATTGATAATCTTCAGCATCTCTACATGAAGGTGAAGTACAAACAAGTGTCGCCCCACATCCATCGACGGGGGACATCACTATTAGCACCGCTCATAGCATTTTTCTAAATACACTTGCTGATTATGTAAATCCGAGATAATCTTAATCCCATTAATACAATAATCCAATATTAACGATAAAATTCCAATAAAACATTATACCTAATAAAGCTGCCATTTTAACAATAATCTATTTAAATTCCAAGAAAATGACTCCATATGCCTTAATTACTTATAACACGATAATACTCGCTGATTTACCTATGAAATAAACGATCACATATGAAATAAACGATCACATCTTAAATATTTCTTGCACTGATGTATATTCATTCTGAAAACTAAATGAATTGTGAACAAATATAGATCTCCAACTAACGTTACTGATTTTGTTTTAAATTTGCCCGGAGTGTGTGCGTCTCGAGTACAGTGTGTATATACATGTATATATTGTCACGATGGTATATTGATACATGTCGTCACATAATACAACCAGTTACTCTGTGTGATCAGTAATCAATTTTTATTCATATCACCCAATTATATCCATACTCTCTTTAAATATTGCATAACCATTTTTTTGTTTAAAATTTTCAAATTTCCGCCAAAATTTTCTAGAAAAAAATTCACCAATTTTTTTTTAAACACATATAATTATATTGATTGTTTTGTTTGTAAATATTTTCCCAAACGTATCTAATAAACACTTGTGATTTTCAGTTATTTAGCATTATTTAAAAACTGGTATTTTAAATTTTACACAATTGTTTGTATATATTTTCGTAAATATTGTATGCAATACACACTTTCAACTACTTGTTATTTTCAAATGCCTCACATTACAGTATTTTAAAACTGATATTATAAATTTTAAACATGGCAATTGAAAACACGGGAAAAAATAAAATTTCCAACATACATGGTTCACTGATATTTTAAATTTTAAAACAGCAATGAAAAACACAGAGAAAAAAAATTCCTTCATATATGCTGCTGACTGACGTTTCAAATTTTAACATGGCCACTAAAAACCTGATACAAACAACATTTCCGATAAATAATACTGGTCATCAATTCCCTTCTCTTCTGGATACAACATTTACACCACCAAAGTAATCTAAAAGGTTTACTGTAACGGCATATGTATCGGTATTATACAGATATTAGAAGATGGCTAATCTAATACAAATTATGATCAACTATGACCGAACCATTTATACAAGACTTGTCTAAAATTAGGTTTTTCCGGGAAGTGTAAGTAAATTATGATCCATTAGCTACAAAATGATGTCTGTTAATTCAACGTAATCTGATCCATAGCTCTCCGCCAATGTAGATATAATTGAATACTGATGATATTTCATTCTCACTTCATATTCGAGAATTTAATCTGCAGTCCTCGGAGCAAGGTAGCAAATTGTGCGACTGGATCTATTAATTACTATTCTACGTTCTCGATGTGACGATTATAAATATCATAGATACCCTGTATCATAAGTCTACATATTTTGAAGATGAATCTGGAATGGCGACACTCTCCTACTTTTGAAATGTTTCATCTGTATCTACAGCCATAATATACAATACACAAATGAGCTATATACCGGTACTTCTATCATCTTCCGACAATCTCTTATTTCTTAAAATTAATACACAATTAGTAATTACTTAAAAGCCATTTTAAAACTTTTTTAATTGTGTGTACATAAATCCGAAAGCAATCATCTCATAAAATTCTGATAAAACAAGGTGCATTGTGGGTAATGTAATCACGTTAATTATGAAAAAATCTTGAAAGCATAGCAGTCACATATTCTTGTCATATCGGCTTTTGCCAAGTGTGTTTTTAGTCACTAATTGCTTTCTACTTCTTTAGTATTGTTAAGAGTATTTTTGCCGGTATGAACATTTGGGGACCATGATTTTGTAAGGTAGGATATACAGTAAATCAAGAAATCCTTGTTTCCTTTAATTTTTTGTACAAATTTCGGACACCGAAACAATTGAAGATTATAATTTGATAGTATGCGTGTATGTGGGAATAACCTTTAAGTTCTATTACCTGGCTTCTCATGTTCCTAGCAATTATTATAGATTTTTTGTTTCTATCATGCAAAAAAGAAACAATATGATCTTATAGATGACCATTTATATATATATATATATATATATATATATATATATATAGTACAGGCCCGTCGAAAGTTTAACACTTAACTAACGAAAAAGAAATTATAACTCAGCCGTCGAGTAGCCGAGATTTTGGTAATTTTTGGATGGAAAGTTGCCGAAAGAGATAAATAACAGCTGCCTAGATATTGAGAACCAGGGGCAAATCTAATCTGTCAATTTGATACTAATCCGTTGGCTTAAGCGAAACTTTCGACAGGACTGTACTGTGTATATATACAAAGTATATTAATCTTATACATATATATATATATTGTACTGTGTATTCGAAACAAGATTAAGAGTCTAATACATGCATAGAGCTATGCCAAATGATCTCCATGCATGCACATGCTAAAAAAAATATATATATATAGTGTGTCAAGTTTGACCAGGTCTTTTGACCTTTAATTTGAAATTGCGTAGTTAAGGACCTAAAAAAAGTTGATATATAGGGATAAATGATGGCGATATTGGGTACCGGCTTTTTATAGTAATGAAACATGTTGTCTTATCTAAATCAGAGTTTATAAGTCCAATCTAATATTCAAATCAAAGGTCAAATGGCCAGGTCAAACTTGATACTATATAAGAAACAAGAAAGAGTAATTATCATTAGACATAGACATCGTTTATGGCATTGAATCGGCGAAGCCGGGATAACGTACAATCGTTGATTCAGATAATGGCACCCAAACTTCCTGTCTAAGCTTAGAGATGATCTCATCCAAACATGCAAAAAGCTGATCACATTTTTTATTCATGTTTTTATGTCATTTTTTATTTACAGACATAATGTCAAAGAACTGATCACATTTTTTATTCATGTTTTTGTCATTTATTTCAGACATATTGTCAAAAGGCTGATCACATTTTTATTTTATGCATTTTTTGGTTTTTGTCATTTTTTATTTTCAGGCACAATGTTAAAAAGCTGATCAAATTTTTAATTCATGTACATTTTGTTGTTGGTTTTGTTTCTAAATGTTCTAGACACAAAGTCAATATTGTATTTTCTTTGATTTTATAGATTTTGCTCCGAGACCACTATAATGATAAGTCCCATTAGTGTTACGCAACTGTAATTGTGATGCGTCAAGCGTAACTCATGCAATGGGTTATTTGATCAACTTTTAATTTTTGATACCTAATAAAAACTTATATCAATTTTTAATTGAGATGGTATATTCAACATACAGTAACACCTTGTTATAATTAAGAAATGACATTGTTTTGGGGTCACTTCATGCTAGTATGACACCGGATGTTCTGGGTACAAATTTAACATGAAGAGCTTATATTTACAATTCATTTTTATATCTAATCTGCTATGTGGACTTTAAAAACTATTACTGCATTTCATTTTTGATAATTTACTTTCTTCCGTTGGATTAAGTGCATCGTGGAACCCGTCTACCACACCTCAATGAAGAATGACTTCATCGATGAGTGGGATGACAGGTGACCCTCCTTCAATTTATCATTAAACTCCTTTATAATGTAAAAATTTGATTTAACAAAAGTATTTTGAAAATTCGGCATTGAGATCTGGGCTGAGTAACTCGAAGCTATCTTAGCAGTTACGAATACTTAACGCCTTTGTGTTATAGGCATAAAGTGATCGTAACTGCTAAGAGAGCTTCGAGTTACCCAGCCCTGGCTTAAAGACATGATGCACCAAAAACTTGTCTCTATTTTTGACACAGCAAGCAATTCAGCCTAATGCTAAAGTCAAATAAACCTCAGATAAAACATTTAGGAAAATGCAATGAAAAATTAGCTAATTAAATTGCTATTTGTGAACTATTTCGTATCATATTGAAAACAATCGATTCCGGGGCTACGAATCAAGATACACATTGAATCCTGAGGTAGGCGTATTGTTGTCAATATGAGACTAGCTATATCAGAGTAGAGGTAAACAACATTGACCTGTCCATTTGACCTTTCATTAGGAATATTCATATAGGAGGGTCCAACCAATAAATGGGTAGTGTTAAGATCCAAGTTAATACATACACAGTGCACAGGTTTACTCTAAGAGGTGAGTGTATCCCTGTGGTCCCTATACATAGATGTACTTATCCGTTATAAACATTTAAATGAAAGGTCAAACGGACCGGTCAAAGTTGTTTACCTATATAATTAATTTTGTATATTAACGTTGATGATGAAACTTGATAGAATTAATATAAAATGTCAACATGATACACATATTAATTCAACTGACAAATCCTGCCAACGAGAGGCCCATGTTCCTTATAGCTCACCTGAGAACATGTTTAATATATCTTGCAGAAGTCAAATAGTCAATTTTCATAAATCTAAGGGCCCTATAAAGTGAAAATCAATCAATACTACATATGTCGTTAACAAGAGGCCCATGTTCCTTATAGCTCACCTGAGAACATGTTTAATATACAGAGATGTGTAATAAGTATTCGGTCATTTTGTAAAATTCAAAAGGCCCAGGTGTGCTTGAAAACCTTCACAAGGTCAACTCAATAGTGCATTAGGCATCTATATCCTTAAAAAACCTTCAATACTTAGTCATACATACAGCAGTAATGATCTTTTGTTAATGGAAACTTCCACCAAGCAATTTCTAAAACAATTAAAACTGTTACCACCAACCATGAATATTTTAATTAATTTTTTAAATTTAAATATATTTTTTTAATGTTTCAAGACTTCAAAAATCTCAAAGCCATTTCAAAATTGGAAATTTAAAAAAATAAAATAATGCAGGTTTAATCAGAATACGCGAAATTTTAAAATAAAACAAGAAAAATAAAAACAGAAAAATTGCAGAGGCACACGTGACCTCAATGTCGAAAAATTGAGAAACCTAACCTTTCTATGAGACTAATTGGTTTTCATAAATCCTCGGGCGAGAGATAATACATTTAAACCCATATAAACATGAATCATGTATTGAATATCTGATTCATTATATCATCTGAGGAATCCAAATTATATAAAGCTATGAAATCAACTATTGTCAGCACATGTACATATGTGTGTGTGTGTGTGTGTGTGTGTGTGTGTGTGTGTGTGTGTGTGTGTGTGTGCCAATATTATGTGTCTGTATGCATGTGTATGTGTGTGTGCCAATATTATGTCTGTATGTGTGTATGTGTGTGTACATGTGTGTGTGTGCATGGGTGTGTGTATGTGTGTGTGTGTATGGGTGTGTGTTGGGTGTATGTGTGTGAATATTATGTGTCTGTATGCATGTGTGTTTATATATGTGTATGCATGTGTGAGTATGTATACATGTGCAATGATGTATCTATGTATAGGCAAACAACATTGACCTGTCTGTTTGACATTACATTAGGAATATTCATATAGGAGGGTCCATCCAATACATAGGTAATGTAAGGATTCACAGTTAATACATATACATATTGCCCATGAATAGTGTTCACATCATATAGACGAAATATACAAGTGTGAACCCTATTACTTAAATTAACTCGTCCATAATGAGTATTCAAATCAAAGGTCAAGCGGACAGGTCAATGTTGTTTACCTATATCTATTAATATATGTTATTTGTGTATATGTATATATATGCACCTTTGAAAAATCCTAGAATGAATAAAAAGCTAAACATCAGGTGGATGATGCACTTGTGATAACAAAATTTCAATTTGATGATCAGAATTGAAATTCGGTTTAAAATCTGTTGCTTCAAATTTTACACTCCGGCTTCCAAAATGCAATTAGGGTACAATCTAGAAATGATAAAAAAACCAACAACGACAACGAGAGAAAAAAAAAAAAAAAAAAAAAAAAAAAAAAAACAGAAAAAAAAATTATAAGAATTGAAATTAGGTCTAAAATCTGTTACTTCAAATTTTTCAATCCCGGTTCCAACATGCAATTACGATATGTTCTGGAAATGATAAAAAAGCAAAAAAAAAAAAAAAAAAACAACAACAAAAAAACCCAAAACACAAAAAAAAAAAAAACCCAAAAACAAACTCTAAATCTTATCAAGATTACACTAAAGTGCTAGAGTACATATAACATGTCATGTATTGGCTTCACCACTTATGGTTTGTGGGCATTTGACTTTTTTGTGTCTGGAATTCTAATAAAAAATAATTTGGTTACCATGGTAACACTGGAGTTAAATGATTTGGGTTACCGGTCCTACATTTGTAGTATGTCACATAAATAAACATTGTCATTCCATTTTATAATTATTTTGATTATAAACAGCTATGGATATTTGAGAGAGACAGAGAGAGAAAGAGAGAGAGAAAGAGACAGAGAAAGAGACAGAGACAGAGAGAGAGAGAGACAGACAGAGAGAGACAGAGAGAGACAGAGAGAGAGAGAGAGAGAGAGAGAGAGAGAGAGAGAGAGAGAGCAAGAGAGATTTAATGGAATTTTATATCCCATTCAAGAATATTTCACTTATATCCAAATGTAACCAACCATAATGAAGTGTCAGAAATTTTTACATCCATTCAAGAATATTTCACTTATATCCAAATGTCACCAACCATAGTGAAATTTCAGAAATTTTTATATCTCATTCAAGAATATTTCACTTATATCCAAATGTCACCAACCATAGTGAAGTGTCAGAAATTTTTACATCCATTCAAGAATATTTCACTTATATCCAAATGTCACTAACCATAGTGAAGGGTCAGAAATTTTTACATCTCATTCAAGAATAGTTAACTTATATCCAAATGTCACCAAACATAGTGAAGTGTCAGAAATTTTTACATCCATTCAAGAATATTTCACTTATATCCAGTCACCAACTATAACGAAATGTCAGAAATTTTTACCTTTGCAGTGCGCTAAAGACAATGTGCAGGGAAGGTTCTTTTATGTGCCACGCATGCATTGACATGGAGCATCAGTTTTTAAGGTCTCTTCTAAAGGACCCATGACTTTCTTTTCTAAATGCTGATTGCTTGACGAAAGAACAATCACTTCCTATTTATAAGTCTTAGTCAGAACCAGCCAGGGTTTATACACATGACCTTCCACATATGGAGTAAGCACTCTACCACTGAGCTACTGTGGAGAGAGAGAGAGAGAGAGAGAGGAGAGAGCAGAGAACAGAGAGAGAGAGAGAAGAGAGAACAGAGAACAGAGAGAGAGAGAGAGAACAGAAAACAGAGAGAGAGAGAGAGAGAGAGAGAGAACAGAGAGAGAGAGAGTAAAATATAGATCAGCCATATCCTAGGGTGAGAAAGGTTGTCAGTCTGCTTTTCGAAGGTTGGTGGTTTTCTGGGGCACTCCAATTTCTTCTGCCATCTCTGAACTGACAGTCTCAATATAAATTTAAAAAAATCTTGACTGGGACATAAACTATATTATTTTACTCCACTTCTACAAGCAATAATTAACTAGGACTACATAAAATGCAAAACGAAAGGTGAAAAAGTTAGTGATAGTTTTGCATGTGTATTGGCCATATATAAAAATTAAATTTATCATTAGATGGATTTAGGCCTTGATGTAATTTGTTATCAGAATAAATGTATAAACTTATACAATAGTGTTATATTCCAGACCAAACAAAGTTATACTGGCAGGAAAAAAAAAAAAAAAAAGGGCAAACCAAATGAATGGAACGCTGAATCATGAAACCTGCGATGATATAATACAGTGTTATATTTTAGAACAAACAAAGTTATACTGGCAGGGGAAAAAAACAGAAAAAAGGGCAAACCAAATGAATGGAATGCTGAATCATGAAAAATGTGATGATATAATACAGTGTTATATTTTAGCCCAAACAAAGTTATACTGGCAGGGGAAAAAAACAGAAAAAAGGCTAACCAAATGAATGGAACGCTGAATCATGAAACGTGTGATGATATGATACAGTGTTATATTCCAGGCCAAATAGAGCGACACTTGCAAGAAAAAAAAATTTAAAAAAAGACAAATGACAAACAAATGAATCTCATGATATAATACAGTGTTATATTCCAGACCAAACAGAGTGACATTTACAAGAAAAAAAGGAAATTATTTTTTTTTTAATTATAAAACAAAATGAATGCAATACTGAATCATGAAATATGTGATGATATAATAGTGTTATATTCCAGACCAAACAGAGCGACACTGGCAGAAAAAAAGACAAACAAAATGAATGGAAAAATGTGATGATATAATACAGTGTTATATTCCAGACCAAACACAGCAACACCAGCAAGAAAAAAACAGAAAAAAAGACAAACCAAATGAACGGAATGCTGAATCATGAAATGTGTGATGATATAATACAGTGTTATATTCCAGACCAAGCAGAGTGACACTGGCAGAAAAAAAAATAAAAAAAAGACAAATGCAATACTGAATTATTAAACATGTGGATTTTTTAAAGAGTGGTGATACAATATTGTTATATTACAGAAGAAAAAACGAGTTACACTTGCGGAAAAAAAATGACAAAAGATATGAATAGAGAGCTGAATTTTGAACCACATGATTACATAACAGTGTTACATTACTTATCATGAGCTATGCCGATCTACATACTGATTGATGTTATTAGCATTTTATATCATGTTTTTTCTAAAAAAATAAATAAATAAATAAATAAATAAATAAATAAATAAATAAATAAATAAATAAATAATTAAGATGTAACTTTGTTGCATTTGTTTTTTAAAAACTTTAAAAAATCATTAATTTGATCCATCAGATAAATATTCAGGGGAGATAATTATTTATTTAGCGAGACATACTGTGATCTGTATGTGATGGTGGAAATCAATCAGTGATGAAGCCAACGTTTTTTTTTTGTTTTTTAGGGGTTTTTATTATTATTGGTTCGCAAATGCATGTAATAAACATAATTTACCTGTACATATCTCAAAATTTTAAAAATTAATTTTGCATGTCCTGATTGAAAGTTCACAAAAACTTAAAACTAAAATACTTCAAAAGAAAATTTTATGATTAAAAAAATTCCTGGTATTCAATACACACAAATTGCATACAACTGAACTGCATTTGTTTCTCACATTAACGACCACTATATTACCGTTAAAAAATCATTAATCACCAATATCACAACAAGTGTTCCCGATATCTTAGCAAACATTTCTATCGCCAGGCTTTAATTGTCCGTTTCAATTTTCAGAACACAAATATCAAACACGAAGGTTTGTAACCTATGTCGAGGGCAATATAAACCTATAACAAATAACTGCTCATATAAATCTAATTTTTATTGATTAAAATATAAATTTAATAGTTTTATTTTCACAACAAAAAGTTTTATCTTAAAAAATCTAATGATTAAAACTGCATGTACTATAAAGATGAGGGCTGTGTGGAGTGGCGTAATAGAGTTTTATGCCCCAGTCAAGATTCTTTCAGGTCAGGTATGTGGAGAAAACAAGAGTGTCTGGAGAAAACCTTGTACCGCCTTCACAAGCCAACTGACAAACTTTCTTACACAAGGATCAGAACCTTGGTGATAAGAGGCACTGTGATCTGCAAACACACGTTTAGACCGCTTGGCCACTGAGGTCCTTAATGAAGGACTGCTTGGCCACCAAGGCCCCTGATGGAAGACTGCTTGGCCACCGAGGCCCCTGATGGAAGACTGCTTGGCCACCGAGGCCCCTGATGGAAGACTGCTTGGCCACCGAGGTCACTGATGGAAGACTGCTTGGCCACTGAGGTCACTGATGGAAGACTGCTTGGCCACTGAGGTCACTGATGGAAGACTGCTTGGCCACCGAGGCTCCTGATGGAAGACTGCTTGGCCACCGAGGCCACTGATGGAAGACTGCTCACCCACCGAGGCCCCTGATGGAAGACTGCTCACCCACCGAGGCCCCTGATGGAAGACTGCTCAGCCATCGAGGCCCGTGATGGGAAGTGATTTCTTGTTTTGCTACTGATTCTGTATTTAACAGCAATTTTTGTTTTTAAGATTGGTCTTGTAGTTTCTTTAATATACTGACAGTGGATTTCATCAGATACTCTGGTTTCTCCCACCATCCCAAAACTAAATGCCTTGAAACAGAAATGATTGCTTTTATATAAGTCAAAAAAATCTTGACCGGAGTGTAAAAAACACCATTATGCCACTCCACGTCATTCCATTAATCATGATGCTTCTTCAATACACTGGCACATTATTTTCCCTCCACATGCGATAAATCTACGTATATTCCTACAGACATAATGCTAAAATATATGCTTAGAGTGTAACTGAATCAATAAATAAGCAAGAAATGATACAAATTACAGATCTTTGCGAAATATATAATAGAGGGTATCATAAAAACATTACCAACTACTCCCGAGAGTGTCATAAACTTTAGGAAATTAACACAGAAATCTGATCTAACACAAAATTCTCATCAACGAGTCTGATCTCGGTAATCAAAACCGAGAGACAAAAATACGTCAGATTTCTATTCTTCTTACTAATTATCTGTCTTTTATTCGGCGGACTTTTCTGACTTTCTCAATAAAATACGAAAGGACACTAATTTTCCGATTTAATCAGGCATAAGATTTTTTTATTGCTTTATCGCTGCGTTCCCATTCCGATGAAATTCCGAAACACTTAAACACTGACGTTATACATGCTGTCTGTAAATGTTAACATGGGTTATCAAGGTTTACATGTATTTGTTTGATTTATTACAAATATGAAATTCCGAAACACTTAAACACTGACGTTATACATGCTGTCTGTAAATGTTAACATGGGTTATCAAGGTTTACATGTATTTGTTTGATTTATTACAAATATTCAAATTTAGAACTCCTTTTATTCAAAACAGGACCATTTATATGACAATAAATAAACATGCCATCTGATTAAGGAATCTCAATGAATTTCATAATTACATTCAAACGTGCCCTGGGGGCCACCTCTATATAAGGGCCACCTGCTTATAAAGGTCAGTAGAATTGTGTCCATATTGATCCTTATTCATATTGTTTGAACCTGTATATAAAGGTCACCTGCCCATAAAGGCCACTATTACTTGTTTCCTTGGGTGGCCTTTATAAACAGGTTTGACTGTAGTTTGAGTTTTGGGTATCCAAGAAGCCTAAAGTGTTGGTTTTTAGATCAAAGTGTCATTCATGAACTGGGTTTGAATACCACTTGGGCAGATTCTAGTCTCAAAAAGGTTTGTCATCTTGTGATTCAGGCATTCAAGTTTCCTTCTCCATATTAAACCACTGTGGTAGCTCAGTTGGTAGAGTGATCGCTACCTAAGTGGGAGGTCTGACCCAAGACTTGAAACTGGGTAGTGACTGTTCTTTCACCAAGCACTCTGCATTACGAAATGAAAGTCGCAGTTCTTTTGGATGGGAACTTAAAACAAACTAGGTCCTGTGCCATGGTAAGCATGGCATGATAAAGAACCCTGCTGTATAATGCCATCAGCACAACACACAGGCATTAAATTTCTGCGCCTATAGTTGGCAACATCTTGATATAAGTGAAATATACTTGACTGGGACTTTAAACACCATTACTCAACTCAACTTGATATAAAAAAATGACTGGCTTCCTTAATTAAAGAATCTTGACTGGGTCACAAGACACTATTATCCCTCTCACCTTCATTCCATTTTAATCAATTTGATGAAATAACTAATAACTAAGACTCATTAAAACATAAAACTCTAACACATAACTAGAATCTATTTTCAAAGTCTACTGATAATGTTTCCATGGCGATTATTATGTCAATAAAGGAAGACAAAAATACACAATTATGATTAATTGAAATTTTTTTACCATCAATTAGAAATGGAAGAAAGAGAACGTTACAGCATTAATTACTCCCCTTTGTTTTACGGAATTAGATTCGAATGTAGATGACAACTAATCAAGATTGATTGATTACGCTATCGGCATTTTTATTTAAGGAATGATTGCAATTTTTTTTCTATCTATGGGGTCATAGACAAAATTATTTGGTGCACGCGGCATAAAACCGCGAAGCGGTTTATGCATACGCGTGCACCAAATAATTTTGTCTATGACCCCATAGATAGAAAAAAATTACAATCATTCCTTATAATTAAATTAAAAAATAAGTTCAATATTCAAAACATTTATGTAATCTTTAAATTATACACATGAAACAAAAAACCAGCGCATTAAAACAAAAAATGGCGCATTAATCTAAAAGCGGAACACAGCTGATTGCCAATGGCAACCGCCGGTAGCTCTGCACAATATGACGTCAGCTAATATGACGTCAAAAAATTCTGTCTATGGGATCATAGATACAAAAAATTTACAACACTGGATAGTATTAAAATTTAATTATAATTAGGTGACAAAAAACATATTCATAAAATGTCAACATTTATTTTAAAATAATAAAAATACAAAGTATTTTTTTGTTTAAAATAGTTCTACGGTCAAACCTGTCTATAAAGGTCACCCAAGGGAACCAGTAAACATGGCTTTTATGGGCAGGTGGCCTTTATATACAGGTTCAAACAATATGAATAAAGAGCAATTGGGATACATTTCTACCAGCCTTTATAAGCAGGTAGCCCTTATATAGAGGTAGCCTTTAAGGCAGATTGGACTGTAGAACTATTTTAAACAAAATGATACTTTTGTATTTTTATTATTTTTAAAATCTTTTACAATCTTTTTTATCTTAAAAAGAAAATGGTCGATGAGTAAAAGAATACCTCATAGGGAAGATGTTTTGGCATTAAATATCAAAATTTTACAGAAAAATAAATCAAATCATTTTCCTGTTAAAAATATGCACAAAGAAAAGGTTGGCCTTAAATTACTATCATGTTAAGGTAGTTTCTAGTTGCTCAAAGATTAGGTCAAAATTTTTCCGAACCAAAATGATCATGCAAGTGAAAACCAGTGTTAAAAATATGCACAAAGAATGGGTTGGCCTTAAATTACTATCATGTTAAGGTAGTTTCTAGTTGCTCAAAGATTAGGTCAAAATTTTTCCGAACCAGAAATGATCATGCAAGTGAAAACCAGTGTTAAAAATATGCACAAAGAATGGGTTGGCCTTAAATTACTATCATGTTAAGGTAGTTTCTAGTTGCTCAAAGATTAGGTCAAAATTTTTCCGAACCAAAAATGATCATGCAAGTGAAAATCCAGTGTTAAAAATATGCACAAAGAATGGGTTGGCCTTAAATTACTATCATGTTAAGGTAGTTTCTAGTTGCTCAAAGATTAGGTCAAAATTTTTCCGAACCAGAAATGATCATGCATGAAAATCCAGTGTTAAAAATATGCACAAAGAATGGGTTGGCCTTAAATTACTATCATGTTAAGGTAGTTTCTAGTTGCTCAAAGATTAGGTCAAAAATTTTCCAAACCGGAAATGATCATGCAAGTGAAAATCCAGTGAATAGTTTTTAAGAGTGGAGTCATGGAGTATTACAACCCAGTCAAGATTCTTTCACTTATATTGAAGCGGACAGTTCGGGTATGGTAGAGGAAACTGGAGTACCCAGAAAAAATATCAACCTTCAGCAAGTGAACTGACAAATTTTCTCAAATTTGGATCTGAGCAGGAGGGAGTATGACTTAGGGAGTAAAAGTCATTGTCATCTCCGAGCACATGCTCTAGACCAATGAGGCCCACTTTTTTTTTAGAAAATTTTAATGATACTTTTGATCACTTTCCTCAAATGCAGTCAGATACCTTAGCCCCCTCCCATCTTTCACTTATATGGGTCTTAGTGGCCGAGTGAGCTGTTATCATGGCTTATAGATCAAATCAAACTCAGGCTGATCCTTGTGTATGAAAGTTTGTCAGTTTGCTTGCCAAAGGCTGAAAGTGTTTTCCAAGTACTAAAAAAAATATCTGTTCATTCATACTCCTCCAATAAATTTCAGCATGAAAAGCAGCCAAACGTTGTATAAAACCCATTCAGTCATGAACAAAATCCAAATAAAAGACCCTCTAGTTATATCGTCATGACGATGTTCGTATGCATCATCGAACCATCCTAATCCTTTGAAATCTTGAGAGTCCTGACTACCTCCTTTATTAAAGAGCTACTTTCTTTTGAATCAAAACAATCTGGGTTCTATTTGATCTTGATACAAGATTATTTATTCAAAAGCGCAGAATTATTCTTCAAGGCAAGCAACAGTATGCCATCATTGAAATCTTTTGTCTTTGAATTACCGCATTCTTTAAGGCAGTAACAGTTAGCCATCTTTGATTTTTTAATGCCATTTTACAATATTTGAACAAATAAAACTACAGCATAAAACAATGATACATTGATCTATACTAAGCAATTTACAGAAACTTTTGTGTTTTTTCCTCAGGCAGTCTAATTGATGTAAGGGGTTGTATTAAAAACACCTACTGCTAAATTCATTGATTGATTGATTGATTGATTGAATGGGTGTTTTACGCCCACTGTTGACTTGTTGCAAATGTTATGACTTTCGAAAAACTTAAGAGACATAATAACACACACAGGCCAATATAGCCAATTTTTCTAAGTTAAATTAATATCAAGGTGTAGATCCAGATAATTATGTTACAGGTAGGTTAATTAACTCGCAGGTAAGGTGATTAATCAACAGGTACCTCAATTAATCCACAGGTAAAGTGATCAATCAATAGGCAGGACAATTAAACATTACTTATCCATAATCACAATATTTCATGTATCTGGACGAGAAAAAATAACAAATTTATTTTTTTTTTTAATTCTGGCTTCTCCAGACTTTTACAAAAATTGCATTACACAGGCATTCATCTTATTTTTTCACAAATTTCCACTCCAACAATTTACTTAAGGAACATAAAAATGTGACAAGTATTGCGAAAAATAAAACATCCGTTTTATCTGGCATCCCCCATTACTCATTAGACAATCAGTTTTATACAGTTCAATTAAAAAATGTTGTCGTACAAGGGTACCTGACTTGATAATATCACGGGGGTTAATAAATCAATAAAATAAATGATACCGTCATGTTCGGCATCGGGAGAGCGTGGAAAGCTTTATCCGCGATTAAAAGATAATATTTACCGACGATTTTGTCACGCTTTGTGGGGTAGTTTTTTAGGTACATGTTTGTTTAACGAGATCTGCATTTTTTTTAATGTGCCATCTACTGTATTCGCTAAGTTAGAACATACAAGTACATATATTTAATGAGAACTTTTTTATGCGCCATCTACCATATTCAGGAATAAGTAGTGGTAAGTGAATTGTCATGTTGAAGGTTCTGTTTCAATGAAATTAGTTCTGGGTAAGTTGTCTAATTGAGAAACTTTTTTTTTGATAAAAGGTGTTTGCTGTTGAACAGCGATCTCTTCGTCACCCATGATGAACACAAAGTAAAGTAATAGTTCAATCTTCTTGTCTTGCTCCATCTGTTTCAATGGCTTCTAGCTGTAAGCGTCCTCTGTAGTGGCCGCAGGTGGCCTACTCTTTTTTGAAACTCTTCAGTGATGTCGTTAGGCCTAAGGTGCACTGAGACACAGGACCTCCATTTTGAGTCTCATCCGAAATACTTCACTAGTAATGAATATTTACAGCTCTAGTATGGACACGAGATGAAAATTATCTCAGAAAATTTCCAAATCCTGAGTGAGGTTCAAACCCACAATCCTTGACTTTAAAAGCCAGTGACAGTACCACTTGGCAATGTCCACCCATAATCCATGACTTCCTGAACAACAGTAAAAGTGGAATTTTTCTGTTGTGTCTACACAATTTTCAATCCCCCTCCTTTCGCAATTCTTACACCTTTTCCGGCCGAAATAATCAGAGTTAAATTTCTCTTATTATTAAAATTAGGATATCATCTTAATGTAATCAATCTCTGCTCATTTTGTGTCATAAAATCAAGACTGACATTTACCGGCCATTTTCGCCATTTTAATCAAAAATTTGAGATCAATTTAATAACATGTAAAATTCTGTAGTTAAACTTTAAAATATTGACAATAAATAGAGAATCTGATTATGATAAAAATAAAAAAATTAGATAAATAATTTGACATTTACCAGTCATTTTGGCCATTTTATATTGAAATTTGATATCATGCAAAATTCTGTGCTTAAACTTCAAAAATTGGATGACAAAGAGAAAATCTTCATGATATTAATAAAAAGTTTTTAGATAAATAATCTGACATTTTCTGACATTTCAAAATTCTGTTAATGTCACTGAATCTATTTTACGCAAAGCATATCAAAGACATCAATGACAGATGTCTGGAGTATAAGAATTTTATCAGAATGTCAATTTCAGCTTATCAGAACTGACACTGAAATCTGCTCTTCAAATATGTGCATCATTATTTTAAACAGAGAATTTGTCTATGACAGGCAGTTAACTAGTGCAAAAATAAGTGGCAATTTTTCATGTGTGTGTCCAACATTTGAAGCATAAAAGTCAAATTCTGACTGCTCATGCAAAGTTTTAAAAAAGCAAAATAAAATTATTGAAGTGGCAATTTTTTTACGCTTTTTTTAGTCCGACATTTTTAGCATTCGAATCATATCTTGACTGCTCATCCAAAATTCTGAAAACCAAAATTTATTTTCTTCCTCAAAATGTTAATTTCATTTTTTTTTCTGTTTTGAAAATAGATTCTTGATAAAAAAATTATGTCATTTTTAAATTCAAATTTAGCCATTTCCAAATGAAATTAAATCTAGAATCAACCCCAGAGATCAAAATGATTCAATTTGACTGTTAACGCAGTATACGGTTTACGATGTAGATTATCATCGGATATTTTGATCAGGTTTAGAATCCTATCACCGTGTCACATGATCATGACAAGTATAGAATTTAATAACCTGCGCTTCAATGTGGTATTAAATTGTATAACCTATCCGTCAGGTCTGTCAGTGCCAAACACTAATATCCGACAGACGACAACAATTTCTATCAATTATTTGCTATTTTTACACTAAAGCTTTCTTAGTTCACATTTCTTTACTAGATTTTTCAATTTAAATTCACATTTTCAGGGTTTGAACATTTAAAAGAAAGAGTTAAACACCAGAAATCTGTGAGCTGCTCAATTAAGTTTATCCCCACTTCTAACTTCAACCATTGACCGTAAATGTGAAAAAAATAATAAGTCCGTTAAGCGGAAGTAGATGTCTGACAGACTTGAAATTGTTACTTGTGGCATGTGACCTCATACTGAACTGGCATACAAAATTTCAAATACCTGTGTTTCGTAGTTGTTGAAAAATCTTTACGAAAGTTTTTGTTTCAGATGGACAGAAGCACAGAGGTAAACCAGTTTATCCCCAGCTTCCAAGAAGGAAGACAGACATTCTTGGGCTAGACTTTGCCAGGAATTAATAAGAGTTGAGTTGAGTTGAGTAATGGTGCTTAACGTCCCAGTTAAGAATATTTCACTTATATCGAGATGTTGCCAGCTATAGATGAAGGTGCAGAAATTTTGCCTGTGCAATGCACTGATGGCATATACAGCAGGGTTCTTTAGGTAGCGACATGTAACCACGTTTATTTTTTGCTCCCATCTGAAAAAACCATGACTTTCATTTCATAATGCCAAGTGCTTGGGGAAAGAACAGTTACTACCCACTTTCAAGTCTTGGGTCAGACCCAGTCGGGCATCGAGCCCACGACCTCCCACTTACGGAGTGAGCACTCTATTAACTGAGCTACAGCAGTGGTTAAGAATTAATACGAGATATTTAAGGAACAGCCAATCCCCACTGTATATCAAGTCCATTGAACATAAGCTGTCAAAAGGACAGCCTAACTCTAATGTCGTCAAAAAACAATGACATATAACCTTTGTTTATTAAAACCAAGAGCTTGTGTCAAAACAATGAGATAAAACTTTCTTTGCTTAATAAAACCCAGTCCTGGCATAAAAAAAATACCACAGAATAACTCATATTGAAAACCTGTGTCAATTTAAGCTGACAACAAAACCAAAAAAAGAAAAAGAAATGATTGTGTACAATTAAGACGGAATTTCCTTACACATGCAGGAAGTGGACTTCCGGAGATTGCTAATTCTGAGTAGGTGTACCTTTATACTGACTCATTGATTTTTACCTGCGTATGCTGATCGCGTTTTATGCATATATGCAGAATTTCAAAAGAAAATCTGTACTTGATTCTTAAACATCTTGATTACTGGTGACTAGTATGATTAAATTACTCTATACTAGAAAGCCTGTTCTTGAAGTTCTTCAAAGCGAATATAAAAATTTCAGATTGAATTAAAAAGTCCTTTATTCCAACATCTTCAAAAGTTTCGTAATTTCTCAACCATGGCAAGCCTTTTATTACAAAGGTTCGTAATTTCTCAACCATGGAAAGGCTTTTATTACAAAGGTTCATAAACTCTCGACCATAGAAAAGCTTTTATTTCTAATATTTATTTTGACATGTTCAAAAGATTCGTAACATTTCGACCATAGAAAAGCCTTTTATTTTCACATTTTAAAAGGTTCGTAACATTTTGACCATAGAAAAACCTTTAATTTCAAGGTCTTCAAAAAGGTTTGTAACATCTCGATCATAGAAAAGCTTGTATTTCCACATCTCAAAACGTTTTAAAGCATCTAGACCATAATTTTGTTTACTGAGTTTTACAATCAATTCATTTATTAAAAAAAAATTTAAAAAAAACTTTAATGACTTCACTTAAAGTTCTGTCTTTTTGAAGTCTTTTAATATTAAAAGATTAAAAGATTAAAGTATTTATCATAGAGTCATGAAAATGGTTCAGATAAAGGATGTTGTAAAAATTGATCCAAGAATATCTGCGACATTGTTTTAGTAACAGCCAGGGTTAATGAGTGTGTAATTTTAAGTATTGATGCAACGGTGAGTGGGTGGGTGGTCTGGGTAAGTAAAATTTGATTTTATGCCACAGATCATTTAGTTAAGATTATGTGTACTTTACTTATACTGTGACATCACCAGCTATAGATGGTACATTGCAAAATTATATAAGTATTTATGGTAACGGAAGTGAGGGTATCCGTGCAAACATTGACTTATAGAGATAACATGTACTTTACTTATATCATGACATCACAAGCTATATATGGTCCATTGCAAAATATATATGTTTATGGAGTATTTATAATCATCCAAATTAGGGTATCCATACCAACACCTACTTGAGAAATTTTTAGTTAAGATTCCATGTACCCAACTTATACTGTGACATGACCAGCCATAGACTGTGCATTACAAAAATATATACATTTGCGGAATATTTATGATAACAGAAGAAAGGGTATCCATGCCAACACTGACTTGAGACATCATATGTTTTAGAATTATTTGAAAAAGAACAAGCACGTATACACTATAAAATTACTTCAAAAAAAATTAAAATTGTGCTGGGCTTGAAACCCACAGCTCTATCACTTCTAAAGCCAATTAATGCTTAAACCAGAAACAAACTCTGGTAACATGAGCAATGAAGAAATTGACTTGAGTTGAGTAATGGTGTTCAACATCCCAGGCAAGAATATTTCACATATATCGAGATGTCGCCAGCTATAGGCAAAGGTGCAGAAATGTTGCCTATGCGTTGCGCTGATGGCATTATACAACAGGGTTCTATAGCGTGCCAAGCCCACCGTGACATGGGATCTTGTTATTTTAAGTTCCCATCCAAAAGAACTGTGACATTCATTTCGTAATGCAGAGTGCTTGACGAAAGAACAGTTACTACCCACTTTCAAGTCTTGGGTCAGACCCGGCAGGAGATCAAACCCACAACCTCCCACTTATGGAGCGAGCACTCTATCAACTGAGCTATAATAGTGGTGAGCAATGAAGAAGTAGTCTTCACACATTTTGGAATTATTGCAAAGTAAGTCCTTTTCTAAGTCAAAACAGTCTAAACATTATAACATAATCAAAAAAGCCATTACTGTATACAACAAAAGATGACCTAACACTTATCATAACTAAATTATTGCAACATTATTAAAACGTTTTTACTGTATAGAAATAAACGACTGAAAATTTGGAATTGTTACAAAATAAACCTGATATCAACTCAAAAACAGTCTAAAGTATTATTACATCATTAAACAGGTCTTAATTTATATTAATAAAAGATAGAAAACTTTTGAATTTGTGATGTGTTACGATGCGAAACAAGGACGGTTGATTACCGATCTATCAAGCTGTTGATTTCACATCTTGCTGCTGATTTCAAATTTTTGCAATCAGTAACTCAGCGAATGTCTTGGAATTAATTCAGGTTCCATAAATCAAACCATATATTGACTTATTAAGAGTTTGTTTCTTAAGTCTAATGACCCATAATGGCTTAATAAAGCATTCTTCCTCTACAAGCGGTGTGCGTAACCATGGCAACGAGAATCACTCACTTCCTCTCATTATTTCATGATGTATTGTTGTGGGTTGTACTAAACTGCAAAGTTAAAGCTGATAATCTGTTTTTAATTGATAGGAAAACAATCAAATTATTCCCAGAAAATCAGAAATCATTACAACTCTGATTTACAACTGAAGATGGAAAATTTTTATGTCCTTGGACAGGCGATGTCTTCATTTAACCACGGAGTTAGGACCTTGTACAACTTGATAATGAGCCATTGTATAAATAGAAAAATAAATTTCTTATTTTATTCATCTGCCAACAATTTTAACAACTTTTATTCACATGCAATTAATTTTCGGAAACACGCAAGGACAAAATAATTGCGAATAGTCGCAAACTTGTTTCTGGAAATGATATTATTTAAATTATACCACATATGCAGCTATAATTTATATCGTGAAAGTTAATAATCACGAAACGGTTTTGGTAAGAGAATCAGAAAATTTACCGGTAATATCTGCAAATAAAAGTCGGTTTACAGTATGCAAAAAGGATTTGAAAGAACAGTGTATAGAATAAGCTGTAATGAAAAAATCCCTACAATAAGATGCCTCCAGGGTCATATAGTGGCCCAGTTTAAAACTTGATGGTCCCAAAAGGCTGGTATTTTCTGCATCAATATAAATGAAATTTTGAAATATCAAAAGGCAATCAGCATAATTTATATTACACCAAGTGTGTTACATAAAACCTATATAATTGGTTTTTTTTGTTGTTTTTTTTTACATTTCAGTGACCAATTTTCAAAAAAAAAATAAAAAATAAATAAATACATAAATAAATTGAAAGAGATCATTTTAGAGAGAGAGGGTCATTGGAGAGAGGGGTTGGGGTGGGTGGATGGGTTACAGTAGACTGAAGTGATAAAAGTTTTCATTCCTAACATCAAATCACAAGCAATGTATGTATCAAAATAATGCATCTACATCAGGTACACAAAGCAACAAGAGTTAACTCCCTTATCTGAGAAATCTGGAATGACATTAAGATACAAGATTTATTTCCCTTTGTAAATCAAATGAAAGTTAGTTTAACTCATCACACTCTAAACTAATATTACTCTTACAGTTGTCTGATTTGATAGTTGATCCTGAAAGAAATGTTACTTGAAAACAAAATAAAAAAAAACACAGAATCGTTCTACTGTGTAAAGTGTTTGGTTATCTGTTTTAACGGGTACTCTGCCAATATGTTGTGTATGGATTTCAATATTAGTCAAGTGGGAAAATAAAATTTTCCTCCCTTTGTAAATAAAAAATGTCATATCTTAATTAAAATATCTACAGGATTCATGGTAGGGAAAAAAGATTTATCTCCCTTCGTAGTTCTAATAATCTCTGTCAATTTTTATACAGGCTTATCTCCCTTTGTTAAGTTCCAATACTTTGTCTCTAATCTAGATATAGAAATAAGACTTATCTCCCTTTGCAAATAAAAAATAGCCACCTACCTTCTCGAGCTCTAACAATCTGTGGGTTAAATCTGAAACTTGTACTGTAAGTTGTGTGTTCTCTGCTGCTGAAGTCTGTAGATCTGACTCCTGATCAAATAATAAAAAATAAAGCTATTTTACTTCAAAAAGTTAACAGTTAAAACAATAAGGTTTTCATAATGTCAAAATTAAACTAGAACTGTCTCTAATACTAAATGTTTTTCCACGACCCTGACCTTTCCAATATGACACACTTTTGGACCATGAAGATTACAGTATTAATGTGAAGTTTTATGACAATTGTCCGAAGCAATTATGAGATATGGCATGAACACTATTTTACAGACAGACTTGGTGATTCCTATATACCCCCCTCAAACATAATAATTTATGCACCCCTTTTTTCCTTAAAATAAACAAAATGCCAACATTTTTAAAAAGGTGAAATTCAAAATTCAAATTAAAAGATTCATATCTAATATTTAGTTTGAAAATTGTGTGCCAGTTTCTTACCTTAGGGCGAGGCAATTCGGACTTGATAAAAAAAGACCTCCTCCAAAAATGGAGGAAAACCCTGTTTATATGTTAAATTTTCCATGGAAACATTTTGATAGCTTAGTTGCATTTAGGTCAATGTGCATGTTGTGGTTGGGGGATAGGGGGATGCTTTTAGGTGCCACACCTGACATGACTTAAGCATTGGTTTTTAAGGTCTCTACCAACTGAGATACCATAGTGGTTAACAAAGATAGACTTTAAACTTAAACTTACCAACTCTCTATTTCGAGTTTTCTGTTTTTCTATTTTTTTTGTATAAAGTATCACATTCTATCTTTTGGTTTTGATCAGACCAAGCCGTAGTTCAAACCCATGACCTCCAACACATACAAAGAGAGCACTCTACCAACTGAGATACCATAATGGTAAACAACAATAAGACTGCAAACTTAAACTTACCAACGCTCTTTCCCTTTTTTTTTGTATAAACTTTTAGTTTCAGTCAGACCAAGCGGGAGTTCAAACCCACAACCTCCCACATACAAAGCCAGCACTCTACCAACTGAGATACCGTAGTGGCAAACAAAAAAATAGACTGTAAACTTAAACTTACCAACTCTCTTTCTCTTTTTCTTTGTATAATGTTTCACATTTTATCTTTTAGTTTTGGTCAGACCCAAACTGGAGTTCAAACCCACAGACTAGACTCCCACATACAAAGAAAGCACTCTACCAACTGAGATACCGTAGTGGATAACAAAAATAAGACTGCAAATTTAAACTTACCAACTCTCTATTTCTCTTTTTCTATTTTTTTGTATAAAGTTTCACATTTTATCTTTTCGTTTTGGACAAACCGAACTGGAGTTCAAACCCACAACCTCCAACACATACAAAGCAAGCACTCTACCAACTGAGATACCATAGTGGCAAACATAAAAAATAGACTGCAAATTTAAACTTACCAACTCTCTATTTCTCTTTTTCTATTTTTTTGTATAAAGTTTCACATTTTATCTTTTAGTTTTGGACAGACCAAACTGGAGTTCAAACCCACAACCTCCAACACATACAAAGCCAGCACTCTACCAACTGAGAAACCGTACTGGTAAACAAAAAAAAAATAGACTGCAAACTTAAACTTACCAACTCTCTTTCCTTTTTTTTGTATAAACTTTTAGTTTCGGTCAGACCAAGCGGGAGTTCAAACCCACAACCTTCCACATAAAAAGCAAGCACTGTACCAACTGAGATACTGTAGTGGCAAACAACAATATAATTAATCACACTGCAAAATTAAACTTACCAAGTCTCTATTTCGAGTTTTTTCTTTCTCTATTTCTTTGTATAAAGTCTCACATTCTATCTTTTTCTGTGTTAACTCTATTTCCTGTAAATAAACAAGGAAGATAAAAACAGATTAGCCAGGTGAGAAATAAACAACAGTATTATAATCACCTTTAATTACCTGTGCTAATTAATTAATTAATGACAGTTCACCTGTGTAATAACAGACATCTTTGTTGGAAGCCCAATCTACAAAATCAAAAACAAAACAATGACTGTATTAAACTAGTATTTTCCGGCTGACCATTGAAGCTCTTCCATATACTGCTATTTACCTAAACTTTTTTTGGCCAAATTAAATACAACAGCTTTGCAACTGTAATTCGTCTGGTAAAGTGGTTTCCATGCATTTTTGTGAATAACAATCTTTTTAGGGGTGACAAGTCTTTTGAGCACTTTATCAGTCAAATAACAAATGAAAATATGTATTCTGTACTCCGATTGGTCAAAATTCAAGGTGGTAAAATATAATTTCATGGAAGAGCCTTGTGTTCAACAGAAAACTGCTTGTTGAATACATTCATAATTTTATGAAATTTTTGTATAGATGTTTAGACACCAGTATAAGTTTTTATAAGTCTTATGCTAATAAAGATTATAATTACTAAACCACCCTGAAAAAACTTTGTTATAAACCTATAAACCTCTAATTAAAAGTTTTCACAACATCTTTCAATAAACTTCTAAAATAAAGATTTTACAACATCATAAATAATCATTGTCTACCCTCCCTCTCTCTCCCTCTCTCCAGCTTTCTCAGTCTATCTCTCAACTTCTTTTTTAACATTTTCTCTTTTAGAACTTTGCGCCACAAACATTGGCAATTATTGAGTCAGGGCGCCTTTTTCATTGGAGGGGGACAATGTGGTGGTGTTAATAAGGCATATATTGCTTTTATACCCTTTTTAACTCGATAGGAAGATGACTGAGATTTCATGCCCGGGTATTAGATTAAAAATTCAGTGGAGGAATTTTTTTTAACTCTTTTACTTTTTTGAATTTTTTATATAAAATTTTTCAGAGTCATTTTCCATTGATGAATCTTCTTTTAAATAAACAAAAGTTTCGATGATTGTTGGAAGTAAATGTCTAGAAGGTGCAGATTATTGAAAGCTTCAAAATGATGTTTATAATAATAATATGGATAAAAACATAACTTACAATTCCGCAGATTTCACCATCGAAAAAATGACAGAAAATCTATCTTCTACATTAAAGTTTTCCCTAAGTTGTGACATGATGATAAAATAGCTATCTACAAACTGACCATTTCATTAGCAGACAATTTAATCTGAGTAACATTGACTTCGTGATCTACTGTGTATGGTATATAGTAATCAAGGTAGATAATTATATTGTAAAATGGACAATCCATTAATTAAAACATGTAATTGACATCTTCCTTCTTAACCCGAGTAACTTAGTGATCTACTGTGAACAATATATAGTAACGAAGGTAGATAATTATATTTTGAAATGGACAATCCATTAATTAATCCATGTAATTGACATCTTCCTTGTTAACCGGAGTAACTTAGTGATCTACTGTGTTTGGTATATAGTAATCAAGGTAGATAATTATATTGTAAAATGGACAATCCATTAATTAACCCATGTAATTGACATCTTTCTCATTAGTAAGAACAATGTGAACAATGCATCAACATGAAGCTCAAAATAACAACCTTATTATGTTTGTCTATACATAATAAAACTGACAATGTGGGTGTTAAGAAAGCGCAGCAGACAAAGTTCTACGACAGAAATTTTCCTGCTAATTTCAGCATGGGCCAAATGCAGGTTATTTACTCAAAAAAACCTTTCAAAACTCTAATCTACTTTTCTATACAGTAAAACCTCGTTATAATGCCCCTCGATAACTTTGCCACCTCGCTTATTGCCACACTATTTTGAAGTCCCAAAATCCATTTTGTTTATGTTTTTCTTTATCCGCCTCCCCCGATTTATCGCCAAACCCCTTTAAAACACCAAAATTTGACTGAACAAATGGTGGCAATGAATCTAGGTTTTACTGTATTTCTTAGGAAAAAATCTGAAATAATTCAAAAATTTTAGTTACAGACAGTATACATATACTCTTGTCTTACACTGTTAACAGTGGTGCACCAGACAATGAGGGGATCTCCCAAAAAAAGAATTATCTCACAAGATCCTGTTTCATTAGCGCTTCAATATGCTAACTATTGCAGGGAAATTCACATGAATTTGACACAAATTTTTCAATTCACAAATATATTGTTGGACTTTTTGTAATTTGATTGATATAAGAATGTCTATAGTGAAAGCTTTGCTTTTGCAGCCTGTGACCTTGAATAATAATGCTTTTACAAACTTTTTTAGGGAAAATGGATAAAATTGAAATTTTAGGATAAAAGAAACTTAAGTTGTCAAAATGTTAAACTATTAGAAATTTTGGTACTGAAAACGAATGAAATTGGAATTTTAGAATAATAGAATCTTAAATTGTCCAGATGTTGCAAACTGTTGGCACTGGAGAATTGAGTAGTGCTAATTTTATGCCTCAGTCAAGAATCTTTCCCTTACATCTAGTTGGTCAGTTCTGGGAAAATGGAGGAAACCAGAGTGCTTAGAGAACACTTTGAACACATGAAGATCACATGGACAAACTTTTTCACACTAGGATCTGCACAAGTTGGATTCAAACCTAGGCAGTGAGAGTTGAGTAACGGTGTTTAACGTCCCAGTCAAGAATATTTCACTTATATCGAGACGTCACCAGCTAAGGCAAAAGTGCAGAAATTTCGCCTGTGCATTGCGCTAATGGCATTATACAGCAGGGTTCTTTAGCCTGCCAAGCCTGCACCGTGACACGGGACCTCGTTTATTTTAATTTCCCATCCGAAAAAACTGTGACTTTCATTTCATAAGGCCGAATGCTTGGCAAAAGAACAGTCACTACCCACTTTTAAGTCTTGGGTCAGACCCGGTCGGTGCTTGAACCCAAGACATTCCACTTAGAGTGAGCACTCTACCAACGGAGCTACTGCAGTAGTTCCTAGGCAGTGAGAAGAGCAGGGATATATAAGTATTTAGGCAAGGAAGTCCCTGTTTTGCTACTCAGAAAACTGATGATATTGGAAATTTAGAAGAAACTAGAAAAACTGTGAGCCACAAGCTCACAAAAATACCCCCCGCTCCCCCCACATAAAAAAAATCCATCGGATCAAATTTTTAAATAGAGGTGCACATCTACATTATATCACAAAGATTGTGTGAAAGTTTCATGAAAATCCATTGAAGGGTTTACATGTATATGCATAATAGGTTTTCAGTAAGTGAACAATAACAAAATTGATTTAAATTCATCAGAATTCCAAGAAAATTTTCCAAAATAAGACAGCGACATTGACAGTAAATGGAATATAATATATGGAAGACATTATGAAACTACATCAGGCACAAACAGATTACGACTTAAATGACAATGAATTGATTTCTTCTAATTTAATTCTAGTCTTCTGTCTTCTTGCCTAGCAGCAATTACCATGAGGCTTAACATTACAGTAATAAAATAAATGTCACAAATCTACAAGCAAAGACTAGTTGAAATCATTTCATCATGAAACTGTAGAGCTTACATAAGGGGAAATCGGATTGACAAAAACATGGAGGAAAGTTCAAAGTTCAGCAATGTATAAAATAAATGTCACAGATCTATGAGCTTTAAGATTAGATGATATCACTTTATCATGAAACTGTAGAGCTTACATAAGGAAAATCGGATTGACAAAAACATGGAGGAAAGTTCAAAGTTCAGTGATTTATAAAATAAATGTCACAGTTCTACAAGCTTAGACTAGTTGAAGTCATTTCATCATGAAACTGTAGAGCTTTCATAAGGGAAATCGGCTTGACAAATACATGGAGGAAAGTTCAAAGTTCAGTGATTTATAGAATAAATGTCACAGTTCTACAAGCAAAGACTAGTTGAAGTCATTTTATCATGAAACTGTAGAGCTAAGATAAGGGAAATCGGATTGACAAAAACATGGAAGAAAGTTCAAAGTTCAAAGTTCAGCGATTTATAAAATAAATGTCACAGTTCTACAAGCTTAGACTAGTTGAAATCATTTTATCATGAAACTGTAGAGCTTAGATAAGGGAAATCGGATTGACAAAAACATGGAGGAAAGTTTAAAGTTCAGCGATTTATAAAATAAATGTCACAGTTCTACAAGCTTAGACTAGTTGAAATCATTTTATCATGAAACTGTAGAGCTTAGATAAGGGAAATCGGCTTGACAAATACATGGAGGATGACTTCTCTCACATTCTTATCTGTCAGAAAAGGAGGATTAAACCGAGGCAGTGTATGAGCATGCACATTAGGCTACTCTGCAAACGAAGGCCTGTTAGCACATGCTTTAAACCACTAGGTCACCAGAGTCCCTTGTGATCCATAAGGATTAGGGATTCCAAAAGGATTGTGATTATTGATCCTTAGGGATTGTAATAGATTCTTTACACAAGTACATGTGCATATAAAATGTATTGTTTGATTCACACACAGTGATTGTTCCACTAACATCAATTATATTTCAAACCATTTGTTCTTTCCTTTAATCACATGGGTATATTGTTGAAAAAATCATTTTAACATTATCGGAATGACAAAACGAATGTATATTTCATTGTGTATAACCAATGATTTATCATACATCATGGTGTGTTTTTCGTACAACTGACATAAACAATGACTACACCATCAAACACTTCATTGCTTTCTAAGTTAATGAGAGTTTTCTGCTAATAATTGAAAATTATCATAAAACTGTCATAAATGTCAAACCATCACAAGCACTTGTTTCCAACTGGCCTGGCTAATTAATTATCGCTGAAACTACACAGATATTGAAAATCAGGAAATATGACAGGTGCTTGTCTAAAATCCGGAGTTTTATAATCGGTGGTCGTGTGATATACAGTCAAACTTATAAAGGCCCTCCAAGGGAACCAATATAAGTGGCCTTTATCGACAGGTGGTCCTTGTATGCAGGTTTAAATCACACATATATCATATATAATCATAATTACCTAGTGTCTTGATAAAGGCTGTAAAGCCGAAATATCGAATGAGCTAATTTTATATTATCGTTTTCAAAAGGATTTTCCCCTTTAGGGAATAATGCTAAGAAAGTGATATTAAATCACACAAATAAAGAGCAATTGGGATGAAAATTTACTGGCCTTTAAAAGCAGGTGGCTCTTATATAGAGGTGACATTTAAAGCAGGTAGCTCTTATATAGAGGTGACCTTTAAAAGCAGGTAGCTCTTATATAGAGGTGACCTTTAAAAGCAGGTGGCTCTTATATAGAGGCGACCTTTAAAGCAGGTAGCTCTTATATAGAGGCGACCTTTAAAGCAGGTAGCTCTTATATAGAGGTGACCTTTAAAAGCAGGTAGCTCTTATATAGAGGTGACCTTTAAAAGCAGGTGGCTCTTATATAGAGGCGACCTTTAAAGCAGGTAGCTCTTATATAGAGGTGACCTTTAAAGCAGGTAGCTCTTATATAGAGGTGACCTTTAAAGCAGGTAGCTCTTATATAGAGATGACCTTTAAAGCAGGAGGCTTTTATATAGAGATGACCTTTAAAGCGGGTGGCTTTTATATAGAGATGACCTTCAAAGCAGGTGGCTTTTATATAGAGGTGACCTTTAAAGCAGGTGGCTTTTATATAGAGGTGACCTTTAAAGCAGGAGGCTTTTATATATAGATGACCTTTAAAGCGGGTGGCTTTTATGTAGAGGTGACTTTTATAGCAGGTTTGACTGTATATTCTGTGTAGTATATTTTTATCTTTTTATCTTTTTTTAGAACAGTCAGTCCTGAATTAAGAGGCTAACTATGTACATAGACCACCTACATATTAAGTAGGTCATACATAATCAGATGGTGAAGTCTATACCGTGTGAGTCTATTTTAAAGGTAGGATAGTTGTAACCAATAAAGTGTGACCTGGCTTGATTATACCAGGCCCCGGTTTCACAATCATTCCTTAACTAAGATTTTTCTTAACTTAAATCTAGCAAATTTTGGCAAGCTCTATTTGGAACTACCAATAAATATTTTTGTAAAAACTAAATGCAGATGTCATAAGCTTGATAAAATCTTTAAAATGGCACCTTAAATTTCCTTATATATGAACAATTAACAAAATTACAAAGGTTCTTAATTTGCCAGATTTAAGTTAAGGAAAATCTTAAGTTAAGAAATGATTGTGAAACCAGGGCCAGTACCCAAAAGAGTGATACTTTATTTATAAAGAGTGTCAGCGATATTTTGGCATAGAGTTTATAAATACGGGCGAGTCTAAATTACACCAATAGGTAATAATCATGTTGTCGTATACATATATTCACACCTTTATGCGGTCATTTGTTAAAAACACCTTTATATATTATCCCTATTGGCATTATATAATGTTTATAAACTCTGAATACTCAAATACTGTAAAGGGGATTATTTCTGCAGGGTGAAAATTTCGCGATTTTCTGACATCTGACATTTCACGTGGGTGTAATTTCTGTGTTACCGATATAAGTGGGTGTATATTCTAATATATAAACCTGTATAGTTGTCATTTTCGCGTGGGTAAAAATTTCACGGTAATTTCTCTAGCGCGAAATAAGAGAAAATTTCCCCCTTTAAAATATTGCTGATGGACTACGGTCTTTTGTTAAAAATATCTCTATATATGGGACCTCGTTTATTTTAAGTTCCCATCCAAAAGAACCGTGACTTTCATTTCGTAATGCCGAGTGCTTGGCGAAAGAACAGTCACTACCCACTTTCAAGTCTTGGGTCAGACCCGGCCGGGGTTCGAACCCACGACCTTCCACTTACGGAGCGAGCACTCTACCAACTGAGGAATTTGATAAAGGACAAGGAATCTGACCCAATCTTTTCACAAAAAATAGGGAATAGATGTAATAAAGTTTTTGAACCTTAAAATACTAGGTCAATCATGTCCTTATGATTGTTCAACAAACCTGGACTCACACCAGGTAGACATCAAAGTGTTATCTGTAAGTTATCAAGGTGTTAATTAAAAATACAGGTGTGTGGATTTTTAGGTGAGAATGATGTAATGGTGTGTACTGGATTATCTGAGCACTTTATATATTGAACTGTTTTTTGTTTTTGGGTTTTTTTTTTGGGGGGGGGGGGGTCAGGAAAAAAAAGACAAATATAGTTGTATGAGAGGAGGACAGAACAAAAAAACTATGCAGAGAGAGAGAAATAGAGAGAGAGAGAGAGAGAGAGAGAGAGAGAGAGAGAGAGAGAGAGAGAGAGAGAGAGAGCTTGGAGCTGCAAGCTGTTGTGATCAGTAAGGGGGCAATGAGATTTACAGCATGTTAATGAAATCAAGAAACACACACACACACATTCTAAGTATGATGTAAATCCTTAAATCAAAACAGATCAGAGGATTTCTAAAGTCACAAAAGGGATTCCATAATTTAGGAAGGATTTATAAGAACAAGAAGAAATGAGAATCCAATTTCCAGGACTTTATGACTTCATGTAGGTGGTTTCATGGTTGATATTCAGCATCTTGATCAATGATTTACTGAACAGAGTAGATTAGTTCAATAGAAACCAGACAGTATTGTCTTAAATCACATAGAAAATAATCATCTTAAAATGGTTCTGTCTTCTCTTATTGTATACATTCTGTATTACGTAACCAGATATTTTACTGTCAGAGTCGCCGTGTTTGTGACGGTGAATTACCCCGATTTGCAAAATTTTCATGAAAATCCAATAAAGTTCAATATTTTGGAATTTTTTCATTTACTTGAGCCTAAATTGTTATGGTAAATTGCTTTTTGCTATGTGTAATCTTGATTCCTGTAAAATATTTCCATCAAAAAAATCTTGCAGTTGTGGGGAATAATTCCGAATTTGCAGGGGAAATTTAAGATGCTAGCTCACAGACAAACACACCTCTTCCTCCAGTCAAATTATATTGACACGGGGTGAACCAGTCTTATATACTCTATCCTCTCAATAATGAGCATCAAACAAGGAAGCAGCATCTCAAATTTTAATATTGCTGTATGACATGACCGGGGTTTGAACTCACAACCTCCCACACTGGAGGAAGATGCTCTACCACTGAGCCATCATGCTTTTTTAGTCTATACTCTATCCTCTTAATAACAAACGTCAGGCATGGAAGCAGCATCCCAAATTTTAAAATTTCATGTATGACCTGACCAGGGTTTGAACTCACAACCTCCCACACTGGAGGAAGATGCTCTACCACTGAGCCATCATTGCTGTTTATGGCCAAGGTAAGGTTGCCTAATTCACAACAGATGTTCTTCTCATACTCTAAACACACTCACTCACTCATCCTGATAGTGGCGTGAAGCTCACAACAAATCTTCTGCATGTCAATTTCCAAAACAAACAATCTTATCACAAAATCTAAATGCAAAACTAAAATTGACCAATCAAAAACCTGGTATTATTGAGTACAGATAAATGGATGGAACCTATACACTGCAAGACAGGTCGGATAATGGAACGCTTTATTGATAAAAAAAATTAATTAATGGAATTCTGCTATCAAAAGCTTGAAGAATGGAAAACGGAAATTGATCCTGGTCTATTAGATTCTGGAAAAAATCAAATGAGCCTAGAAGTTTTACTGAGTAAACATGAAGCAGACGATCCCATTGTCATTCGTCTCTGACAAGACCGGTAGTCGGTAGTTGAATACTCTTCTTATAATAAATAAAAATTTCGCCACAGGGCAGACAATGCCACCTGATAGCATGGATGCATCATTTTAAAAAGCTTACTGTCAACCACTTTTATTCACGTGCCATTAACTTTTGCGTGCTTTGCTAGGACAAAACAATCGCGAAAGTTAATCGTCGCGAAATTTTTTTATGAAAATGGTATTATCTATACCAAATACTCTGGTTTCCTCCACCATTCCTGAACTAACTGCCTTAGTTTAAGTGAAAGAATCTTGACTGAATCGTAAAACACCATTACTTCACTCCATTTCATGCCAAAAGACATCCAAAACATCACCTATATAACATTCAATCTTGCTGATGGATCCATGGTTTTCACCAGGCACTCTGGTTTCCTCTGCCACCCCTGAACTGACTGTCTCAATTGAAGTAAAAGTCTCTTGACTGAGTTGTATAACATCATTACTCCAAACCACTCTATGACATAAAATATCTCCCAAACATTACCTATATAACATCAAACCTTGCTGAAGGTGGGTAATTTACTCCAGGCACTCAGGTTTCCTCTATCATCCCTGAACAGAATTCCTCAGTTTTAGGGAAAGACTCTGGACTGAGGCGTATAACACCATTATTCCAAACCACTCTATGACATAAAACACCTCCCAAACATTACCTATATAACATCAAACCTTGCTGAAGGTGGATGATTTACTCCAGGCACTCTGGTTTCCTCCACCACCCCTGAACTGACTGCCTCAATTTTAGGGAAAGACTCTGGACTGAAGCCTATATCATTATTCCAAATCATTCTATGACATAAAACACCTACAAAACATCACCTATGTAACATCAAACCTTGCTGAAGGTGAGTGATTTACTCCAGGCACTCAGGTTTCCTCTATCATCCCTGAACTGACTGTCTCAATTTAAGTAAAAGACTCTGGACTGAGGTGTATAAAACTATTACTCCAAACCACTCTATGACATAAAACACCTCCCAAACATTACCTATATAACATCAAACCTTGCTGAAGGTGGATGATTTACTCTAGGCACTCTGGTTTCCTCTATCATCCCTGAACAGACTGCCTCAATTTTAGTGAAAACTCTGGACTGAGGCGTATATCATCATTATTCCAAGCCACTCTGTGACATAAAACACCTCCCAAACTTCATCATTACATCTAATGTATCTGAAACCTTCTCTTATCATGCAATTCATCAACATTTCACAATTAAAAATTACCCTTAATTAAAAATAAATATACATCCATTGAAATCAAAGTATTTGTGTTATATAACCAATAATTCTCAATTATACAAAAATGAATGCAATTCAATTTCATTCAGCATGCAAACCATATTTGCACTTTGTTATAAATGGCATTCAATTGTGTTGAATCCCTAAGGGCCATGATATTGTTATACAAAGTATTTTTAAATAATGTTAACATTTTCTATAATAAAACCCCTAACCACATGTATTTCTAAAATAAATCTACAATCAATTTAATTAAAATCATGTACCAGTGGTTAAAATTGTGTGACAAGATTAAGCTGACTGTTTGACCCACAGTAAACCAAAAGGTTCTGAAAAAATATCAGGGGTGAAGGGTGGAGATGGTGGTTGTCCCAGAGCGTGCTTATGGATATCAGAGCCTCGAAACGCCTAGGTTGGAATCCCCCTGGGGACAGATTCTAGTGTGAGAAAGTATGAGTTTGCTAGCTGAAGGTCAGTGGTTTTATCCAGAAACTCTGGTTTCCTCCACCATTCCTGAACTAAACACCATCATATTAGTTAAAAAAATTAATTGGGGTGTAAAATTCAATTAAAAAAATTTGTTGGACCAGAACTATGTGGGATGGAGCAGAATCATGGAATTTTACACCCCAGTCAAGATTCTTTCACTCATATCAAGGCATTCTGTCCATGGATGGTAGAGGAAACCACCATTAAACTACAAGGTCAAAGGTCAGGTCAACTATTAAAAGGTCAAAATTCAGGTTCAATCTTGTCACACTATAACCTCATCTTCCATGTTAGTAACCTAAAAAAAGGGATGAGTTAGTTTCCACAAAAATTTCCCTAAAATATAAATAATCCTCTAAAATATAAATATAATATCATCAACTATTAAAAGGTCATAATTCAGGTTCAATCTTGTCACACTATAACCTCATTTTCCATGTTAGTAACCTAAAAAAGGGATGAGTTAGTTTCCACAAAAATTTCCCTAAAATATAAATAATCCTCTAAAATATAAATATGATATCATTGATAAAATTGGTCCGCATGTATCATTGATAAAATTGGTCAGCATGCACTGAGAACATAAGACTGGTACACTACCTGACTAGCTGATAATGGCGTCTGCTGTGATAACTGTTATAAAAATACCAATAAAGTTGTTTTTTTTAAAAAAATAATTATGATATTTGATTTTAGCATCTAATGGAAAAAACATTGACCTGTCTGCTTGATCTTTTATTAGGGATATTGATATAGGAAGATGTATCCAATGAGCTTGTCAGACTAACCCTTATTTGAAATTTTATTCATATTCTCAAATTAAAGAATCTCCATGGCAACCATGTAGTTTTTTTTCCAATGAAATGAATGAAAATGATTCAGTGGCTTAAAAATCAACATATGTATGTACTATGTAGCTGTATCAAAAATTAACAATTTCACAATTATTATGATTTTTACATAGGAAAGTTTTTTATTTGGTTGCTTATACAGGGTTTTACATCCCAATCAAAATAATTCACTTATATCAGGACATAACCAGCTATAGGAAAGTGACAGATATTTCAACCTATTCCATTTGCATGGACGGTCTGTTAGTGTGACAGGGTACATCATTTGAAGGTCTATTCTGAAGGACCTGTACAAAAGGGAGAAATGAAACTGACAAGTGGTTGAACCCAAGACCTCCCATGCTAGAGTAATGTTTTACCAACAGAGCTTCCCAGACAGTTACGTACAGTTATTTCTAACATAACACTGTCATATCCCTGATATTTCTTCTTGATCTTGGTTATGCTCCCCATAATGTGTGCAAGATGAAGTTAACCCTCTTGAGTTTTTCTAAGATGTACTTCAAATATTTTTCATGCAACTTTCATTTTTTGTTGTTGTTGCTTATGTTGTCATAGTTTCTTCAACTGTCTGGAGAACCGCTGAATGTTGATGTTAACATCATCTATTTATACTTTGATGCATGACATGAGTATTAAGTCTATATCTACATGCCAAGTTTCATATTTGTTGTGGTTTCTTAGGCTGTCTGGAGCACCACCAAATTTTGACTATGTTAACATCCTCTTTTTAACATTTTTATGCATGACACAAGTGTTGCAAGTCTATATCTGCATGCCACATTTCATTTTTTCTGTTGATGCTTATGTTGTCATAGTTTCTTCAACTGTCTGAAGAACCACCAAGTTTTGACTTTGTAAATCTCCGCTATTAATATTTTTCTGAATTTTGACTATGTTAATATCCTCTATTGATATTTTTATGCATGATACAAATATCACAAGTCTATATCTAAGTTCCAAGTTTCATTTGTTGTTGTTGTTGTTGCTAATGTTGTTATAGTTTCTTCTTTTGTCTGGAGAACCACCAAGTTTTGACTTTGTAAATCTCCGCTATTAATATTTTTCTATGAGTGACACAACAATACTGCAAGATTGTACCTGAGTACCCACTCATGTCTGTTAAGTTTTAATGACTTCCATCATGTATTGAAAATGTGACAAGTATTCAGAACTCATCCTAAATTTGAATGAATAATCACTTGTCATATCAGTTTTTATTTTGACCCCTATAACTCTCCATACTATTTGTGACAAGTATTCAGCAGACATTCTGTCTCTAAGTGATTAGTAATCACTTATCACTTGTTTTTGTTTTGTCCCCGATAACTCTCCATAGAATTTGTGACAAGCACTGAGTTAAAATATTCTATCTCTGAGTACCAGTAATCACTTATCACTTGTTTTTGTTTTGACCCTGTTGACTCTCCATACTATCTATATATGACAAGTACTCAGTATATATTCTGCCCCTGTGTAAGTTTTATTTTGGCCCTTATGACTCTCCATAATTTTTCTTTCAATAAAGTAAGTTCTTGGAATTATTGGAAGGATGTTGACTGAATTTGAGATAACAAGGCCAGGTGCCACACCATGTGCACTAAGATGCTAAATGGGGTGGGGTGCCTCTAGGCATTACCACCTGAAGACAGGTCTTTATCATTCATAGGGCATAAAATGACTTTGCTCCACTCCTCTCTCTCTCTCTCTCTCTCTCTCTCTCTCTCTGTGTGTGTGTACTGACACACCAATAGAACATGTCTGTGTACAACTAACTCAGTAAATCCTTGATTCATCACTGCCATTTGTTCAGTAAGAGTTTGGGCTTTTATATAAATGGGTCTGGCAATAACTCAAGGGAGGCTTATAACAAGTATGTAGAAAAAGATTAAAGAAATAAATAGACTATGGGGCATGAAAAATATGTGGTGACAACTAAGGGGTTTGGAAATAAAGAGAGGGAAGTTATGAAGAAAAAACAAGAGAACCCGACCTAGGTACTTAAAAACCTGTGGCGATAATCATAGGGATTGATGGACTTTTAAAAACCACTGGCAATAATAACAGGGGGGTTTGGCAATACATTGAGGGAGGCTTAGGAAGAAAAAACATTAAAGAAGCAGATGATGGGACTTCAAAAAGCTGTGGTGATAATGGAGGTGGCAAGATTATCCAGGGGGCATTAAAACCAGGTTTTATTGTAAGACGAGACTTACCAAACGTTCGGTGTCCTCTTTAGCTTTCACTAGTTTGGCTATTTCTTTCTCTAGAGTGGCATTGGTAACTTCCAACTCTTTTAATCTTTTAATTTCTGCTTGTATACTCTACAAAAGGCAAAAAAATCCAATTAATGAAAATATACAATGATGAATGTTTCTTTAAATGTCTGTTCATATGAAATACTAGAGTGTAGACATAAAAATCTGAACCTTCGTCATGAGATTATTTTTTTCCAGACTTTGGTCCAGAAAACAAAACAGGGATTGATACTTTTTCTCCAATATTACATATAATTGCCTGCTTTGTAAAGCTTTACTGGTACAAAATTATCCTAAATCTATGCAAAAAGTTACATTGGTTGCATTTGCATGTTCAATATAAGAAAAACATATTTCTCCCATACTTCACTGAGTTATTCCATTGGTTGCTAGGTGTACGATATCTCTGTCTTACACCCCACTGTGTAAGACAAGCTACACACACTGTTTGGCTTGTCATGATGTCATTGACGACCGAAGTCAACCAACAATTTCTCAACCTCACAATCACTTACACACGCTTAATTGATGACGTCATTATCATTTTACGTGAGAACGTCAACAAAAAAAAAGTTCCATAAAAAAAGAAGTGACAGATAACGCCATCTTCCAACCCCCCTCTATACACAGGGAATTTAATCAAATCAAAATTCACAGGTAAGGTTTTATTTATGCATATATCAGAGACATATATCTCTGGCATATAATATACATTGTATTTTTTTTTTTTTTTTTATTTATTTATTTGTTATTTATTTGTTATTTATTTATTTATTTATTTATTAATTTATTTATTATTGTGTTTAACAAAGCATATATTTAGTATTAATAGTATACGTGTATAGGCAAACAACTTTGACCTGTCCATTTGACCTTTCATTATGAATATTCATATAAGAGAATCCACCAAAAAAATGGGTAGTGGTAAGATCCAAGTCAATACATACACAGTGCACAGGTTTACTCTACAAGGTGAGTATATTTCATGATGTATACAGAATAAACACCTGTGTTTCCTATATATAGATGTACTTGGTCCGTGATAAATATTTAAATGAAAGGTCAAGCGGACAGGTCAATGTTGTTTGCCTATACTTTTGCAGTGTGTCGGTACTACTTTGGGGTTAGTTTCTATTCCCAGTCAGTACTGATGATTATACGTAATCAAACACCAGTCAGTAATTATTTTACATAATTTGATAATAATTTGCCATATAAATATAGTAATGATAAATTACATAAATTACATAAAACTATGTTAAATAATATCTATAATTCTCAGCAAGACTAATCTACCACAGTCAAATCTTATACAACATTTTCTGATAATATGAAAATCCATATACAAAAAGGGTCCCTAGGAAATTTTTTTTAGAATTTTAGGAAAAAATTTTGAAGTGTTATGTATGACCCAGACCAGTTTAAAATTCAAAACTAATTCAGAAATAAATTCAGACACAAATTTTGGGTGTAAGAAAACTTCAGAATGAATTCACGATATTTTCAGAAATAAATTCTGACACAAATTTTTGGTAAAAAAAACTTCAGAATGAATTCAAGATTTTTTTCAGAAATAAATTCAGACACAAATTTTTGATGTAAGAAAATTTCAGAATGAATTCAAGATATTTTCAGAAATAAATTCAGACACAAATTTTTGGTAAAGAAAACTTCAGAATGAATTAAAGATATTTTCAGAAATAAATTCAGACACAAATTTTGGGTGTAAGAAAATTTCAGAATAAATTCACGATATTTTCAGAAATAAATTCAGACACAAATTTTGGGTGTAAGAAAAATTCAGAATGAATTCAAGATATTTTTAGAAATATTTGGACAAAATTCTGGATTTCTGTTTCATTACAACAAACAACAGATAATGTATTGATCCTTTGGATAAAATGTCTTGTCTAGAACAGATTAATCGGGAATTTTCTCGGAGACATTAATACGATCTTGATCTTAAATCAAGGTCATTTAACAAGGTTAGATGATGAATAAGTCAGTAAGGAATGAATGAAGTCACCTTAAACAAGAAAAAGCAAGATATTTGTAAATACAGTCAAACCTGTCTATAAAGGCCACCCTAGAGAACCAGTAAAAGTACCCTTTATGGACAGGTGGCCCCTAGATACAAGTTCAAATAAACTAAATAAAGAGCGATTGGGATAAAATTTTACTGGCCTTTAAAATTAGGTGTCCCTTATATACAGGTGGTCTTTAACACAGGGTCAACTGTATACAAAGTAATAGAGACAAGATTTTCATTAAAATTGTATGAATGCAGTCACTCATTTCTTATACAGTGAAACTTGTCTATAAAGGCCACCTAAGGGAATCAGTAAAAGTGGCCTTTATGGGCAGGTGGCCTTTATATACAGGTTCAAATAATAAGGATAAAGAACAATCGGGATACAATTGTACTGGCCTTTATAAGCAGGTGGCCCTTATATAGAGGTGGCCTTTAAGGCAGGTTGGACTGTATGTGTAAAAACCGAAGACTAATTCAGTTTAAACTGTGAATGAAACACCCCCTTAAAATAAGCAGGATATCTGGAAATAAGGTCATTTAGAGACATGATTTTCATGAGAAAATGAAACAAAATATGAATGTCCCTTGCTTCTTATAAAGGAAAAAAACTGAAGACTAATTCAGTTTAAACTGTGAATGAAATACCCCCTAAAAATAAGCAGGATATCTGGAAATAAGGTCATTTAGAAACATGATTTTCATGAGAAAATTTAAAAAAAACATATGAATGTCCCTTGCTTTTTTCTTATAAAGGAAAAAAACTGAAGAATAATTCTGTTTAACCATGAATGAAAAACCTAAAAAGGGAATATTAGCAAGATATCTTGAAATAAGGTCATTTAGTGACATAATTTTCATGGAAAAATAAATATGAATGTCACTCACGTCTTGTAAGTGGAAAAAACTGTTATTTGATTGCTTGATTAAACAAGACAAAGAGAGTTCAACAGATTGTGAAATTGTTATTTAAAACTGACAGAAATTCACAGAACATTTATCTCTTTATTTTTTCAGCTCAGAAAATAGATTTTTTTGCCACTTCCTAATAACTTTTTTCCCCCACTGATATGTCATGTGAAGTGTGGTTAATTAAAAAATCGCTCGTTAAAAAAAATCACGCTATATATAAATGGTGTCCAGCTATACCGAGTTGACTGACCTTAATCAATCAATTTTTTTGATTTTCAGGGATGAAACACATCTTGTGTTTAGGCAATAATCTTTACTTAACCTATAGCTGGTGACACCTCAATATTAGTGAAATTTTCTTTACCAGAACATAAAACCTCCACTGAATCAATAAAGCTTGTGTTTAAACAAATCAATTAGTCTTGTTGATGAAAAAAATTGAAGTGTAACAAGTGACCTTAAACTCGACAATCAGAACACCACTATCATTCTATATAACAGTATTAAAATGACGTCAAACGTAGAAAATTCTCAGATTTTATTGCTTTTGATAAGAAATCTTTGGGATCAATAATGAACATTATAGTTTTGACTCCCAAAGAACGGAACTAATTATGAATACATTATCATAAGAATAACATGAAAATTAGTATTCAAATCCACTGTATAATTATTTAAGAATAACTCGTCATAGCTTAAAATGATCACTATGGTAGCTCAGTTGGTAATGTGCTCGCTGCTCCTGCTCCATATGTGGGAGGTCATGGATTTGAGACATGACCAGGGTCTGACCAAGACTTGAAAATAGGTAGTGACTTTTCTTTCACCAAGCATTCAGAATTAAGAAATAAAAGTTATAGGGTTCTTTGAAAGAGACCTAACAAACTGATGCCCCTTGTCACAGGAGGTGTGGCATTTTAAAGAACCTTCCCTGCACATTGTCCCAAGCACAATTAATGCATAGGTTAAAATTTCTAACACTTCACTTATAGCTGGTGATATCTGGATATAAGTGAAATATTCTTGTCTGGAATGTAAAACCCCAATCAATTACTGTAAAGGGGATTATTTTCCCGGGGTGAAAATTTCGCGATTTCTGAAATCTTGCAATTCGCTTGGGTGTAATTTTTGCATAACCGATATGAGTGGATGTATATACTATATATGCGATATATTAACTTGTATAGTAGACATTTTCGCTTGGGTAAAATTTTCGCGATAATTTCTTTAGCGAGAAATAAGCAAAAATTTTACCCACGCCAAAATTTCCGCCTTTACAGTAATCAATCATAATGGAGAATCCACCCAATACATGGGTAGTGTTAGGGTCCGCAGTTACTACACACCGTACACAATGCATGAAATCATTGCAAACAAAAATGACCTGTCTGCTTGACCTTTGATTTAAATATTCATTGTGGACAAGTAAATTTAAGTAATAGGGATCATGCATGCATATTTTGTCTATATCATGTGAACACTTATCATGGGCGTGGTGTATATTTATTAACTGCCAATCCTAGCAATACCCATATATTGAGTTGACCCTCCTTTATGAATATTCCTTATGAAAGGTCAAACAGACAGGTCAATGTTGTTTGCCTATACATACACATTACACATAGGTACACCTGTACTTGTAGCACCTAGCTTTAGGTAAATATTTTTCTTATTGTCTTTAACTCTCAACTTTTGAAAACCACTGTGGTAGCTCAGTTGGTAGAGTGCTCGCTCTGGAAGTGGGAGGTCGCGGGTTCGATCCCTGGCCGGGTCTGACCCAAGACTTGAAAGTGGGTAGTGACTGTTCTTTCGCCAAGCACTCTGCATTACGAAATGAAAGTCACAGTTCTTTCGGATGGGAACTTAAAATAAATGAGGTCCCGTGTCACGGTGGGCTTGGCACACTAAAGAACCCTGTTGTAAAATGCCATCAGCGCAACACACAGGCAAAATTTCTGCACCTTCCCCTATAGCTGGCGATGTCTCGATATTAGCAAAATATTCTTGACTGGGACGTTAAACACCATTAATCAATCATCAATCATCTCGACTTTTGATTCTACATATGGAGATGTGTTTAAAATTATTGTTTCCCATGATGCAAACCAAATAAAAACTTACTTCCATTCTCTATACATCAAAACCAGCACTGGTTTATGATTAATATTTAAATTAAAGGTCAAGTGGACAGGTCAATGTTGTAAACCTAGAGACATATCGATCTTATTATCTTATCATCTTGCTCAGTCTGTTTCATTCGCTTCTAGTTGTAAGCCTCCTCTGTAGCGACCACAGGTGAACTACTCTCTTTCGAACTCTACAGAGGTGTCTTTAGCATGCACTGAGACACGGTACCTCGGTTTTGAGTCTCATCCAAAAGACTATTCTGGTAATGAGCTTTTTACAGCTCTAGTATGGACAGGAGATGAAAATCATCTTAGAAGATTTCCAATTCCTGGGTGAGGTTTGAACCCACAACCTTGACCTCTGAAGCCAGTGACAGTACCACTGGGCCATGTCCATCCAAAAATTGATGACAAACTGTTGTTGGTACCGGTATATCAATTTAACAAGGATAATGAGATTTATTCGCCTGTTCAAAAAAATCAAAACAATACTTTGTCATTGGATATTTATGGGAGCATTCTATTTCTGAAATTCTATCACAAAGTCATGTTTTCATTTTTACATGATTTTTTTTTCTTTTCTGTCTCATTTTTTTACCTATACAGGTAAATATTAAAGCCAAAATTTATGTTTCTGGAAATCAACGGATTTATACTTTTAAGACAGACACACATGCAGACACAGAGAGAGAGAGAGAGAGAGAGAGAGAGAGAGAGTTTTGTGTGTTAATTGATAAATAGTCTTGTGTGTTGGGAAAAGAGGATAAAGTCTTGATGTAGTGCCATGTCAAATTCTGTAAAGCATGCCTATCTATAACCACTGTATTCTGAAGAGACATAAATGATAAAAAAAATCATCTTGTTGAAACATTCTGATGATAGTGAAGATTGGTTGGTTCAATGTTGCTTAATGTTACATCAGCAATTTTTCAGCTATTTGCGACAAGAACTATTATTAATCTCTATAGATTAATCTTTGAACAAGTTTGTGTATGCTTGTGAAGTGTGAGTGTGTTTTATGGTCTTCCTTGCACCAGTGCACACTCAGGGCGACTTTAAGGTGCTAGCTTACCGAGTTAGCATGCCGCAGACAAGTGTACTACTCCCCCAATCACATTATACTGACACTAGGTTAACCAGTAAAGACCAACTGCAATAAACATTCACTTTAACATATGTGGTCTGAGCGGACCTCAAACTAACAGTGGTGAGAGACCCTGGATTTGTAAAATTAGACCACCTTGGCCTCTCATGATAGTGAAGAAAGAAAAGCAAAGGCAAAACTATGTGTACATTGTAGGTAGTCTGCAAATGGTAGAAGTAATCAACAAGTAAATAATGGAAATGAAAAAATAAACAATTCTGAGAAATCAAGTATTTTTATGCCGAAATGAAATCTCTTTTTTAGCAGTAAAGTTGTATAATAAATTGCCAAAATCAAATGAGTTGAGTTGAGTTGAGAAATGGTGTTTAACACCCCAGTCAAGATTATTTCACTTATATCAAGATGTTGCCAGCTATAGGCGAAGGTGCAGAAATTTTGCCTGTGCACTGTGCTGATGTCATTATACAGCAGGGTTCTATACGTGCCAAGCCTACCAAGACACAGAACCTCATTGTTTTTTAAATTCCCATCCAAAAGAACTGTGACTTTCATTTCATAATGCCGAGAAATTGGCGAAAGAACAGTCACTACCACTTTTAAGTATTGTGTCAGACCCGGCCAGGGTTTGAACCCATGACCTCCCACTTACAGAGCAACACTTTACCAGCTTAGCTACCACAGTAGTTCTGAAATCAAATGAGATGAAGAATGTATGCTAAACAAGCATTTTACCAGACTCAGTAGATTTTCAAATAGAAGACAAATTTTCCAAAACAGGCATCAAAGTCTTGAGTAACATGTATTGCAAAACATTCAGAAAATGTAAAATTAGTGGATGTAGGTGACAAACTTACGGTAATCAAAATCCAAACAAATAGCAGACAACTTCCGTTGCCTTCCTGTTATGCCCCAGTCACACATTCACGGATCACCTCACCAGATTAGCTATGGATACAATCCGGCATCATTCGTGGTAATCTGTAGTGGTCGGTAGCTTTCCGTATAGTAGCCGTAGTCATACAGTCATTTGTAGTAGTATTTCTATATCTGTGACAATGTTTGAACATCTTCAAAATCTGACCACGGATCAAACATCTTTATTGTCCGTTTACTCGGCTGGAGAGAAAGGAATAACGCTAATATCTCAAAGATTTGAATGGCACGGTTAAAAATCAATTAATTATTTACTTACATGAGCCGAGTCATTGCTAATAATCCTTATTTCGATCTAATCCATGCATTATAACTCCTTTAATGCACCAAAACGTGTTTGGATGGGTGTTTACAATGGTAAAAATTCGTGTGATGTAATGATGACGGAAGAATTTATTATTTACGTAGGTTCTCGATGGGGTACAATGAAGGGTAGTTCAAAGGTCAGGTTGAGTTTAAAAGTTTGAATTTACGTCAATTTTTTCAAAAGTTTGAAAATGCAGAAAAGTAGTTCACTTTATTACTTTATTAAATCGATTTTGGCCATCCCGGTTACGCAAAAATCAATCAGTTCTTGAGCTGCACTAACCTACGTAAATAGTCGACTCTTTCGTCATGACTACGTAACATAAAGAACCCCGCCATTTCGTAAAAAAGATGACCATTGTAAACACCCACCCAGGTTATATTTTGTCGCATAAAATGATAAATTAAGCAAGTATGGAACCGAAACAGAAATTTTCAGTTACGACTCGGCTCATGTAAGTAAAAGAATCATTGATTTGTACCCGTCGTATTGAAATTCATAGAGTATTTTGCGATCTTGCTTTCTCCGAAATAGGCTAAATAAACAGTAGTATATCCTTTCTAAACTGTATTAGAATGTACTGATCCGTTCTAGTCCCCATCAAAACCATATTAACCTGTGCTTAACAGTAAGCCCGAACTTGTGTGGTTACACTATGTATTTAGCTAAGGATACAATACGTATCGGATCTGTGCCAGACTACGGAAATTGGCTTTTCCAGGGTCATCCGTGAAATTTAATCCATAGTTGTACAAGCAAGGTGATCCGTGAATGTGTGACTGGGGCATTAGAAACTACAGTTAACAGTTATTACCTGGAGTAATGAATATGGGTGGACTACCAAACTTGAAGTTATAGGTAAACAACATGGACCTGTCCGTTTGATCTTTAATTAGGAATATTCATACAGAAGGATCCACCCAATAAATGGGTTGTAGTAGGATTCACTGTTCATAGTATGTATAAGAGGCACACTATTAGTGTTCCCATTATGTGGACAAAATAAACACCTGTGTTCCCTATACATGGATGTACTTGGTAATCAAAGGTCAAGCGGACAGGTCAATGTTGTTTACCTATACCTTCATTAAAATTTGTTTACAGAACCACAAGATAATCCTCAGAAAAACTGGGGCCTTAATGGCCAAGAGGTCTAAGTGACATTTAGGCATATCAGTACCTCTCATCTCTCTAATATCTTAGGTTTGAATTCCACATGACAGATATTCCTAGTATGAGAAAGTTTGTCAGTTGGCTTGCTGAAGGGTCAGTACCTCACTTATATTGAGGTAGCCAATTCTGAGAAACTGAAAACCACAGACTTCAAACTATCAAATTGCTTCAAATTAGAATCTGGCCTAATTAGATTAAAACTTTGGCTGTTAGAAGCACTTTTCTCTGTAATTTATAAGCCAGCACTCTATATTTTCAGTGATTTTGTTTGAGTTTAATTACCATATTGCCAACTAAAGGTAGTTTCCCCTAGGTTAAAAATAGCTAAAATTTTCCAATTTGACCACTTAAATCTCACCCCCCCCCCCCCCCCAAAAAAAAAAAGTGATAAACAAGTAAACACCATTTACACAAATGATTCAATCTTGTTGTACGTATTGTTCTCATCCACAAAAAATTCAGATATTGTCACGTGTAACATTTTTGCAATGAGGAACTTTAACTTATTGCACACATGCTGTAATATAGCTAGCTATTTACAGTCAACCCTGTCTTTAAATGCCATGCAAGGGAAACAATAAAAGTGGTCTTTATGGACAAGTGGCCTTTATATACAGGTTAAAATAATATGAATAAAGAACAATAGGAATTTGAATCTACTGTCCTTTATAGCTAGGTGACCCTTATATAGAGGTGGCCGTTAAGGCAGGTTGGACTGTATTTCAACTAGAACTTAATTTTTTTCCAATTTATGAAAAAAGATATTCCTAACCGTGCGGACATAAGTCTCTTTCTGATTTAAGTCAGAGTTGTTAAGAAACAAAACAAAATAAATAATTTTATTCCAAAAAAAAAATTATTTGAAATTTAACCAAATCAATATCATAGAAAACAATGTGTATATATCAAATGATGGCAAGAACTGCTTGTATTAAATGCAGAGTAAAAAATCATCATAATTATAACATCCAACATCAAAAGCATATGTAGTTTAAAATAAGGATAAAACAATAATCAAGCAATCAGGTCTTTATAAAGGAATAAAAAAAAAATTAAAAAAATATGCTGATTTACCAATTTAACATTTCCTGGTGAATAATGACAATATTGCTAGGTCTTTAAAAGAGAAATAAATTTTTAAAAAAAGAAAAACAACTATAACCATTTTGCTGGTGAATGTCGACAATTAATGAGTCTTTATACAAAAAAAAAATTTAAAAAACAAAATACTGATTTACAATTTTCCTGGTGAATGTCGACAATTATCGATTCTTTATACGAAAAAAAAATTAAAAAAACAAAATACTGATTTACCATTTTCCTGGTGAATGTTGACGATTCTCTATACACATCATGCAACGTGACGACGATGTAATATGTTCACAATTATATATACCAAATATACATCTATATATACATCAGTATGTTACATATATATGATTATATTAACATGGTTTCCAGTCTTTCAAATGCCGTAATATTTTATGAATCTCAGCCACCTTATGGCATATCCTGTGACAATCCATAATATCTCACTTACCATGACAACCAGAAAAGGACGTTACCACGACAATATCAGAATAACCGTGTGAGGTACCAAAGTGATAATCAACAACCTTTTGCAAAGTTTTATTTGATAGAGTTTAGTATAAAAAGACAAGTTTTCATGATATTTATTGAATTTACGGTTAACTGTAGGGCAGGTAAGGCTAATAATGAAGCGAATTGATTTTATACGAATCTGTGTCGCTGACAAGCATTAAATCTATCTCTCTCTTTCTCTCTGTCTTTTTTTCTTTCTGTTTCGAATAACAATATAGGAAAAAGCTTTAAATATCTCTCTCTCTCTCCCTCTCTCTCTCTCTCTCTATTTGGGAAAACTTTTTTTTTACTCTCTCTCTCTCTCTGTTTTGAATTACCATAAGGACAAGCTAGCTCACTCGCGCTCTCTCTCTCTCTCTCTCTCTCTCTCTCTATCTCTCTCCAAAATTGTCATTGACTACTACATGTAATTTCTTAATAATTTATCTTGACTGGGTCTTTAAAATAGCTGTTAGGTTATAAGTGTGATGATTTATATACAAGTTTCAAAACATATCATGCACTAAGATATTGTCAGATAGACATGCTAGTCACGTAATTATCTGATTCCATCTACATCTTCTTAAACATTTATAAACACCAGACATGTCTTCAGACAGAACTTGATATGAATCAGGAAATTATTATGTTTTTTTTTCAAGAGATGTTATTTATTATTTATTCAGTACAAGTACTAAACGTATTGGGAAAAATAATTCACCCGACAACTTCATCACATTCAGCATTTACATCACACTCTCCCCCTCCATTTCTGATACTGAAATCAACGCCCTCATAAAAAAGCTGGTATGTAGAGATGAGTTTAATGACAACAAACCAAGGCCTTGGCTGATAATTTGACAACCAGGATTTAATTATTCAGAGCTATGTCAGCTAAATCAGAAAGTTTGGTAGTTATTTCCAGGCTCTTAGTTTTCTACACCATCCAAGAACTGACTCAATTTCCATGCAAGTGAAATTGCCTTGACTGGCCATGGGGCAAAAAAAAAAAAATTGTGATGGCTTATGTACAAGTTTCAAAACATATGTACTAAGATACTGTCAGATAGACATGCTATTCACACCAGTTAGACACGCTGGTCACGTAATTATCTGATTCCATCTACATCTTCTAAAACATTTATAAACACCAGACATGTCTTCAGACAGAACTTGATATGAATCAGGAAATTATTATGTTTTTTTTTCAAGAGATGTTATTTATTATTTATTCAGTACAAGTACTAAATGCATTGGGAAAAATAATTCACCCAACAACTTCATCACTCAGCTTTTACATCACACTCTCCCCCTCCATTCTTGATACTGAAATCAACGCCCTCATATAAAACGTATGGAGAGATGAGTTTAGCTTAACCAGTTGGTTAGTGAAAATTTGTATTTTGTGTTTTATGAAATATTTCAAGTTCTTCAATTTTCTGAAATTTTGGTTTAAAGTTTAATGCACACAATTGTTATTTTCACATAGAAGCAATCATAGTCAAAATTGTATTCTTATATAAAACATTTTTCATTTTAATAACATTTTGAATTTTCACTAACTGTTTGGTTAAACATAAAAAATTTTTGAATAGTTTTCAGGAAAGGTGTCATTTTGAAAATCATTCTATGGTTATTACAGCCAAGTCTGCTTTCAATGTCACCTCTATATCAGGGCCACCTACTTTTAAAGGCCAGTGAAATTTTATCCCAGGTGCTCTTTTTCATGTTATTTTAACCTGTATATAAGGACCACCTGCCCAAAAAGACCACTTTTTCTGGTCTGACTGTACATCTGTATTCCAATTTTGCTGAAACTTTTTATTTGCAGTACCATAAAATGCTACCAAAATTTACCAGATTAAGTTCAGAAAAATCTTAATTAAATTAAGGAATGATTGCGAAACAAAAACCAGTTACTGGTTCACTGACATATCAAACACCTGTCAAATACTTTAGATATTAATTAACATGTGTATCACCATGGTAACAGATCATGTCATTCATAACATGGCGCTAGTCTTGATTGTTAAGTCACCATTAGCAGCGGACAAATTTTTTGTTTGTTTGAATCGTATTTTATGCCCCAGTCAAGAATTTTTCACTTATAACATGGCGACCAGTTCAGGAATAGTGGAGGAAACCAGAGTGCACATAGAAAATCACCAACTTTCTACAAGCGAACTAACAAACTCTCACACTACGATCTGTCCAAGGTTGGATTTAAAGCTAAACAGCAAGAGGCACTGTGATCAGTAAACGTGTACGTTAGACCACTTGGCCACAAAGGCACCCAGCTACCATCTTGTGAAGGTCTGTTAAGTATCAAAACCAGGGTGTAAGCCTGACCATATATTCCTTATGGTGGCCTAGTGGTTAAAGTGTTATCCTTTAAAAGCCAAAGGTCTCACCCCTCGTCAATCACAAGCATTAAGGGTTTTTTCTTGTTATATGTGGGTCTTTAGCGGGTCTGTGATGTTTATCTGTGCAGACATTGCAGGGTAATATTAGTCTTAAGGTAGCCATAAGTACACTGGTACAAAGCAGATGTCTTAGACCTATTTCATGTGATTAAAAGATATGCTAAAATTGATAAAATTTTGAAAATTCATTTAAATTCATTCATATCTCTCTCTCTCTCTCTCTCTCTCTCTCTCTCTCTCTCTCTCTCTCTCTCTCGTGAATTATACTTATAAAATTATACTTATTTACTTGAACACCACACCAAAATCCCCCTTCCTGAAAAAAATGTTTCTGAAGGAACATCATGGATGTGTGACTTCTTTGTAGACCATAGTCTCTCTCTCTCTCTCTCTCTCTCTCGCTCTCTCTCGCTCTCTCTCTTCCTTTCAGTTTGTGCATTAAAATATACTTATTCATCTCTCTCTCTGTGATAAAATATCTTGATTTACCTGAAAACCACACCATAATCCTCTTGCTTGAAAAAATTCTTAATGAGAAAAAGAAAATGAAAATTCTTTATACTGAAGTGACTTGGATATACAACCGAACTCCTTTAGAACACATAATGATAAGATTATATAGTAGCATTACACACGACTCGACTCGTACATAACATCTACGATATTTTTACAATCAATGATTTCTCCATTCTAAAACTAATAATACTACACATGATTCTTTTCCAATTAGCACGTCGTAATCAATATTGAATTCAAAAGTAGCAAAATAAGTATGACTTAAATACGCCGAAATATTTACCTTGTCTTCTGAATAGTCGTTAAAAAATTTCCAATAACGCACACAACCTGTAGAATCATCAATTCAACTAACGGCCTTAAAATCCAGCTGAGTGTTTGCCGTTGGAAATTTAAATGAGGTTCAGTCAATGATATGTATGATGTTATGTTATGATCCTGCGACAAAATCCCAATGTTATTGCACTGGAAAGCCCAAGGATGTAACGATATCAATGAATGATTCGTAAATGAGAGGTTTTATATTAAATGATAACGGCAAATGGTGTTTTTCTTCCTTCACATTGGAGAGTTGGTCACCGCAGATCAATACTGTTAGATTGCTTTGTGACTAAAATGGTTAGTAATGGTCTCATATATCTGTCATTCACAAGATGTAACAAATCTCTACAAATAACCTACTTCCCCCTTTTTCAAGAAATGGTTTTAACCTTGAAACTTCAGATGGGAAAATCTATTGACGGATTGAGCAGAAGTTTTTTACTGAATCAAAGAATTTCAAATGAATGACTTTGAACTTTGTGGCATCAGAAATCAAAAGCTATATAGTGTCTACAGAATTAAATAGAGAAATATAGAAGCTAAATAGAATGTACTTTGCAACAGTCAGAGGTACTAAGAACACATTAGACAGTCACCAGGGCTATCAGGAACCCATCAAGAAATAATCACCAGTCAGAGGTACTAAGAACACAATAGACAGTCACCAGGGTTATCAGGAACCTATCAAGGAATAATCACCAGTCAGAGGTACTAAGAACACAATAGACAGTCACCAGGGCTATCAGGAACCCATCAAGGAATAATCACCTAGATCACATGGTCAAAAGAACCAGAAACAGACAGCCACCTTGAACATGTGATAGAACACATCAGGCAATAGCAAGACCCATCAAGAACACATGGCTATAGACAGAGGCACCAAGAACACATGGGTGCAACCAGAGCCACCAAGAATCATAAAAATAAGCTTTTCACATCTTAGTTATAGAAAAAGAATGAAATGCTGGTAGGTGGAAATCATGTTAAAAAAAATTCAAAGTAATACTAGATTGTAAACGGACAACCAGTACCAGAGTTACCCACAACTCATGTCCTGAAAAGCCAGGAAAAGTACCACAATGATATTACAGGCAAACAACATTAGCCTGTTCGCTTGACCTTTAACTTAAATATTTATTACAGACAGATACATTTATATATTGGGACCACAGGTGTTTCTTTCATTGTCATTATGAGTTAACATACATTTTTATACATTGGCTGCAAATGATAACAGTACTCATGTATTGGCTGGATCATCATATACATGTATATGAATATTTCTAATGAAAGGTCAAGCAGACAGGTCAATGTTGTTTGTCTATATCCATATACTGAATGGGTCATTGTACATGTACCCGTATATGAATATTTCTAATGAAAGGTCAAGCAGACAGGTCAATGTTGTTTGTCTATATCCATATATTGGACGGGTCATCATTTATGAATATTGCTAATGAAAGGTCAAGCAGACAGGTCAATGTTGATTGTCTATATCCATATATTGGATGGGTCATCATTTATGAATATTGCTAATGAAAGGTCAAGCAGACAGGTCAATGTTGATTGTGCATATCCATAAATTGGTTGGATTATCGTATATGAATACAGTCCAACCTGCCTTAAAGGTCACCTCTTTATAAGGGCCACCTGCTTATAAAGGCCAGTAGAATTGTATACCAATTGTTCTTTATTCATGTTATTTGAATCTGTATATACAGGCCATCTGTCCATAAAGGCCACTTACACTTGCTAATGAAAGGTCAAGCAGACAGGTCAATGTTGTTTGCTCATCATTAAGATTCCTTCATTTATCTCTATACAAACAAATCTGATTACTTTAATCCTCATCAAATATTTAATAAACAATTTAGCAACTGTTTACACAAAATCAATTTATGGCCAACCATTCACCTGTACAACTTACATGACAGATAATTACCTGTAATTACACTAGATAAAAACTTAATTAACATGCCAAGTGCACCTGTACCTGAAAACTTCATTAATTACTTTAAATATTTTTGGCCGATTATGGTACTTTTTTATACAGTCGAACCTGCCTTAAAGGTCACCTCTATATGAGAACCACCTGCTTCTAAAGGCCAGTAAAATTTTATCCCAATTGCTCTTTATTTAGTTCATTTGAACCTGTATCCAAGGGCCATCCGGCCCATAAAGACCACTTTTACAAGTTCCCTAGGGTGGCATTTATAGACAAAGTTGACTGTAAGTTGAATGTGTGGTATCATGAATCCAAACATAAAATTCTACTTTTGGTACATTTTTAATGGGTAAATCTCAAGCTGTTCTGCAGGTAGAAACTTCCTTTTTTATTTTATCGAAAAAATTTCTGTTACATAAAAGTATACAAAATCTTGTAATTAAAATTTGAAAATATACTGCAAAAATAATGCAACCTTTGGTCTAATTTAGAGGACTTGTAGATGTATGAATCCAAAACCAGAAATTGGAGGACTGACAGATGTGAATGTTGATCCATTGTCAGAATCTTAGGAGGACTGACATATGTACAGAGTGGTGCAATATATATTCGGACACTTTGTAAAAATATAAAACGATATATTTTTTAAAAAATTTAGGCTCCGGTCAAGATCCTTTCATTTATATCAAGCCGGTCAGTTCATTGAAAACCAATGATCTTTAACAAGCAAAATGACAAGCGTCCTCACATTAAGATGTGTCATGATTTGGGATTTGAACCTAGGTGGTGAAAGGCAGTGATCTGTATGTGTGCACTTAAAGCTACTCGGCAACCTGAGGCCCTCAGGAGTAATTATAAGATGTTACTGCATTGTTAAAAAAGACGCAAGATTATCCACGAGAGACTCTACGAGACATTTAGTATAACTAGTGACGATTACATCTTTTCTAGATTTTAAACTGATAAAAGTGACAATATTTATATTGATTTTTAGTAAATTTCTAGTTGTCTTACTAACGGGGGATTAGTTCATTTAAAACATCTTAAAAACACAAGTTTCTTTTATTTAAATTTATGTTTATTTCAAATGTCACATGGAAATTCATGTGCAAAGATCTTGCACAATTAAATAAAATTCAATTTTATTTGATTTTAACATTTTTACTGTTTGTTACAGAATTATTTAAATAAATATTTATTTTCAAGGTTTCCAATTTTTCAGGTGTTAAGATATTTCCAATTTTCATCCAATTGAACAAAATCCATTCAGTTATCCCTACAAATAATAATGTCAAGGAGTGTACAAGAGGACAAAATTCATTCAGGTATTCCTACAAATTATAACCCCCAAGGGTATCCAAATGAACATAATCCATTCAGTTATCCCTACAAATAATAATGTCCAAGAGTGTACAAGAGGACAAAATTCATTCAGGTATTCCTACAAATTATAACCCCCAAGGGTATCCAAATGAACATAATCCATTCAGTTATCCCTACAAATGATAATGTCCAAAAGTGTCCAAATGGACAAAATCCATTTAGTTATCCCTACAAATAATAATGTCCAAGAGTGTCCAAGTGGACAAAATCCATTCAGGTATTCCTACAAATTATAATGTCCAAGAGTGTCCAAGTGGACAAAATCCATTCAGTTATCCCTACAAATAATAATGTCCAAGAGTGTCCAAGTGGACAAAATCCATTCTGTTATCCCTACAAATTATAATGTCCAAGAGTGTCCAAATGGACAAAATTCATTCAGGTATTCCAACAAATTATAACTCCCGAGGGTATCCAAATGAACATAATCCATTCAGTTATCCCTACAAATTATAATGTCCAAGAGTGTCCAAATGGAAAAATTCCATTCATTTATCCCTATAAATAATAATGTCCAAGAGTGTCCAAATGGACAAAATCCATTCAGTTATCCCTACAAATTTAAACACAAGGGTATCCAAATTGACAAAATCCATTCAGTTATCCCTACAAATTATAAAACCCGAGGGTGTCCAAATGGACAAAATCCATTCAGTTATCCCCATAAATTATAATGCCCGAGGGTATCCAAATGAACAAAATCCATTCAGTTATCCCCGTAAATTATAAAACCCGAAGGTATCCAAATAAACAAAAATCCTTTCAGTTATCCTACAAATTTAATAATGCCCGAGGGTGTCCCAATTGGACAAATTCCATCAGTTATCCTCATAAATAATATGACCCATTAGGGTGTCTCATTCAACAAAATCTATTCAATAATCCCCACAAATAATAGCACCCAAGGGTGTCCAAATTGACAAAATTCATCCATTAGAGCAATGTAAACCCATCTACACACAGACACAGACAAAATTTATCCATTATAGTGGCTATGTCTCTTTTTGTGTATCTTTTTATTCAATAAAAAAAAACATTAACAGATTTGATATATCAGAAATGTCTGGGTAATATTTTGATTGGAACTAATTCTGATTTTCCTGCACTCTAGATTTTTGATAATACATTGTTATGTTGTAATGTCTAGAGATTTTAAACATTAATAAGCATATAACATATATCTAATAATCCCCTGCCTTTTAGAGAAAGAAGGGAAAACTGAATACTGTAAACATATTTATTTTCGCGGTGTACTAATTTTCGTTTATTTCACGGTCGTTTGTTTGCGCGAAAATAAATAGCGAGCGAAAATTACATATGTTTATTGTGTTAAAGTGCATATTTCAAAAACACAAAAAGTTAACTACGCGGATATGTTTAAATTTCCTATTACACGCGAAAATAAATACACACGGAATTAAATAAGTTTTCAGTATAATGTGTTTCTCCTCATCCTACCTCTTCAAACGAGGAGGATATTAAATTTGAGCATGTCCTTCCGTTCGCCAGGACACTTCATGTCCAGAGTAAGTTTCCATAACTATGAAGCTCTATTTTACGAAAAATTGGTGCAAAGTATCAAGATTGCTAGGAGATAAGAATATCATTACCTGAGTTGGTTTTTTTCATTTTCCTGGAAGTTTATGGCCCTTTGAACATTAATGCAAACCACAGAAATTACCTAATTCACTGAATTTGTTTTCTGTTTGATTTGTATAATCAAATACAAAGAAATTGATTCATTGATAGAATGATGCTTTACATCCAGTTTTAACTTATATTGTGATGTCACCAGTTATAACTGAAATGGCAGAAATTTTTGACTTTTGGGTGCACTCGGGGGCAATGTGCAGGAAGGGTTCTTAGCATACTAGCCTACCATGACATAAGTCTTTTTTTTTATTATCTCTTCCAAACGAACCCATGACCTCAAACATATGAAGCAAGCACTCTACCAACTAAGCTACAGTTTTAGTTAAGGACAACAAAAAACGCTGTCTGAAATTGCTCTGAAATTCTAACTACCATTATTCTGAGGTCAGAGCCTTAAAATTCATTATAAATAGTCTATACTACTTTTTTCCATTATGATTTAAAAATTTGGTCTAAGAAAATAGCTCTCTCTCTCTCTCTCTCTCTCACTTACAATTTTTTTCAATTGCTGAATAATTTTGTTATCTGGCAAGTATAGACAATTGGGTATTGAAGTGTTTACTGACCTGTGGAAAACCATGGTCTCTCTCTCTCTCTCTCTCTCTTCTCTCTCTCTCTCTCTCTCTCTCTCTCTCTCATTAACATTTTTTTTAAATTGCTGAATTTTGTTTCTGGCGAGTTTGACAATTGGGAATATCTAGTGACAAGTTGTTTACTGACCTGTAGAAAAAACCAAGCTCTCTCTCTCTCTCTCTTTCTCTCTCTCTTTTTCTCTCTCGTTCGTTAACATTTGTTTTAATTGCTGAACTTTTGTTTTCTGGCAAGTATAGACAATTGGTAATTTTCTAGCGACAAGTTGTTTACTGACCTCCGAAAAAATCAAGAGTTGCTGTGTAAATCATGGTACTCATGCAATTACAGATATGGACCTTGGCAAACCCATTATACAGAGGACAGAAATTAATGTAGAATTATTTGGGAATTAGAAAATAGACTTTAATACATATAAATTCAGTGTCCATCGCCTACGGCATGAGAATGTCAGAGAATGTCAATGAAAGAATTTTATATTTGAGGATGGGAAATATGATTAATCAATGACTGTTGTATAAGTTAATTAAACACATGGACATCATTTATATTATTAAAGTGAAAGTAGGGTAGGATTAAACATATGGACGTCATTCATATAACTAACCTGAGAGTAGGGACAGAACTTAACATCTTTGATTTATGCAGAATTTTTAAAAGTGAAAGTAGGAATAGGAGTTAAAATCAGAACTCTATAGTGTCTGTTATCTTTGTACAACCACAAAAGGTCAATGTGAAAAAAACTTTAAAAAATTAACCTACTGAGTAATACAACCCGAAGTAAAATAAGAGCTCTATAACTCTGTTACTGTTGTACTGCCAACAATATCAACGTCCAAAAAAGAAATGGTACTCACTAAAAACTGTCGAAAACATCGAAAGAAATACTTCAAAACTAACACCCAAGTTTACACAATATGGTATACACTAAAAAACTGTTCTGAAGTTAGAATTGGAACTCTTTAGCTCCTGTTATGTTTGTACGGCCAACAATATCAACATCGAAAAAAAATACTAAAAATAACTCACACCCAAGTCTGCACAATATGGTTCTCACTAAAAACTGTTCTGAAGTTAAAATCAGAGCCCTATAACTCCCATTATCTTTGTACTGCTAACAGTATCAACCAGGAACATTACTTTAAAAAACTAAATAATGGGTATATATATATATATATTATACTCACTAAAACTGTACCAAAGTTAAAATCGGAACAGTGTACTGCCAACAATATCAACATAAAAAAATATTTCAAACACCGACTAAAAGTGGTTACTAGTTAAAATCAGAAAATCACAATATGGTACTCACTAAAAACTGTACTGAAATTTAAATCAGAACTCTATAGCTCCTGTCATTGTAATGTCAACAATATCAACATTGAAAAAAATTCTTAAAATAACTCACATCCGAGTTAACACAATATGGTTCTCACTAAAAACTGTACTGAAATTAAAATCAGAACTGTAAAGCTTGTTTTTATCCTTGTACCGCTAACAATATCAACGAGGAAAATCAAATACAAAGGCATAAAAAATCAATCAAGTATACAAATGATTGATAATTATGATGGTGTTACTCTGGTTAATAACATTAAATACGGGACATTATCAATATTTACCTATCCGCAGACAAATACATTTACCTCCAGAAAAGGCGATTAAAAATTCCGAGCAATCAATCCTGAGACGAAGTTAAGACTCGCGAGTAAGAATCAGATTGGGTAATAGCTGACGATAGCAATCCGCTCATTTGAGGATCTAATCTCTTACAAACATCCAACAAACCAAGATTTTATTCCCCGATTACGTAAGAACAACCAACTATAGATTTGTGAATTTCTTCTCCTAATAATATTTATAAATATTTATGTAACTGGTAGAAATATTGATGGTCCATTACGGAATAGCTTGCCATATTGATCTTAAAATCAAATTGTAAGTTTTACAACTCTATGTCATATACAAGCTGTAAACTGCCATTGTTTACGTTTCCCCACGGCCCGGAATATCAATCAAATTTCACCAATATTAATAACCTGAATAATTAAGGTCTATATGATCATTTTCCTTTGAGAGATCAATTTGATATTGTCTTCGTGTTAATTCGCAAATTTCATTGACAAATCCCGTATTTTCCTGCCAAAGTAATTTTGTACTACAGAAGCACTGTATACTTTTTCCGTGAACTTTTACACATCTTTTAATAATATCTGACATTGAAATTATATAAGGATTATTCTTACATGGCTTGCGTTTTTCTTAATACAAAAAATGAAGAAAGCCAACCATGGTAAAACAAACGATATACCAATGGCTGTTCCGTTTTAATGACATACTCCCTTACTCGATCATCTTGTGATGTCATGCTTCATATCCCAAAAAATGGTTGTTACGCGTTTAAGTCATTAAATAATTTATTTCAATGGAGGTAATCTCAACAGTAGAATGGTTGCAATGAACCTTTTTTGCAAATAAATAGTAAAATGAACTTGCGAGAAAAGAGTTCACAGCATTTATTTCAATGGAGGTAATCTCAAAAGTGGAATGGTTTCAATGAACCTTTTTTGCAATGAACTTGCAAGAAAAGAGCTTGCAGCATTTTTAATGCACCTTTTTGCAAATAAATAGTAAAATGAACTCGCGAGAAAAGAGTTTGCAGCATTTATTTTAATGCTTTTGATTAATATAGTCATATTAGAATGGAAATAATCAAAATTTACCCATAGAATATAGTTGAATAATACATAAGTTATCATTAACATGCAGCAAATATATCATGATTTACTGTAAAGGGGACTATTTTCACGGGGTGAAAATTCCGCGATTTGTAAAATCTGACATTTCGAATGGGTGTAGTTTCCGCATTACCAATATAAGGGGGTGTATATTCTGTATATTATGATATATAAACATGTACAGTACAACACAAATATAACGAACACACTTAATACGAATACAGGGATAGAACGAAGTCAATTATTTGGCCCGACCGCTTCTCTATATAAGTATATATATAACAATATAACGAAGTCGCTTTATAAAGAAGGTAAAAAAAGAGTCATTAGGGCTTCGTTATAAATGTGTTTTGTTTTACTGTATAGTTGTCATTATGCCTGGGTAAAAATTTTGCGATAATTTCTTTAGCGCGAAATAAGCGAAAATTCCCCCCTTTGCAGTATATTTTTTTCGGCATATGAACTCATGGCTAAAGCAGATCTAGAACAGTAAATCTTTGTTTGTACGATTATGTTTTAAAATATTTATTAAAACATTTTTTTCTTAATTTTACAAAAATGTTTTACATCACATCAGTAATGTTTTAGCTATTTACAAAAAGAGACAATTTTATTTTTATTAATCATCAGGATTACCATAATCCCAACAAGGCATGATGTGTGATAGTAATCCCCAAGAAAACTTTAACCCCCCTCCACCATCCTTCAAACTAATCCATTTTCCCCACCCCATCGTCAAAACTACACATACATAAGAGTCAAAATGCAATATTTATGGAAATTACATATATATGTTGCTGTTTTCATGCCAACCAACTATTATGTAATCACAACATAAGGGAAAAAAGACAGAAAAAAAGAAAAGAGAGCGAGAGAAAAAAATACAGCGTCTTCTTGGTTGTATTGATTATGTCTAGGTTGTAAATTAAATTATTGTTATTTTCATGTATGTGTGGTTAAACTGCGAGGCCCTAAATAAATAGTGATCTAGAGTAGCTCATCTGGTCAGTATGTTGAATAATCATGTGTATTAGTTGTGTGGTTTAAATGAGGTCCTTTATAAATAGTAAACCAGAGAAGCTCATTTGGGCGGCCGGATGAATAGTAATAATATATATACTAGCTGAGTGTTTGAACTGAGGCCCTTAATAAATAGTGAAAAAGAGAACCTCACCTGACCAGTATGATGAAAAATAAGTAATATGTGTACTAGTTTAGTGGTTAAACTGAGAGGCCCTACATGAATACTGAACCAGAGAAGCTCACCTGGCCAGTATGATGAATAGTAATGTGTATACTAGTTGAGTGGCCAAACTGAGAGGCCCTAAATAAATACTGAACCAGAGAAGCCCACCTGGCCACCATGATGAACAGTAATGTGTATACTAGTTGAGTGGCCAAACCGAGAGGCCCTAAATAAATAGTGAACCAGAGAAGCTCATCTGGCCAGCCAAATGAATAGAAATATATGTACTAGTTGAGTAATTAAACTGACAGTTCCTAAATAAACAGTGAACCAGAGATGCTCACCTGGTTTTTTCAGTTCTATTAACTTCTTGTTTACAAGCATATTTCACATTAAAACTCCACTCCTTTATTTACGGTAGTTTACATGAAACTTGCATTAAAAAAGCCCCTAATTTTCTCTTTTGAATATAACTAGATAACAAATTTTTATGTATAATTTATCAGGTGAACACATGAGGGGCATCAGGAGGCCCTCGTGCATCTTTCTGGAAGGCAGTACCAGAATAATCTAGAATTGTGCTTCATCTAGAGAACAATCACAAAACAATGACAACATAAATTTGCAAATCATCTTAATCGTATCAGGTATAAAAAAAATTTAAAAAAAAACTCACCGCCGAAGGTTTGACTTTAGCTAACTGCTTCTCCAGTTGTAGCCTTTCCTTAGCGGCTTGTTTAATAATACTGACCAATTCTTCTTTCTCTCCATACATCTGTGCATTCTTAAAAGACAGAAGAAAGGAGAAATAAAACAACAGAAATATAGTAATATAAAGTCAAAGTTTATCATTCACCTGATAGACAATAAAATATTTGGGTCAGACTTCATAACAATATAGAGCCCTCAACCAGTTTAACCTGGGTCACTAACCTTTTAATTTTTAGATACTGAAAAGGGTTTGAACTAATTTTATAATTTGAATTAAAAAAAATTGTTTTACCTGTATAATTGTTTTGAGACTAAAATATTAGATGATGTCATTATTTTTATTTTTTCTATATTTTGGAAATGATTTTAATAGATTAATTTTTTGTTAATTTAAGGTCAACTGCATGCCGGGTCATGATTATCCAGGTACACTATATTGTAACCATGAGCAAAATTTACCCAGGTGTGTAATGTCAGGTATTTATAGAAATACCTTAAAGATGTAAATGATCCTTATGATCATATAGGTGAACAACATTGACCTGTCCGCTTGACTTTTATTAGGAATATTCATATAGGATGATCCACTCATTAAATGGGTAGTAGTAGGATTCACTGTTAATAATAGATACATGATTAAAGTTTGCATTATGTAGACAAAATAAACCCACGAGATTCTTAAACATAAATGTACTCGTCCACAATAAATATGTAAATTAAAGGTCAAGTGGACAGGTCAATGTTGTTTGCCTGTAAATGATCCTTACGATCAAATAGGTGAAAAACATTGACCTGTCCGCTTGACCTTTTATTTGGAATATTCATATAGGATAATCCACTCCTTAAATGAGTTTGTTTAGATCCAAGTTAATACATACACAATGCACAGGTGTACTCTATGAGGTGAGTTTATCTCATGATGTATACAAAATAAACACCTGTGCTCCCTATACATAAATGTAATTGGTCCGTGATAAATATTTAAATGAAAGGTCAAGCCGACAGGTCAAAGTTGTTTGCCTATACTCATGGTTAATTACTTCAGTCTTTTGTGTTTTAGTTTGTTTTTATTTTGATTTATTTATTTTTATCATTTATTTATTTTTATTATTATTATTATTTTTTTTTTTTTTTTTTTTTTTTTGATTTTTTTTTTTTTTTTTTTTTTTTTACTGAAAAAACAAATTTAAATATAAGTCATAGTAAGGCATGTATACCACTATGGTAGCTCAGTTTGCAGGGTGCACATTTGTATGTGGAAGTTCGTGGGTTCAAACCCAGGACAGGTCTGACCAAGACTTGAAAATAGGTAGTGACTGCTCTTTTTGCCAAGCACTCTGCACCCTGTGTTATGGCAGGTATGACATGATACAGAACCCCCCCCCCCCTGTACATGGCCTGAGAGTGCACCTGAAGTCAATCTTTCTGTTACATCATCTATAGCTGGTGATATCTCAATACATGTATAAGTGAAATATTCTTGACTGGAACATAGAATCACATTCAACCAATCAATCAATCAATCCATTGATCAATCAATCAATCAATCAACCCACCCAACCAACCAACAAACCAACCACCCAACCAACCACCCAACCAACCAACCACCCACTCACCCACCAATCAATCAATCAATCAACCAACCCACCCACCCACCCACGCACCCAACCAACCAACCAACCAACCACCCACCCATCCATCCATCCATCCATCCATCCATCCATCCATCCATCCATCCATCCATCAATCATTACTCATTATAAAATAAAATGTGACATGTGACATGTCTCTGTGCATAAAAAATCTGTGCAAGAATAAAAAAATTTCCTGTCCCTCAGAGTGACACAAATAATTATGTATTGGATGTTATTATGAAGGTATGCGGGAGACCTCCAATGTTCTGATTGGGTTTAAATCATGGAAAGACCCATTAATAGATGTAAATTATTCATAGAAAAGTTGGATTTGATCTAACGAATATCAATTTATGTGTTAATGGAAACAGACTCTTAAAAGAGCTGGGGCGATCATCGGAAAGTCTTGGCTAAAAAGAGCATTTTGTCGATAATCCAGGTCAGGGTCATGGACAAGGTCATTTCCCCTCAATCTTCTTGAACAATTGCTAACGGTCTGTTGGATTAGATCTAACAAATATCAATTTATGTGTTTTTGGAAACAGACTCTTAAAATCCCCAATGATCATCCGCAAGTCTTGCCTAAAAAGACCATTTTGTTTATAGTCCAAAGGTCAAGGTCATGGTCAAGGTCATATGTAAAAATTAATTTTTATACAATAAACACACATTTGCACTGATTGTCATTTGACCATGGGGTAAGTAAAAATACATGTACGGTAAATGAATAACTTTAAAATTCAAAGATACCTGTGTAAGACTTAACCCCCCCCCCATCTCAAAAAATAACTCTCTTATATGCAAGAACTTATGGAACAAAAAATTTCTAATTAACAGTTATAAAAAACTTAAAATATTCTAGAGAATTACCTCAGGACCTAGGAAATCAGCATTGCTAAGTTGATCTGCAAGCTCTTGACATTTTTTGCGTAGTTCTTCAATTTCTCTGTCTTTAGTGAGCATCGCTTTGGCATGTTCGGCGAGATCTTTCGCTCGTTGCCGAGCAAACATTTTTTTGAGGTGGTCTGCTTCTTGGTGTCCCGTATCATCCTTTTGTTTCTAAAAAAAGAAATATTATTTATGAATATATAATTTTCTGACATTGAATTGCTTGAGTAATTCTAAAGTAGTTTAAACAGCAAATGGTTGATGGGTTGAAAGTTGTTTTATGTCAAATCAGCAAGGGGGTTCTGTGCAGCGTATCACATGTCTAATGTGTTTACCACTTAGTAACTGTGACCCTTTTAACAGGCTGTTATCACAGTTTAAGAGTTTGACATATTTGTCCTACCCTTTTCATTCAAATTATATCAAATTCCAGTCAGATGCAATAAAAGGGAGAGAACTCAAAATATAGCCTTGAAAAATATATTTATACAATAATAAAGTAAAAAAAAATTGGAAACATGAAGACCAGTCAAGAGCTGACAGATAACCAATCAGCCTTTAACATTTAGGTAATGACATTCTTTTTTATTTTACTGTTATTCATGAATGTATGAAGAACAATGGCTATTCCAAATAGCATAATTGGTAATTCAAGGCATTGATACAGCAGAACAGAAGATCATAGACAATAATGTTTTAAATTATTTATTAAAGTATTTTTTTAAATATATAATTTTACAAATTTGAATTTTTTGGCTGTATTGACAAAACTCTGTTAGGAAATCATTTTTTACTCATTCATGGATGTATGAATAACGAAGGCTGTTCTAAGTAGTATGCATGGCAATTCAAAGCATGGCTAAAGCAGAACAGGATATCATTTTTGTTTACAATTATGTTTTAAAAAAACTTACTGAAATATTTTTTTCTGAATTTTACAATTTTTTTTTTTTTTTTTGGTTGTACTGACAAAACTCTGTTAGGAAATATCATTCTTTTTTATTGTTATCCATGAATGTATGAATTACAATGGCTGTTCCAAAATAGCAAGAATGGCAATTCAAAGCATGGATAAAGCAGAATAGTAGATCATTTATGTTTACAATTACATTTTAAAATATTTATTAATTTTTTTTATCTATATAATTTTACAAATTTGATTTTTCAGTAATATTGGCAATCCCCTGTTGACAAAAATCACAGCTTCGATTATCAAACTTGTTTTGTCAATTGTGATGCCACATGTTATTTAAATATACAATAGGTGGTATCACCATATATCTATTGTTATAATTTGTTTCCAATAAACACAAACATTTTGGTCTATATCCAAATCACAATCCCAATAGCAAAGTAAATAAAAATTCTGAAAATTAACAGTGACATCGTGAAAACATTTAGACACAATCCCAGCATACTGTGACTGTGGTGTACTTCACCTAAAATGCTTACACCTCTATAAACAAAATGGGAATTTCCAAAAACTAAAAATACATCATGACACTGACAGTGATTGAAGTGCACTTAACCTAAAATGCTTACACCCCTATAAACAGAATGGGAATTTCCAAAAACTAAAAATACATCATGACACTGCCAGTGATTGTAGTGTACTTCACCTAAAATGCTTACACCCCTATAAACAGAATGGAATTTCCAAAAACTAAAAATACATCATGACACTGCCAGTGATTGTAGTGCACTTAACCTAAAATGCTTACACCCCTATAAACAGAATGGGAATTTCCAAAAACTAAAAATACATCATGACACTGCCAGTGATTGTAGTGCACTTAACCTAAAATGCTTACACCCCTATAAACAGAATGAGAATTTCCAAAAACTAAAAATACATCATGACACTGCCAGTGATTGTAGTGCACTTAACCTAAAATGCTTACACCCCTATAAACAGAATGGGAATTTCCAAAAACTAAAAATACATCATGACACTGCCAGTGATTGTAGTGCACTTAACCTAAAATGCTTACACCCCTATAAACAGAATGGGAATTTCCAAAAACTAAAAATACATCATGACACTGCCAGTGATTGTAGTGCACTTAACCTAAAATGCTTACACCCCTATAAACAGAGTGGGAATTTCCCAAAAACTAAAAATTATATCATACCACTTTCAATTCTAAAGGTGTAGTGATTGTAGTGCACTTTACCTAAATTGCTTACTTACACCCCTTTTTGGCAGAGTGGGAATTAAAAAAACAACTAAAAATACATCATGCCACCGCTAATTCTAGGGATGCAGTGACTAAAGTACAACTTCATCTAAAATGCTAACACCCTTATAGACAAAGTGGAAAATTCAAAAATAAAAAAATAATAATAATTTCACCATGTAGCTGCCAATTCTGAAGATGATATTTTTCACACAAATTTCAATATTCATACATTGAAGTGAAAGTAGTGGCGTTTTCTACACTTATTGAACTGATTAGTGAGGTGAACATGCAAATATTTTTCACAAAGCTCACCAAACAGTGACAGCTAGTTCACACAATATATTCCATGATGAGACAAAAGGATCTCCTGGAAAAATGTAAATATGATTGTTTTTGTCTCTATTTATTTATGAACAAGAACACATTATTAAAACAACAGGGGGCTTTTAACCCCAGCATCTGGACCATTCAATGTATGCATTAAACCCCCAACACCAGGTCTTTTCACATGCTTGTAGTTTATAAATTGATTGATTGAATAGGACTTGAACATCCAATCAAAAATATTTCACTTTTATCAAGACATCACCAGCTATAGGTGAAGTGGCAAAATTTTTACCTTTGCAGTATGCTCAAGGCAATATGCATGACGAGTTCTTTAACGTGCCGTGCCATTCCTGCCATGACACAAGGCATCTGTTTTTAAGGTCCCTTCTGAAAACCCCAATGATTTTTTTTTCTAAATGATGATTGGTTGGCAAATAAAACAAAAAACTAGTCACTACACATTGTCAGATTTTGGTCAGACCCTGGCTAGGATTGAAACCTACAACCTCCTACACTGTAACAACTACCAACTGAGATTGTAGACCAATAGATGTCTGAGAGTCTATTTTATGTGTAAAAATTGATTTATTTGTTATCAAAAGTATTGCTTTTTTCTGGCACTCTAGTTTTCTCTACATACATGCACATAATTTCAGGTTCTTCACAAAACAAGTAAAATACTCTTACCTTTTTGTAACGAACAAAGAGTACAACATTTAATAGGACAGTAAGAGTTGTCTCTCTTGTTATATGGTGGTTTGTTACTATATCATACTGAATTCATTTTTCAAAATTTTATATTGAATTCACAAATTTTTTATTTTTTCAATGGTACCTTCATATTTTCTTGTTGCAGATGTTTGGCCTTCTCCTCCAGGCGACGAGCAATTGCTGCAAGTTCCGCATTTCTCTTTTTTAATGTTTTAATTTTATCTTCTAAAGGTTTATGTTCATCTTGCTTCCGTTTCTAAAAAATAAAATATTCATGAGTATATGCCATGACTTTTGGAATTCATAGGACTATATTTTCATTAGCCTTGCATATTTCCTATATCTTCCAGTTTGGGACTTTTGGCATTCATAGGTCTATATTTTCATCATTTTCTATATGTTCCAGTTTGGGACTTTTGGCATTCCTAGGACTATATATGCCAAATCACCACATTACTGCATTTTGATATTAATATCGGCAATAGACATTCTGGAACTATAACCTGGTAAACAAAATGGCTGCCTCCATGTTCCCTGGTGCTTTACTTCTTGGGGTATTGAATGCTATCGTGCATTGTTCAGTTTGTGGGGCTTGGCATTCATAATGACTACGAATGTCATTTCAAAACAGTTCAATTGCTAAATAATACAGTGATGTCCAATCACATAAAAATTAATAATTGATTATCAGAGAGACATCACTGATTAATTAATTGATTAATAATTGGGAGTACATTTTTGCATTGCAATTTGTAGTTGTACATCATTAATAGATGGAGCTGACAATATCATAAGGTGCTAAAAGCTACCCCAGGGGACCATTAAAAGTGGTATTTATGGGCAGGTGGCCTTTATATACAGGTTCTAAAAATGTGAATAAAGAACGATTGGGATACAATTCTACTGGCCTTTATAAGCAGGTTGTCCTTATATAGAGGTGGCCTTTAAGGCAGGTTGGATTGTATTTGTGTTTATATTCAAATTCTGCTTCACTGCAGCACAATTCTTTAAATTTTAAAAACCAAAAATCTCCCAAACTCTAAAACTGGGGGTCCCTGGATACTGATGATTTATCTGATGATTCTGATCACTGTCCACCATGTTATGATCACTGTGGTAGTTAAGTTGGTAGAGTGCTCGCTCTGTAAGTGGGAGTTGAGTAATGGTGTAAAAATCCCAGTCAAAAATGTTTCACTTATATTGAGATGTTGCCAGCTATAGACGAAGGTGCAGAAAATTTGCCTGTGGATTCCCTGAGGGCATTATACAGCAGGTTTTTTATCATGTCAAGGCTATCCTGACATTCGACCTGGTTTAATTTAAGTTCCCATCCAAAAGAACCATGATTTCATTTCCTAATTTTGAGTGCTTAATGAAAGAAAAATCACTACCCACTTACAAGTCTTAGGTCAGAGCTGGTCAAGGCTCGAAGTCATGACTTTCTACTAGCGGAGCAAGCTCTCTACCAACTGAGCTACCACAGTGGTCTCCGTAAGTGGGAGGTCATGTGGAATCAAACCCTGACCAGGTCTGATCCAGTCATTGTGTTTGTGCTTGAGAGAGAGTTGAGTTGCATTGCATTGCGTTGCGTTGAGTTGAGAAATGGTGTTTAACATCCCAGTAAAGAATATTTCACTTAAATCTAGACATTGTTTTTATTTTCATCTTTAAGCAACAAGACTTTCAATCTTTCAATCTAGCCGTTGTGTTTGTGCTTGTTACTAATAGAGAGACAGAGACAGAGAGGTCTTACCAAGGTTTCATTTTCAGCTTTAAGCAGCGAGACTTTACGTTCCAGCCGTTGTGTCTGTGCTTGCAATTCTGAAACTTTCTTTTGTAATTGACGATCTTTTTCTTCAGATAATCTTCGATTCTAAAAAATACAAATTACAGAAAAAAATTAATTAATATTCATGTTACCATAGAAACTTTAATTATTCGAACCATAATTATTAATATGTTATACCATAATTACCACAATACACAATTACATATTGTCCACATATTTTTTCAGTTTATACACCATAAACCTAAAAAAAATTAATTTGAACCTAATATATATTTAACATATATTTTGGTCCTTTGAATATTTTTTCAACCCCTTGAAAAAATGTTGATTTCATGATTTTTGTTTAAGCACTAATGATGAGAAATTGTATTCTGAAACAGCTGCCTATTGCTGTAAAATTAAACTGGTATAATATTAAATACAACATTTAAAATGTACACAAAAAACAGAATGACAAGGGAGATAACTCTATCGATATTAACTGTCACCAGAGTTCCTGAGAAGTCATTAATCATTTGAAGGAAAATTAATATCACATGTTAAACTTCCAGGAAGAGGACTGATATATGCCAGGTATAATGACCAACTCAATCAATTATAAATCAAAGTACTGACAGTGCTGAAATCAAATGTTTTGTTATTATGACCAATGTCTATTCAAAATCAGTAGTTTTGAAATTAGCTGTCATTGGTCAATATTGACTATTGCCAAAAATAAGTTAATCAGGTTTGAATGAACATGCTTGCACAAACCAGAAGTAGCATAACTGCCTGGTTTGAGAGTTTTAAATTCTGGGAGAGTTATTTTGGCTATAAAATTGAAATCCTATTGTATACATGTCAGGTAAGTAGCTAGTTTATGAAATGAAATTTCTGGCCTTCATTTCAATACCAATTCATAATTTGTATATAATTTTATCAATATGCAAATCAGATCACATGATTTTGATTTCATTTGCTAGATCTAGAGACAAATTTATAAACTAGTTACTGTCAGTGTCACTAGGATTGTAACAGCAAATTACACAAATTTTTCATAGAAAATCAAATAAACTTAAATAAAGTTATTTGAGCTTAGTCGTAACAGAAAATCACTATGCACGTCCATGATTACCATATAATATTACCACTTGAAGTAAAATCAACATTGCAATTACAATTCCCTTACTACAGAAACATTTTATTCATGTAGTAACAAAGAATGCACATAGCATTTTCATCTTGCATCTAGGCCCAAGAAAACAAATGATACCAAACTTCATTATAAAATTTATAAGATTTTTGATGAAAATTTTGCACAATTCACTATCACAAACACAGTGACTTCAACAGTGGATATCCAGTAGAGTGATGAAACAGGTATATATATATATACAGTGCAGACTTGTCGGAATTGTACACAAAGACATCAAATTAGTACCAGATTGTTAGCTCATCTCAGCCCCTTGTAAGTTACATATCTTTTCAACAGTTGCTATCTATTTCCCGAGAGCTTCAAATTGTTAGCTCATCTCAGCCCCTCGTAAGCTATATATCTTTTCAACAATTGCTATCTATCTTTCAGCAGCTTCAAATTGTTAGCTAATCTTGGCCCCTCGTAAGTTATATATTTTCAACAGTTGCTATCTATCTGTCGACAGCTTCAAATTGTTTGCTCATCTCGGCCCCTTGTAGGCTATATATCTTTTCAACAGTTGCTACCTATCTCCCGACAACTTCAAATTGTTAGCTCATCTTGGCCCCTTGTAGGCTATATATCTTTTCAACAATTGCTATCTATCTCCCGACAGCTTCAAATTGTTAGCTCATCTTGGCCCCTCGTAAGCTATATATCTTTTCAACAGTTGCTATCTATCTTCCAACAGCTTCAAATTGTTAGCTCATCCCAGCCCCTCGTAAGCTATATATCTTTTTAAGCAGTTGTTGTCTATCTCCTGACAGCTTTTTGGCCACTAGGTATTCATATTTCGACCAATTAGAAGCGGAGTTTCCCCCACCCCTCAATTTCTTTATACAGCTAACGAGGGGCATATAGCTAGATAAGCTGCCGATTCCGCACTAAATTGTTGGCTAAGTGTTAAACTTTCGACAGATCTGTACTGTATATGTAGTCATTAAAATCCTATTTACATATATAACATACTTCTATATTCAATAATTAATGTAAGTTTATCAGATGATGATGATAATGTACAAAGATTTAATGAACACTGATATCAGAAATGGTATGATACATGTAATCATTTTATTCTTCAAATAAAACCACCCCCACCCCCACTTCCATTCTATTTTCAGTTCTAAAGTATGTTTTCACTACATTAAAATGTGGTTCACTCTGTTACTAGTAAATTGGATAAAACCATAACAGAGAGAGAGAGAGAGAGAGAGAGAGAGAGCCTGGAGTATCCCCTTCAAAGTGAACAAGATTTTAAGTTCCCATTTGCCCGTTTTCACTGCATAAAAATGTGGTTCATTTTCTTACTAGAGAGAGAGAGAGAGAGAGAGAGAGTCTGGAGTATCCCCTTCAAAGTGAACAAGATTTTAAGTTCCCATTTGCTAGTTTTCACTGCAATAAATGTGGTTCATTTTCTTACTAGTATATGGGATAAAACGTTAACATACACACACAGACACAGAGAGAGAAAGAGAGTCTGAAGTATCCCCTTCAAAGTGAACAAGATTTTAAGTTTCCATTTGCTAGTTTTCACTGCAATAAATGTGGTTCATTTTCTTACTAGTATATGGGATAAAACGTTAACATACACACATACAGAGAGAGAGAGAGAGAGAGAGAGAGAGTCTGAAGTATCCCCTTCAAAGAGAACAACATTTTAAGTTCCCATTTGCTCATTTTCACTGCATAAGAATGTGGTTCATTTTTCTTACTAAAGAGAGAGGGAGAGAGAGGAAAGAGAGAGAGAGAGAGAGAGAGACTGGTGTATCCCCTTCAAAGAGAACAACATTTTCATTTGCCAAGCTCTTTTTTACTCCTACTTTGAAAATACATGTAGTATATGGTATAAAACACCATCACAAAATTATTTTTAACATTTTTACCGTCAATGTTTCATTTTTTTAAAACTGTGAAAATTAGTTTGATGTAAATTATATTAATTATTAAAATATAGCTGATAACATGACAAATTACACTGCAACAGCTGGTGATAAAGTGTACTGACTTGAAACACCCATTGCAGCTAAATGGAACAAAATTATTGTAAAACAGTTACAACTGTTATAATGTAAGTTATATAGGGTTTTGAAAGGTTACAAAAAACGTAGGCTCCATGTACCCTGTCAAACGATTTATGTTCCCTGAACTGCAGGACACAGGGTAGATGTCGTCTGAGGTGTGCGGTGAGTCAGAGATGTGTGGTGAGTTTGTGAGTTGAGCACATATAACATAAAACATCACTACAGACTTCTAAACACTGTAGCATTAATCAAAAGGTTATCAGAGATGTGCCATGGGTCGAAATGTGCCATGGGTTGAGATGTGCCATGGGACAAGATGTGCCATGGGTCGAGAATTGCCATTGGGTCAGAGATGTGCAATGAGTCAGAGATATGCCATGGGTCGGAGATATGTCGCAGGTTGGAGATGTGCCATGGGTTGAGGAGCAACAAATATTTCATAAAACATCTCGACATACCTCTTACATAGTAGAGGTATTCTAGAGGTTGTTCAGGATGTGTCATGGGTTGAAGGTATGCTGTGGTAAGAAATGTGCCATGGATTGAGATGGGCACATATATCACAAACCATCCCCCACATACCTCCTACATTGTAGTTTTCCAAGATTTGACATGGGTTGGAGATCTACAATAGTCAGAGATGTTCCAGTGATAAGCCATGAATTGGAGATATGTCCTGGGTCAGATATGTGCCATGGGTAAGAGATAAGTCATGGGTCAAAAATGTGCTGTTGGATTAAGCAGGGCATATATCACAAAACATCCCCACATACCTCTTACATTATAGAGGTCCAAGATGTGACATGGGTTGGAGATCTACAATGGTCAGAGATGTGCCAGTGATAAGCCGTGGATCAGAGATATGTCCTGGGTTGGATATATGAATTGAGACAGAGATAACTCATGGGTCAAAGATGTGCTGTTGGATTGAGCAGGGCACATAATTATAACACAGAACATCCTGACAGACCTTTTACATTATAGAGGCAATTTAGAGGTTGTCTGAGTACAATATAAATATCTCTGTCTGGTGATTTATCTATATGTTTATATGTGTGTGTATATAACTGTATAATAAAGGTTTTAAGATAAAATAAATGACCATAAAATACAATACAAAGAAGTAGACATTTATTGTAAGACGTACTTTATATACAGTACAGGCCTGTTGGAAGTTTAACACTCAGCTAATGAATCGATGTTACGCGGGCCATGCCTTTCATGTTCAGACACTGGCCGCCATCATGGTACCAAAGCAGCGTAACAGCAACCAATGATGTACTAGTGTCAGTGACGTCATTAAATTGCACAATTCAGGCCGAGTTTTCATTCTTTTTTGTGCGTAATTCAAGCATGCCAGTCCTTTGTCAGAACACTGGGTATGGCTGGCGATTTGTCAATTGGTGCTGAATCGGCAACAGATTTTGGTTCCTCGTTACCTATATCTAGAAAGCTTTGGCAGCTGCTATAAGTCTCTTGATAGATTTTCAGTAACTAGCTATCGGTCCCTCTGTCACTCAACAGTCAAGCTCAACTACTTGTTGTAGCTCAGTTGGTAGAGTGCTCGCTCCGTAAGTGGGAGGTCGTGGGTTCGATTCCTGGCCGGGTCTAACCCAAGACTTAAAAGCGGGTAGTGACTGTTCTTTCGCCAAGCACTCAGCATTATGAAATGAAAGTCACGGTTCTTTCGGATGGGAACTTAAAATAAACGAGGTCCCATGTCACGGTGGGCTTGGCACGCTAAAGAACCCTGCTGTATAATGCCATCAGCACAACGCACAGGCAAAATTTCTGCACCTTGGCCTATTGCTGGCGACGTCTCGATATAAGTGAAATATTCTTGACTAGGATGTTAAACACCATTACTCAACTCAGCTCAACTACTTGTTGTTGTCAAACTTTTGACAGGTCTGTACTGTACCAGTAGTCTGACAAAGAAGGATTTTACAAAGTGTCTGAATACTTCTTGCAGTCTCAGAGTGTACCTGTATATGTGTAAATATAGTAGGTCACTACACACAAACATTCCATTAAGACCATCAATGAAATATTTAAATCTGCCCTGCAGGATAAAAACTTGATGTGTCCCGGTCTCCTATAGGAGTATCATCAAACATACTAATTAATTAACTGACAGTAACGACTTGTTTGTGAGGGACTTAAAACAATCCTCACCTTTAATACAAATATTTATTGGCAGACTGGGTCATATAGCTGGCTGGTAGCTCAGTTGGTTTCTTGGTAGACTGGGATTAATAAGGGTCCAGGTACCTCAGTCTGTGGAGCATTTTCCTACTACCGGGAAGGTCTCAGTTTGGTCACTGGATTTTTCCCTGAGTTATGACTGGTCCTGTGAAATGGTTTAGGTACTTTTTTAAACCTTTACGGCACTTCCCATTACATTTTCATAGCCCAGTTTGAAAATTATTCTTCAATTCAGATTTTTCTTAGCTTAAATCTAGCAAATTTGAAATCTTCATTATTTTCTTAATTGTTAAGATATTCAGGAATTTAGGATCAGTCCAGAGTGGGTTTTCAGGATTTGAACCCAGGCGGTGTAAAGCCCTGTGATCTATTAACACATACTTTAAACCACTTGGCCACCAAGCCCCATCCCCCCTTTCAATATTTCAGCAGAACTAAATTTCAACAATTTTAACATGATTAATACATTTTGTGTGATCTGATAAGGCTGTGAAATGAAATATCTCATAAAAAAATCTTAGAAAGATTGTTTGGTGCTGGATTGTTTTGTGTAGATATTCTGCCCAGTCAAAATTTAAAACTAAGGGTTTTTTTCACAATCACCTTACCAATTTTCACAATTTAAAAAAAATTCAGCTTTGAAAACAGTATTTTGGTGTTTACTATTACTTGTATTTTTTGATTATTTTTTTCACAATTTTGGCCATTATTGGTGGGGTTTTTCACAATTGCAAGCAAAGAGTCCCAGCCCTATTTACAAATGGGTGAGAGAAAGAGAGCCCTTGTAGGATTTATCTTATACAGAATAAATAAAATGTGAAAAAGTGTCTCGTAAATAATGGGAGCCACAATCCTTTAATGTATGATGGAATTTTAAATTAATTCTATAAAATGAAAAATAATTTATTTAATGTCTTATTAAATTTTTGATATATTTCCAATTTAATTTTCTCTATCTTATTTAGACACAAGAATGTTATCTTCACTATAAATTCATTCATTCATTATATATATGTATGTATTAAATAAGAGTCTCTTAGGCAATTAGTTTTATCAAACCTAAAATTTTTAATAAATAAATTTTCATAGGTGGATAGACGTCCCTTTTCCAGGGTGGAGGTGAAGGGTGGTGGGTGTGTGTGTGTGTGTGTGTGTGTGTGTGTGTGTGTTGTGTGTGTGTGTGTGCTTCAGTGGCTAAGTGGTCTATAGCATTGGCTTATGAATCACAGCACTTCTCACCAACTGGGTTTGAAACACACTCTGGCAAATCTTTGTTTCCGATTTTAAGGTATGTCAATTCACTGGCCGAAGGTTTTCTCCAGGCATTCCAGTTTTCTCCACAAGTCCAGAAATTACCACTTATATTTATTTGAACGGGAGCATAAAACATCATTACTTCTACTTCACCCTGGTATATATTGTGGAGCGTAGTGGAATGAAGTAATGGTGTTTTATGCCCCAGTCAAGATTCATTCACTTACATTGAGACAGTGAGTTCAGAAATGATGAAGGAAACTGGAGTACCAGAGAAATCCACTGACTTTCAGTAAATTAATTGACTAAAGGAAAGATCTGCCCTGGATGGGATTCAAACCTAGAAGATGAGAGGCACTGTGATCTGTGAGCCAATGTTTTAGACCACTATGCCACCGAGCCCTGACCCCTTCATTGTATAAAAAATATACCAGAGTTCCACAATGTAAAAAAATATCAATTCGATGTTGACTTTCGAAATCAAAATTGTACATCTTATTTATTATTAGGTCCACAAAAATTTCTTAACTAACACTGTGCATAAAGTTTAATTAAAAGTATTCAATTTTGCATGTATTTATTTTTGAGGTATATGGAATTTGGACATATCCGTATACTAGTAGTTAAATTTTCACGTTTTTTTTATATATGCACTATACCACAATAAGCATAATGTAATTTTCATTTGGTATTAATTTTTGCACAAAAAAATGACCGTGAAATAAGCGAAAATTAGTACACAGGGAAAATAAATATGTTTACAGTTCTTTATAGTACTACTAATAAACCATTTCAACAAAATTAAAAACCACTGCGGTAGCTCAGTTGGTAGAGTGCTCGCTCCATAAGTGGAAGGTCGTGGGTTCGATCCCCGGCCGGGTCTGACCCAAGACTTGAAAGTGGGTAGTGACTGTTCTTTCGCCAAGCACTCGGCATTACGAAATGAAAGTCTCGGTTCTTTTGGATGGGAACTTAAAATAAACGAGGTCCCATGTCACGGTGGGCTTGGCCCGCTAAAGAACCCTGTTGTATAATCCCATCAGCGCAACACACGGGCAAAATTTCTACACCTTCGCCTATAGCTGGCGACGTCTCGATATAAGTGAAATATTCTTGACTGGGACGTTAAACAGCATTACTCACTCACTCAACAAAATTAAAGTATACCTAGATGTTTTAAGCTTAGAATAATCATCAAATTAATATCTTAAATTCATGAATATCTTGAAAACTAACAATATTATTCAAATTTCAAATTTGCCAGATTAAGTTAGGGAAATCTCAGTTAGGAAATGATTGTGAAACTGGAGCCTGTCCCCCAAATTTAATGGGATAATTATTTAATTACAAACATAGATATAGGATGTTAGATGTAATTAATTATTTATCACCGATTGTTAAGTCGTAATATATATCCCATAACCCTAAATAGAATAATTTATTACCAATCAGGACTTCATCGGTCTGGACAAGGTCGGAAATTCTCAATAAGTCTCAAATAATTATTCAATTACGCATCTAGATATCAGATATAGGCAAACAACATTGACCTGTCTGATTGACCTGTCATTTAAATATTTATTTTGGACATTTTGTTAAAGGAACAATTACATAATCGGAAACATCTGTATCAAGTATGCGAAAGTGTTAACTGTGAATCCTAACACTACCCATGTATTGGGTGTACTCTCCCTTATGAATAATCCTAATGAAAGGTCAAGTGGACAGGTCAAAATTGTTTGACTGTACCATAATCGCAAGTACAACAATTTATTATCAGTCAGGTCCATGTGGGAATTTCCAAACAAGTCGTTGATTACACCTGAGGGGTAATAAAATTCTCAGGTGTTTGACAATTTTTTTATGTTTGAAGTAGAGGTGCTAGATTTAAAATTCAAAATTAACAATTTGCATATGTAAATTAATCGTCTTGGTGGAAATCCAAAATCAAATTTCTAAATAAAAACATTTTTTTGCATTTTCCAATGTATGACAATATTTTATGCTTGAACTACACAAGTTAGATTTTGAATTAAAAATTAACAATTTGCATATTTAAATTACCAGTCTTGGTGGAAATCCAAAATCCTACATATTTCTAATTAAATAACAATAATTTTTGCATTTTAAATAGATTTTAAATTAAAATTGCTAATTTACAAATGCAAATTGTTCCATCTGGGTGAAAATATAATCTAATACCCAACTTCCAATAAAATTTAAACGTTGACTAAAAATTAACTCCCAAAAATTACAAAATGAAGCCATTTTGAACATTTGTTTGAAAAAAATACAGTTTTTGCATAGAAATGGATGGAAGAAACGTCTTCTGTTACTTTATTGTAAACAAAAATATTTTCTTTTTAACAGGATCAGTGACGTCGGAGACAAATATCCCCAAACATCCCATCCCAAACAATACCCTACCGTAATTGGGATGGATGGAGAGACAGACACTGAATTTATATGTGACACATTGTCGCTTGTTGATCAAAATCCACCCATAGAATCTCAGTCCAAGACAGACAAGGAGATTCCTATATATACCCCCTCAACTTCATGTGACTGTGTGTGTGTGTGTGTGTGTGTGTGTGTGTGTGTGTGTTCTCAGTCCAAGACAGACAAGGTGACTCCTACATATAACCCCCTCAACTTCATTTGAATGTGTGTGTGTGTGTGTGTGTGTGTGCATGCATGTGAGTGTGTGTATGTGTGTTTGTACATGCATGTTTGCATGCGTGTGAGTGTGTGTGTACATGTGTGTGTGCATGCGTGTGTACATGTGTGTGTGCATGCGTGTGTGTGTGTGTGTGTGTGGATGCGTGTGTGCATGCATGTGAGTGTGTGTGTGTGTTAAATTTATCATTAGATTTTAGATTGGAATTGATAATTTGCACATGTATATTACCTAGCTGTTTTGGTGATTATCCAACAAGCATGCATATACATAACAGTGATTACTAACCAATCATTCAATATTATCTATGTTCTAAAAGCATTTTCATCCCCCTGTCCATACTACAGCTGTAAAAACCTCAATACTAATTTTTTTTTTTTTTTAGAGTAATTTTTTTGAATGAGACTCAAAACCAAGGCCCTGTGTCTCAGTGCAGGCTAAACATGTTAAGTTTGAAAATGAGCAGGCCATCTGTGGTCGCTACAGAGAACGATTACCGGTACAACTAAAGGTACTTAAAACAGACTGAGCGAGACAAGAAGAAAAAACATGCACTAGATTTTAAATTGAAACTGATTGATACTTTCGGATGAGACTCAAAACTGAGGTCCTATTTCTCCTTGCATGCTAAAGACACCTCTGTAGAGTTCGAAAAAAATAGGTCACCTGTGGCAGCTACAGAGGACACTTACAACTAGCAATGATTGAAACAGACTGAACAAGTAAGAAGAAGAAAAAATTAAGACTATCTCAGAGAGAGAGAGTTGAGAAATGGTGTTTAACGTCCCAGTCAAGAATATTTCACAAATATTAAGACACTGCCAGCTATAGACTAAGGTCCAGAAATTTTGCCTGTGCGATGTGCTGATGGCATTACACAGTAGAGTTTTTTAGCGTGCCAAGTCCATTGTGACATGGGACATCGTTTATTTTAAGTTCCCATCCGAAAGAACTGTGACTTTCATTTCATAATGCCATGTGCTTGGCGAAGGAACAGTCACTTTCCACTTTCAAATCTTGGGTCAGACCTGGCCAGGGAAGACTATCTCAGAGGTTCTGTTTGTTTGAAAGTTTAATGCTTTTAATGGACTGAATTTGGTAAACAAATCAAATTACACCAGTGGCAGTAGACTGAGAAACATTTGACACCAATGGCAAGAAATCAAGTAAACCCACCCTTATCCTCGCCCCCAAAATGTTATAATGCTCTTCACAAGAAAAGTTACCCCTTAAAAGAGTCCAGATTATAAACTGAGGTCAAATAACCCCTGATGAATGCTATTTCTTGAACCCTTCAAAAGAGATCACCCTTATTAAATGGCCACATTTCCACTAAATTCAAGGTGGTCACATGACAAGAATTATTCTTTCTCAAATTTTTTGCTCAAAAACAGGCTTGTGAATCTCCTCAATATTTCAGTGGTTCCTATTTAGGCTATATAGTTATTATTATAAGAACTGGCAAATTTTTTTTCAGATCTCACGAAAAAGTTACAGAACTAACTGAAAAGTTACATGTTTATCGTTATAGGTCTGACTGAATAGTTACAGGTCTCTGGACCTGCGAAGTGGACTTAATTAAGAACCCCAAAAACAGCTGCGAGAAAAAAAACCCTACTTACATATTTGATGTTTGCGTCATATACAGCTGAATACGGGGGTCTGGTGTCGGTGGATTTCGGGTTTAAATGCATCCCTGGTTCAAAGAACCTAGAATTTTCTACTCCGTTGATACTAGAATTCTTATAAATTTGTTTTTGTAGGCCGTTAAATCCTGTGACGACCAAGTTACCTGTGTATGTTCGTAAACTACTTGCATGCATGTTTTGTAATTAATTTTCACCATGAGCAAGTTAAAAATCCATGTATCACTGACTTTATCACTTTGTTATTAAAATAAACTAACTTCCACTATTTTCATACTTGTCATATAAATTTTGTAATCTAATTAATTTCAAGAAATGTTTATAAAATTAATAATATTCCTCAATGACATAATTAAATACTAATAATAAACTAACTTTCATATTTTTTAAATGTTTTGTTTTGTTTTCCATGACTCATCATAACCGTATTTAATCCAATTAAATTTTTCGCCTTTTTGCAAATTACGATTCACATAAGATTTTTCTTTCAATCATTATATATTGAATATTTCAATAGCACTCAAAGTTGTGTTTGATACCTATAGTTACAGACATGTCTGATAGAATCCCGAAACACTTCCTCTAAATCGATCTGATGCATTATGGGTAATTGAAACAGAGCAAGGATAAGAATACCCATAAACTAATTAATTTCCCTAATCACCTACTCTCTAATTTTGACACCAGGTAAATTATCCGTGCATTCATCTATAAAAGCCTTGGATGTATACGATATATATAAAACAATAAAATACACTAATTATATCAACCACAATTAACTTTCTGAGCTGGCAGGCATTTTTTTGCAGTTTTTTCCTATCGTTTTTTACACATTATGTATATCCCATCTGTGGCCAGTTATTGCTCAACTTGCAAGCTTTTAGGGTTTTTCCGTACATGAAAATCGTTGGTAAGCCAGCTGGTGATTTTTTTATGATTTATATTAACAATTAACCTCTACACATGTAAATGTTCAGTGAATTATTAGCCCATTGCGCTGGTAATCTTGTTCATCTACCGACTATGACAATACCTGATGTGTTCAACTCTGACCAAAACAATACCTTGATGGGCTCATCACAGATAAAACAATAGCTGATATGCTCATCTCAGATCGCAACAATAGTTTGATGAATTCTTAACATGGATCAGGCCTTGTTTGATGTTTATCAAAAATCATTTTACAAATATTAATTCTTTTGTTTTTGACATGTATGGCAGATAGAAGCTTATTCCTGCATTCTTAATGTAAATAGGTTTTCAAAATATCTCTAAAAAGAATTACGTATGAACATTGCATTCTTAACCTTAATAGGCTCTTTATTTCAAAAATAGGATAACGTTTGAACTCCCGTCTTTTGAAGTTTTGACCTGCCTCTATTACAACACTATGAGTTATATCATTACATCAAGTTACAATTCATTTAACCAGTGACCCATGTAAAAAATATCCATGTGACGATTCAATTAAATGCATGTTTTGCATGTAAAGGGATAATTATAGTAACATCAATGGGTAAGGTTTGAATATACATCCTATATTCTTGATGGTCAATGGTCCATTTATAATGTTATGGTCAATTTCCTGACATATAGTGTATCTCTAAATTGCTAAATTGCTCTGAACTGCGTGGATTGTCAAAATATATGCTTGGTTTGAATACACATCCTATATCCTTGATGGTCAAATGGTCCATTTATAATGCTATGGTCAATTTCTGGACATATAGTGTATCTCTAAATTGCTAAATTGCTCTGAACTGCTTGGATTGTCAAAAAATATGTTTGGTTTGAATACACATCCTATATTCTTGATGGTCAATGGTCCATTTATAATGCTATGGTCAATTTCTGGACATATAGTGTATCTCTAAATTGCTAAATTGCTCTGAACTGCTTGGATTGTCAAAAAATATGTTTGGTTTGAATACACATCCTATATCCTTGATGGTCAATGGTCCATTTATAATGCTATGGTCAATTTCTAGACATAAAGTGTATCTCTAAATTGCTAAATTGCTCTGAACTGCTTGGATTGTCAAAATATATGTTTGGTTTAAATACACATCCTATATCCTTGATGGTCAATGGTCCATTTATAATGCTATGGTCAATTTCTGGATATACAGTGTATGTCTAAATTGCTATATTGCTCTGAACTGCTTGGATGGTCAAAATATATGTTTGGTTTGAATATACAGTAAAACCTTGTTATGATGTCCCTCAATTACTTTACCACCTTGCTGATTGCCACAATATTTCAAAGTCTAAATTTTATTTCTTTTACGTTTCTCCAAAGATTTATCACTAAATCCCTTTAAAATGACAGAGTTTAACTAAACAATTTCCTAGTCCAAGTATCTATTTCTGTTATATTTTCCTTTATAAGCCTGTATAGATTTATCCCCAAAATGCCAGATTTTGAATGAATAGAGAGTGGTGATGACGTGAGGTTTTACTTCATAAAAATGGTCAATGGTCCATTGAAAATGTTTTGGTCAATTTCTGGATGTAAAGTACTTAAATATTATGCTTCAATTAGATGGTCAAAATTTAAAGAAAAATCCATAACCATCCTTCAAATATCAAGATAAACATAAAACGAAAAGCGACTGAAATAACCAATCATTAAGTAGTTCCCTGCTATGAATATAAATTTATCCAAAATATAATTGAATTATGATGCAAAGTCCACAACACTATACGCATCTAAGTCCACTTTAGAGCCCAAATTTTCCAATACAAGTTAAATTTGGATCACAATATAACATAGGCCACTGAATCTACTACAGGTCAATTCTCCAAAGTACACACATGTATTTAGACCATCATAAACAAGCATCTGCAGAAGTACCTAAAATTTAAATTTGTGGATACAACTGCAAATGGAATGTCCAAGAAAAATCAGCAAGACTGACCAAAGTCCAGTGGTTAAATTCCTTTCTAGTATATATCATGTATAGTAATTAATTTCAAATTTGATTGACGATGACGATTTTGGTGACCGAGATTGTGAACCTAGGTATTATAGTATGTTGATAATCAAAATTACATCAATTTAGGAAAACAAATCCATCAAAGACGGAAATCTGAAAGATAACGCTAGGTAAGTGACATCACAGGTAGATTATGACAGACAAGTCTTAATTAGACACCATAATTTTGTCCTAAATATTTATGTACATGGAAATAAAACCCAAAGTCTCTAACACTGGTCAGATTGTTACCTGGCCCAGTCTGAGTCTAAATAAGACATCACATTGTCGTTACAAAGTCCCAAACAGAAAACCCAAATTCTCTAAAACTGGTACAACACGCTATCTGGCCCAGTATGTAAATCATACATCACGTTGCTATTTTAAAGTTCTAAATATTTATCAAGCTTCAGTCGGTGAACACAAAACTGCAAACTCAATTTTGTCTAAAATTGCTCTGAAATGTGCTATCTGACCCAGTCTGAGTGTAAACTGGACACAAATTGTCATTTCAAAGTTCTAAATATTTGCCAGTGAACACAAAAATCAAAAAATGTTCTAACACTGGCACAACCCATTATCTGACCTAGCATAATAAAGTTTCACAGAAGAGTATCATCATACTCTTCAACTTTTGTCTGATATTTAGTCCAGTAAAACTGGAAATTTGAATACCAGTACATGTATACACTGTGTTAGCCTATGTATTTATACTGTCCATCTTGTAATAGTTCATAAAACTTCAAAATTAATAAAAAGTGTCTGTAGTACTATATAGTGTAATTGCTCAGAACATCTGGCTATCTGGTCCAGTACAGCTGTGTCAGCCTATGCAATTATGCTGTCCAGCATGAAATACGTGTAACTTAAAATTAAACTTCCAAATTAATAGAAACTGTCTAAAACACAGCTATAACATCTGGCTATCTAGTCCAGTACACTATGTTAGTCTATGTAATTATGCTGTCCAGCATGTAACAGTATATTAAACTTCAAACTCTATAGCACTATATCAGGATACTCTATACATCTGGCTATCTGGTCCAGCATAACTGGTCACTGTGTAAGTCTATGCATGTACGCTGCCTTTCTTGTAACAGAATATTAAACTTCAAAATTAATAGAAACTGTCTAAAACACAGCTATATCAGTGTACTCAAAACATCTGGCTATCTGGACCAGTATACGCTAGCCTATGTGCATTTACACAGTCCATCTTGTAACAGTTCATAAAACTTCAAAATTACTATAAACCGACTGATCATAACAGTCCAAGTCTAATAAATACAGAAAAATCAATTTCATCAATTGTGCCCCACATAGATAACAATATAGTATTATCTCTGCCAATATCATTACCTACACCAAACTTTGTCGTCAACAAGACCATGTGCTAGCCAGTTGTATATTTCACAGCATGTCCATTTCATCTCATTTTCCTCTTTGAAGTTTTACTCATTAATATCGTTACTGAGTCGCTGCATTTATATAATGCACCCTTGGTGAGTTTAACCTGTATGTAAAACCTTTTTCCTTTTTTAATTAATTGTTTATAATTAATTAAAGTGACTTTTATACAGTATTACACAATTCATTAGAACAATGTACCCGAAGACTCCCTTAGCGTGCCATGACTATCATGACATGGGTTTTAAGGTCTCTTTCAAAGGACCCTATCATTTCCACTGGTTGGCGAAAGAACTAACAGTTCCTATTTTTTAAGTTTTAGTTAGGCTTGCACAGGGTTTCAAAGCTAAACCTCCCTTGTACCGAGCCAACAATTACTTAGACAAAGCTGTAGTAAAATTTTACAGATGAAAGACATACTTTTTTAAAGTAAAAGCAACCAACAACATGTGACAACAAATAAACAAAACAAAATTAAGAAAACAAAACAAAACACCACTGATTATAAAATTCTCAACTTTGGACAAACACTAAAAATAAATCTTAATTCCTAACATCTATTCGAAAATGTGTTCTAATACAGATCATGGTTCCCATCACCACCTAGGCTTAAGCTTGAACTCACTCGGGACAGAACCTAGACTGAGAAAAATTATCAGTTTGTTTGCAGAAGGTCTGAAGTTTTCTACAGGCACTCCAGTTTCCTCCACCATTCCTGAAATGACCACCTAGATTTAGGTGAAAAATTCTTAAAATGACCAGGAAAATGTTGTACAGATTTCATACTGAGTTAGAAGCATCAGGCCGAGAAATGTAAGGATCGAACATGCTTGTATATGGATCACACAGTGCCTCTTGCCATCTTGGGAGTCTTAATCATACATCATACTGTCATAACAAAGTCCTATATATTCACCAAGTGATGGTCAATGAACACAAAACACACTCAGGTAATCTTGGTGTGAAAAAAATTTGCTTGCTGAAGGTCGCTGATACATGGTTGAATCTGGACACTCAGGTTTCCTCTACCACCCTAGAAGTGACAACCTAAATGTAACAGAATCTTGATGGGAGTATAACACACCATTACTCCACACCAATTATACAGTCAAACCTGTCTATAAAGGTCACCCAAGGGAACCAGTGAAAGTGGTCTTTATGGGCAAGAGGCCTTTATATACGGTTCAAATAACATGAATAAAGAACAATTGGGATACAATTCTACTGGCCTTTATAAGCAGGTGACCCCTATATAGAGGTGAATTTTAAGGCAGGTTGGACTATATAAGTGACAGAATCTTGATGGGAGTGTAAAACTCCATTACTCCACTTCAATCATATTCGGTTAAAGGTCAAATGAACAGATTCAACTAGCTAAATTATATCAAAACCAAAGGAAGAAATAAATTACATAGCTTATGTATGATGATTCACTTGTTGATTCAGATACTTATTTAGTAACTGATGAATTTTATTTTTACTTAAAATGTCTGTACATTAATTAAATTTATTGCTCTATTAACAATATAAAAATAGATAAGTTGAGTTGAGTAATGGTGTTTAACGTCCCAGTCAAGAATATTTCACTTATATTGAGACATCGCCAGCTAGCCGAAGTGCAGAAATTTTGCCTGTGTGTTGCGCGATGGCATTATACAGCAGGGTTCTTTAGCGTGCCAAACCCACCGTGACACGGGACCTCGTTTATTTTAAGTTCTCATCTGAAAGGGCTGTGACTTTCATTTCGTAATGCTGAGTACTTGGCGAAAGAAGTCACTACCGACTTTCAAATCTTGGGTCAGACCTGGCTGGGGATCGAACCCACGACCTCCTAATGACGGAGCGAGCACTCTACCAAGTGAGCCACCGCAGTGGTTATAAAAATACATGAGGCTTATATTTAACAAATACATACATTTTGTTAAACATTGATAATGGATAGCAAAGTCAACAAAGGACAAACCTACAAGTGAGACATTTTGAGTTTGAAGAGCAAGCCCTAACCACAAGGCAACAAAGTACCCCCCTTTAAGGAACAAGATAAATGAAATGATTGAAATCTGGGTCATACAACCAGGAAATAACTTATATACAGGTATAGGTAAACAAACACTGACCTGTCTGCTTGACCTTTCATAAAAGACTATGTTCATATAGGAGGATCCACCCAGTACATGCCATGGGTAGTGTTAGGATTCACGGGATTGATGCATAACAATTAATGTTTCCCATGATTTAGACAAATAAACACTGTGTTCCCTATACATAAATGTAATGGTCCATAAAAAATTTCAGTAAAGGTCAAACAGACAGGTCATGTGTTTGCCTTTAAGTAGATATGGCTCAGGTAAACATACCACACACCTATCTTAAATCAGATTAAATTCCAAACCCTTTCAATTATAAAATTGATTTTTTCCACTATATAAATTTGACACTTTCACACTACTATGCCTTAAACATTTTGAACAAGTTTCCTTTTTTCATATACATAAACGACTTTTGCACTAAATTTTCCATTTAAATACCAAAGTCCTCCTATATGTTTTCAAATCAATTTTAATAAATTTGTATTCAAACGTCCCAGAACTTAGAGAAATTTGAAAGATATACATTTGCAAATTTAGGTTGGTTTAATGTTTAGATGTCTGTACATAGCTCTACACTACATAGGGTCATGGAGGGCCTACTCGTATCAAACAACAGCAGCTGAAGTTTAGCGAATTCAAGCTCTGGCTCTCATTAACCTTATTATATAACAGGGTCCTTTATCAGGTTAAACGTACCATGACACAGGACTTCGTTTAATTCAAGTTCCCATCCGAAAGAACCATGACTTTCATTTTGTAAGGCTGAGTATCAACACACAACAGCTGAAGTTTAGTGAATTCAGGCTTATAGCCTGTGGGAGTTGCAAGGACCCTAGAGGTGCAGACTGCAGCCCACCAGCTCTGGCTGTCATTAACCTTATCCACAGCAATGGGTTTAATAGCTCCACTGCCTTGTGGATGCTCGGAAGAGTCAAAGGCTAGGGAAGTTAATTCAGACAGAAAATCTGGACAGATGACCTTGTTACCAGAGTAATGGAATTATCCGAGGGAAGGAAAACCCCAAAAGAAAACCGTTGGTCCTCCAAGTCCAGGGGTTCATACACTGCTTATCACTGGGTATGATAAATAGTAAAAAAAGGATTACAGAAATCAAAAAATAAAAAAATCTGGACCTTATGTGACAGTGAGCACGAAGAGGATAGGTGAGAAATATAAAGATAAGAGGTGTGACCATATCCAAAGAAATAGAAATATTTCAGAGCTAATGTCTGATCATATGTATGTCCCGTTGCCCTCCCAGTATAGGTAAAACACTGTCAACAACGATACACACACAGATATTATCTTTAATGAATATATAATTACAAATTATCCTTTGTGTTGTTTATTTCACAAGAAGTAATTTTTTAAGTGTCTGTTGACCAATAATTGGTAAAGCAGGTATTTTTAACATGCTGGCCATTCTGTGTCAGAATATTGAATAAAGACCTAATCATCTGTAAAAGTGTTGGCCTAATGGTAAACCTACAAACATTTTTTTTGTTCCTCTAATTCTTCATTTTACAAAACCAGACAGAGAGACAGTGAGAGGGGGACATACACACAGATTGATTCAGAGGTCATATTACTTGTAGCCACTATTCAGACTTAAAATCCCCAGATTTCTTGTTAATACTCATATGCATCACACATTACACTTAGACATGATTGTGTAAACCGAATACCATTATGACAGCAGTTATGTCATATCCTGCTTTAACGAACACAAAAAAATGTAAAAACATTCCTTGAAACACAAATACATTGTACTTGTAAACATGGACATGAGGACAGATAGCCTTGACCTTGAGTCTAGGTCATATAACTTGTAACAAATATTCAGCCTTAAAATCTCGAGATTTCCTGTTAACTCTCTAATATGCATCACTCATACATAGTATTTGGACGCCAATATTCAGCCTTAAAATTTCGAGATTTCCTGTTAACTCTCTCATATGCATCACTCATACATAATATTTGGACGCCAATATTCAGCCTTAAAATTTCGAGATTTCCTGTTAACTCTCTCTCTCTCTCATATGCATCACTCTTACATAATATTTGGACATGATTGTGCAAACAGAATACCATAATGAAGAAGACAGTTATGTCATATCCTGTTTAAACGACCGCTTAAAAACTTATCAAAAAACTTGTCAAAACACTCGTAAAAAAAACACGTCAAAACTATGACACTTATGTCACATTCTACCAGAATTATAACTTTAACTAACACACATAGTCTTTCTTTCTTTCTTTGTTGTTTTCAAAACTGATTAATGTGTACTACACAACTTTAAAAACATTAATATTTAACAGTAATAAATGAAAACCTTTTTCAGCTAAATTCATGCAGAGGTGGGAGTAAAAACAAGTAGATTTAGAAAGAACATTAAAAATTTTTAAAATTAAAGTGTCTGGGGTTCATTAGTTACTGTAGTTGGTCAGAATGGTGAAACTGACATCCTCGTCTAGATTATTTTACTTATATGAGGGAGGCCACTGCTGGAAGGAGGGGTAAATGTTGTAGTGCCCTGAGAAAACCCCCAAATCTTTCAGGAAGTGTTTATGCTAAGATCATGTTGAAATCAGTGGGAACTGAACCAAGATGGTGAAACTGACCACGATCTTAATATTGGCACTTTGAACTGCTTTGTCATTGAGGCTTCTTAACATGGTGACTCTTTGGTTTTGACCCATCCATAACAATGGAAACATTTTGGGTTTGACCACTAGACCATAAAGCCTCTTCATTCTCTTCATCATGTAAACATCTTGGATATGGCCACTCTCAAAGAGACACCTATGGTGTGAGCACTTGGCTACCAAGGTTCCTCGGCAAGGAGGCACCATGGGTATGATCATTTTGCCAACCAAAGCAACTAGGGTTTGACTACTGTATCAACTCTTTTCACCATTGAGACCCTTGGGTATGACCACTGGGCTACCATTGTCCCTCAACATTGAGACCCTTGAGTATGACCCCTGGGCTACCAAGGATCCTCAACATTGAGACCCTGGCCACAATACTCCTCAACACAGAGAAACCCAAGTTCTGATCACTCTGCAACCAAGCCTATGTATGCACAACATGTAAACACCTTGATTGTAAAACCATTTGGCCAGAGGTGCCTAAACATGGTCACATCCACGGTTTGACCACTCAACGACCAAGTCTACTAAAATTGGAAACACTGCAATGACTGTTACCCTACAGACATTAAATAGTTTTGTATTTTGACAAACGGAAGTACCTAAATATGGGCTATATAAATCCATGATTCAGAAATGTTTTATTTTGTAGAAATAAACATAAAAATGAAACAGTAACAAGCTGTTACCAGCTGAATCAATAATACCTCCATGTGTGACCTGGTATATTTTACAAGGTTGTGTCAAGTAGGTTAAAAAAATCAAAATAATAATAATAAAAATAGTATTAGTACATGCATTGTCTAAAACATGGAAATGATTTAATTGGTCATCATGACATAGCAATTTGAGTTTAGTTGAGTAATGGTGTTTAATGTCCTAGTCAAGTATATTTCACTTATATTGAAATGTTGCCAGCTATAGAGGAAGGTGCAGAAATTTTGCCTGTGTGTCACACTGACTGCATGATTAACAGGGTCTTTTATCATGCCAAATGTACCATGACACAGGACTTCGTTTAATTCAAGTTACCATCCAAAAGAACCATGGCTGTCAATTTCTAAGGTTGAGTGCTTGATGAAAACAGTCACTACCCACTTTCAAGACTTGGGTCAGACTCAGTTCAAGTTTGCACCGATGACCTCAACTTACAGGCCAAGCACTCTACCAACTGAGACATGACCATTTAAAATCAGACCGGAAGTAACATTTAATTCATAGTGAAATGATGATCCATTGCCACCATTAGTTCAGTTACATTTCAGCATTTTCATGTTTATTTACCATCACAGAAATTCAGGTGGGTGGTAGAGTGCTTACTCTGTATTTGGGAGGTTGGGGGTATGAATCCTACCCAGGCCTGGCCAAATCTTGAAAAAAGGTAGAAGTATGAAAAAGTTCATTCAGTTTGCTTGTCAAAATTTTTTTTCTCGGGGAAAGTTTGTTTTTTTTTCATTTTCCTCTACCATTTCTGAACTGTCTCATTATATATGACTTGGGCATGAAACACCATTAGCAAGAAAGAAACAGTAAAGCCTTGATTTATTGCCACCATTTATCCAGTTATAGTAAATTTTGACCTTATATTGAATTTGGAAATAAATGACGACTTTGAAAAAATAATAGATTTAGGGACTTCAAATGTTTGACAGGAAAGCTAAACAGGGGTCATTATCAAGAGGTTTCACTGCAAATACTGAAAAAAGAGGGTAATGATTTCTGTGGAATGCTGTTAAGGGCACACTGTTCCTTATATGTAAATGTGACATTCATATGACATTACTTAAATGTGTAACACCATCACCTTATTTTGTTCATCACAACAATAATACAGGTTTTTCATCTTAAAAGAAAAAGCATATTAAATGTTTTCTATAGCTTACGGTGTTATAATGAAAATTTCAAATAGATTTTAGTTGGTGACAAAATAAAGATGTCATAATTGCTTGTTAAATTTTATGAACCAGAGGCTATAGATAAAATATCTTTCAAATGATTTATTTATTGTTTAGATCTACATCTTACTATATTTAAATCTATTATTTATATAACTTAACTATGTCAACCGTGAAGTTTTTATTTATTTATTTATTTATTTACTGGGCTTAAACAAGTGAACTGACAAAATTGTTACAATTGGATGGTAGAGGAAACCAGAGTGCCCAAAGAAAACTACTGACTTTTGCAAATGAAATGACAAATTTTCTCACATAAGGATCACTCAGGATTTAAACCCAGGTGACGAGAGGCGGTCTGCCGTAGAAGTTCTCATTTCAATTATTGGATTAAACACCCTGGATCAGTCGGTCATCTCAAATTAAAAAAAAAATTCCAAAGAAGCTTTGCCTGGATAGCCTTTTCCACCTGTTTATGAAGATACACATCTTTTTTACTTTGATGGGGTTTCAACTGGTGAATTAACTAACCCTGGATCAATAAGTCAGTAATTTCATTGTAAAACCTTTAAAGCTAAAAAAATATTGTTAAAATATCTCTGATTAATAAAATCAAAATTATATAATATTATTGATAAGATTAAGATAAGATTAGAATGAAGATACTAACCGCTGGTTGAATAATCCTTTTTTCAGTCGACTTCATTTTAAATTAATTCATATTTTAAAATTTTCAAACATGTTGTGACGAATTGAAATGTTTATTACTTTTGTGTATTTCATTTCTCACTCAGTACATACCAATACACATAACACAACCCATTAAATTTTAATTCATGTTTCACGCTAAATCGAGAACACGGTTCAGACCTAGCGTACTATTGACTGTTTACAATTTACCAACAAAATCAATATTTTGTAAAATATCATTTAAATCTTTATGACAAGAGACCTCATTCAATAAATATATATTTACTAAGCTGTTTAACAATAATCGTGTTCAAATTGGAACTTACATGCTTAATGGTATGCAAGTTATTGATCTTAATATAATACCCTCAATTGTACCACGTCAATTTCATGTCAATTTAATGTCAATTTTGTGTCAATTTCATGTTGATTTTGTTTCAATATTATATCAATTTTGTGTCAATTTTGTTTCAATTTCGTGTCAATTTTGTTTCAATTTCATGTCAATTTCACTTCTTATATTCTGTCAATATTAAAATTGATTATTATACACTTAAACTTTACTTTGATACAATGGCCTCAATAACTTTGTCACCTTGTTTTTCTTTCCACATTATTTTTAATTGATTTAGGAAGAGAAAAAATTTTAAAAATCTCAAAGATTTATTTCTGACAGTCCTATGTGACAAAAAGGGGCCTTGTGGCTGTTTCACTTTCATGTCAATTTTGTGTCAATTTCATGTCAATTTCATGTCAATTTTGTATCAATTTCATCTCTTATAAATATACATCATGTAGAATGTGTCAATTTCACTTCTCCAAAAATAAAACACATTAGGTATATTCTGTCAATTTTTAAAATTGATTATTATACAGATAGTACGGAAGCGTATTAGGGCCACGGTTTTTTTTTTAATTTTGATATGTCGACTTAGTTTCTCGATAAATCGACTTAGTATCTCGATAAATCGACTTATTATCTCGATAAATCGACTTAACTATGTCGATAAATCGACTTATTATCTCGATAAATCGACTTAGTTTCTCGATAAATCGACTTATTATCTCGATAAATCGACTTAGTATCTCGATAAATCGACATAGGATCTCGATTAATCGACTTATTATCTCGATAAATCGACTTAACTATCTCGATAAATCGACTTAACAATCTCGATAAATCGACTTAAAAATCTCGATAAATCGACTTAAAAATGTCGATAAATCGACTTAGTATCTCAATAAATCGACTTAACTATCTCGATAAATCGACTTAGTGTCCGCTCTATATGCGGGAGGTCGCGGGTTCGATCCCCGGCCGCGACAAACTAAAGTAGTTTAAAAATAAGTAGTTTCAGCTCCCCAGCTACACTCAGTTTTACTGGGTTAGGGAAAAACTGACTTAACTTGTGTCAGGATAACAGACTAGCAGGATTGTAGTTAGGCTGTGGCTATTATATCCGTGTACTGGCAACTTAAAGACGACATCACTGCACTCCAGTTACTCACACATCACACACACAAAATAAAGAATGAGAAAGTAGACTATCAAAAATGTTTACGTCGTAAAATGACTGAAATACTGTCGAAACGACGTAAAATACAACAACTAATCGATCAATCAACCAATCATAACACCAAACAAATCCGTTTTCTATATTCATGAGAGTTCAATTACACATCCGACGAAATTCTATTACATGAATACTAAGTTAACATGTACAGTACTGGTGTGTTAAAGCCCCGGTCACACAGCACTCCACGTCTAAATCACGTACAAAAAGTTATGAAAATCTGGTGGACGTGGTCGTAAGTGGTAATTTTTGTTCAATTTTGGCTTGGCCGTGCTTTGTACGGGGTATTGCCGTCGGTGGCTGTTCCACTGCTCAAGCACTGCCTAAGCACGGCTTACCATGTTCAGCTACGTGTGAGGCTAAAAATAGGTTCGCACGTGTTCGAACGCGGGAAAAAAGCGACAAGTTACCACGACTGACCGCGGCCTCATCGCGTCTGTAGCACTGCCGATCACGCGTTGAGCGCGAACGTAATACGGGCACTCCACTGCGATAGCACTGCCTAATCACGGGTAACCGCGGCTCGGCGTCGTCGGAAGCGCGGCTTGCCGCGCATATAAAAGTTTAACTTAGTTTTAATCTAGTAAAGTCAAAACTGCCAAGCGCATTTTACATTTCAATTCATTACGTTAATACAATATGTAATATCAATCGTCTTATCACATCAACATTTAAATATCAGTGCTCCAGCTTCCCTAACTAACATGATCAGTAGGGGAGGAGCATGTCATCCTGCCACATCATCCTTCTAGCGGGGAGTTGCATTCCTGCATGATGAGGTTCCTCTGGGCCTTGGCTAGCCTGACATCTCTGTTGGATTCTGGTACTCTATCAGATCTCGTTTCATGTCTTCACGCCAAGCACCAAGCACCAGTTCTCCATCTAGACGCCTGAAGTCCACAAGCATGTTCTGCATCACCGGGTAACGTGTTCTCATCAGGTTGTGAAGGAGTACGCATGCGTTGACCAGCAGCCTGTGTCAGCTTCATACATCATGGTAGTCAGGAGAACTTGAAATCTGTTGGCAAAGATCCCGAACGAATTTTCAACTACCCGTTTGGCCCACGACAGTCGATAGTTAAATATCCTTTGCTCTCTGGTCATGTCCATATTAGCGTAGGGTTTCATCATGTAGGTCTGGAGTCCGAAGACATCGTCATCTACAAGAAATTAGGGTACATCCTGTGTGTCACCTGGCAGAGGATCTAGCTGTGAGAAGCCGGCGATGTCATTGTTCTGCAGACCCTCCTTGACCTCGCTTTTTAAATTATTGTAGATGCGAGTATCAGAGGAGGACGTCTTGCCGCTTACGTCTATCCACAGTAACTTGTAGTCCGAAGACACGACTGCTATGAGGATAACTCTGAAGAAGCCTTTTTAGTTGAAGTAGTCGGACCCAGTGTTGGCAGCAGCTTTACACGCAATATGTTTCCCCACGCACTACAAGACTTATGGCGTTGTGGGGGACCCTCCAGGCATATTGCATCATACGGTACTTGGAGCCAGAAGCAAGGTGCCTCAGGGCGATAGCAACCTTCAGGCCTTGTTCAAGGGTTGCTCTCCCTCCAGTTGGTGGTCTCCTTGGTAAGGGCTGGTGTCAGTCTCTGCACAATTTTGTCGTTCATCACAGGAGGCATCCTCATAAAGTTCTGAAAGGCTTTTGGATCTTCGTTACGCAGCTCGACCATGAGATGGACGTAAAGCCCCAGCTGAGGTCTCCTTCCAATCCAGTCACGTACATAGATGTTCCGTACCACACTTCTCCTCCTCCTTCTCCTTCTTCAGCAAGGATATGTTGGACCTGTATCAATTAGTTCTGTTGGTGCTGGAGCATGAAGATGAGGACATCACGGTGTTGAGGGTTCATGTTCACCCCTTGACATCTAGACTGCAAGTGCAGAGGTCTTAGAAAATTACGGTATTTATATGCCACAAATCAGAAGTCATACAGAAGTGATTAGGCAATGATCAATCGTATTTAGAACTTGTTCCAGACGTCGTTTAACGGGCTTTAGTAGTGATATGTACGCGGAAAAATCCATTTCTTAGTGATAAGCCGCTAACACAAGCTATTTCCCGTGATACCAACGCGTATCACGCGTCCGATGACCGTGCTTTGCCCGTGACAGACCGCTAAACTTTCGCGTTTTACCGTTTAAATCACTGCCGGAACACGGATTATCACGTGTGTTGCACGTCTTTACCATGTGTGCCGTCTGTGGTTGTCCGCGGAATAAAGTTTTGAACATTTCAAAACTTTTTGCCACGTCCGACGCCGTTCAGATGTTTCATCGCATCCTGTCACGTCTGTAAATCGACTGTAGCTCGTCTTAAACTCGACATCAACGCGAACAACAACGTCTGCTTCACGGGAGACCAATTTTTGACGGGTTATGGCAGTGATTAAGCCGCAAAGCGCCGTGTGACCGGGCCTTAATGTCGTGATAAACTTTTGTCCGACGTTTGTCTTGCCGCATTTGTAATTTTTTTTGTGAGCGCTCTAGCACCCGCATTTTTGCACGGTATTTCACGCAACTTAGACAGGTTGGGTTTCTGTAGGTGAAGAATTCTATCGATTTGAACGTGGGTTCCAATAATCATGTGCATAATTAATGAGGTTTGATAAATCTAATTGGACACAGCTTTTTAGACCTCTAGCATCTGCATTAATGCACATAATTTCACAAAACTTTGTAGGTAGGATAGAATAAGTTAAAGGAAGAACTCTCTCGATTTGCAGGCAGGTCCAATAATTATGCACATAATTTATAAGGTTTAAGGAATCTGATTGGACACAGCTTGTCTGCACTCTAACATCCACAATTATTCATGGATACGCATGGGTAACTGATGATTTCAAGTTTTATATCTATGTATGGTTTTCTACCCAATTTCACTCCAAATATATAGACTTCAGCTTGCTAATGCTCTTGCGTCTTAAGATCTTGAATAGCTTTCATGCACATACCTTTAATATATTTATGCAACAGTTAAATGCAATACTTACTTTTTTCAGAAGTTATTTCTTTGAGACAAGAATAAATAAGCTTCTCCCTACATAAGTGTAATTTGACTAAGGTACAATATTTATATAACTACAGGTACCCAATTTTGCTTTAGTGTGTCCGTTACCTTTCTCAAATCTAAACTTTAGAGCTGTTTTTCTCGAACATTTTCACCACCTTAAATCCATTAGCGAACAAGAGCACTGCTGAAGCGGGATAATATACGCCCAAAGGTTAAATGGTTTGCTAGTATACTAAGGATATAAGTAGTAGAGTCTAAGCAGATAGGAACCTTGTTATGGTGCGCTGGTGCGCCAATCTCAGTTTGCATGACGTTAGAGGTTACAGGGTCACACGTGGAGGTGTTAAAGAAAGAGGGGAAGGTCCCGGATGTGAGGATACCGGAAGGGAATCCCTAGGTCTAAGAAGAGTTCGGGAAAACCGGATCAAAGTAAAGTACCCCAAGTCCGGGGTAACCCCCGAAGGGCTGGAGTTGCGAAAATGCGCGCCGGGACTCGATCTCTTAACCGAAAGTAGACATGTGATATACCGCCGTGTCCGGCTCAAAGAGGAATCGTTCGGCGCCACTGCCGAGGAGATCAAACGGACCGTGACAGAGTTATCGCCCTTGAAGGAATTTCGCGTATCCGGACTCACCGCGTGAACCACCGAGTCTTTGCAGGTTAATAGCATAGAAGGATAGTCCTCAATCGCCCGGATACATAGATACTTCATTTGTACAGATCCGTCTAAAAATGCAGATGTGGGTGGAAAGACGTGATTGAAATATCCCGTAGACTTAACACGGGGACCCTTCGGGTTCGATTCTGAGCAAACTACTACGTCTAAAACCATACAAAGTATACCATGATACGCGTCTGGTCAAGACAAACACAAAGATACCTCGATCATAAAGATCGGTTGAGTCATAAGAAAGTTATAACGAAATACAATTCTCTATGGGAAATCCCGTGTTAAATTTCTCCATAGACTTATATAGGAAAATTGAAATACAGCCTTTACGCACGAACCACTCGACCTCCAGAAGAATTGAATACATTTTCAGATAGGTGTCATAAAAACGAACGTTTCGATATAAATTTTGTCGAAATCCATACAGAAATAAGCGAGATACGAGTGTTAGAAGTTGGAAATTGTACCTCTTTGTTTACGAAAATTTGAATTCGAAATGCTGCAATCTGATTGGTCGAGAGGTTTTATGTCCATAATTTCGTTATTATTCCACTTAGATAGACGAGGGAGGTAACGTTAGACTCGGAAGACCGAGCCCCATACGTTGATGATAAATGTCGAACTCGAAAAACGGACACGGACCTGATATAGTCCGGAATACGCCGCCGCTCCCCTTCCCCTTGCCCTTGCCCTTAGAGGGAGGAGGAGGAGGGAAAAGGAGGGAGGAGGAGGAGGAGGAGGCGAGTGAGGAGGAGGAGGAGGCGATTGAGGAGGAGGAGGAGGGGGAGAGGAGAGACAGAGCAGATCACTTGGTTACCCTACGGTTACCCCGTCATTACCCCTTTGGATACCCCACAGTTACCCCGTTGTTACCCCACAGTTACCCCGTCGTTACCCCACGGTTACCCCGTCGTTACCCCTAGAGTGAGGAGGAGGGAGGAGGAGGAGGAGGCGAGGGAGGAGGAGGAGGGAAAAACAAACAAACAAACTAATGTATACATTCTATTATTTTTATTTACACATAGCAATGGTTAACAATGATCTGCAACTCCCCTAACAGATGACATCGAGTGTCTAACCCACGGCGAAACGCCATGCATTAGAGACCTTAACTGTGAGAACCGTCTACCACCCACACGGAATTACCGAGCAAGGATCTGTGTCTATGTACCTTACTTTTCTTTCCGTGCAGGGCAATGATGTTTCGCCTTTCCAGGATAGTTCGTTCTCCAAACTCCCCACCCCTATTCTGATGTAAAAACATGAACTGTCTATATACTTGGGATTGCTCCACCTCCGTCCATGTGCTGTATCAGAATGACATCACGTCCACAAACATTTCCGTCATATTTCTTTTTGGTAAAGTAGTATATCATCCATGAGATAGACTCTCATCTCGGCAGCTTTCTTCCAAGTTTCTACTTCTCCCATTCTGTATTCCAAAGATAATCGTTGAGCCGTGTCCATGACGAGGCGATAAAAGGAATCTTTTTCTAAAGCGTTTCGTTTTAAAATGTACTCTACAAACTGTTTCATCATAATTTTTCGCATCTCTGGCAGGTTTTCGTTAAAGGCTAGAATGTTTGCTCTGTCTTCATTTTCTCCCATATCCACGTATTTTTCTATTGTGTTTTCCATTTTCGGCTTGATTTTTTCGATGACCTGGGGTAAAAATAATTTCTTCCATATGTTGTGGTCGTTGGTTTCCTCTGTCTCATCCAACCGAGGTCGCTTGGCTCCTCTACCTTCTTGTTTTTTTAATCTTTCTATTTGTTGATACCATGGTGGGGGGTATTCAGTGTATAAAGCCCCTCCTACTTGACTTGATTCGTCTTCATTTATCTCGTCATCATCTAGCGTATCTCTACTGTTTTCTCTCTCCAAGACGGGCATTTCATCCACTGTCTGCTCCGTAGTGTCACGCTCGATTGATTCAGTCTGTTTCTTTATATGGTCTGTTTTATTCTGCTTTTCCAATATATTGGGTTTCAATCGTTCTTTTTCTCGGGTGTTGGCTTTCAAATCCACGAGCAGGTTTCCATACGGTCGATAGACTGCCGCCTCGTACACCTTCATGAATCTGTCGGGATGAGAGGGTTGGATCCTTCTAGCCAGCAAATGAATCTGTTGTCGGTCCACGGGATTGTTAAACAACAAGATATACTGACAGTTTAAAGTAATATCTCGAGATGCCCTCCCTTGCGGAAACAGATTCTGAGTGAGATACACTACGCTAAGATTCCTGTGGTGGCTTCCCTTGGTAAACAGGTTGGCAATCCTCTTATCATCCTTGGCCTCTGACATGACATCGTCTAAAATGATCATATTGGCCACTTCGGAATCGAGATAGTTTTCTTCTTCCAATTCGTCCGGAATGCCTCTGACAAACTCTGTGTCTGGAATGATGGTCTTGATATCGCCATAAGCAGGTTGATTCTGAGAGTAACAGTATATTATTCTTTGCGGTACTGGATCAATGAGTCGATACCTTTCGCCGAGTAGATGATGTAGCCACGTTGTTTTGCCTCCCATGGATGGTGCCGTAATCTGCATGGTAAAGGGATGATGAAACATGACGTCCTCTGATGCCGTTGATAAATCAACTGATCCATGATGTTTTTGCTGAACGTGTCTAAGCATGTTGTCTTTTCTGGAAAATTGTTTACTGCATACGGGACACTGATACATGCTGACTCTTCGACGTGTAAATTGTAAATGAGAGTTTTTCTTTATGTACGGTAGATATATGCCTCCTCCTCCTTCTTCTTCTCCTCCTCCTCCTCCTCCTCCTCCCTCCTCCTGTTAAGATGACTTGCAGATATTGAAATGTATTAAAACAACGACATCCATTTGTCTCCCACTTTTTGAACTTTAACTGTTGTTGGGTGATCTTTGTTCAGTTTCCTCTTCCCATTACCCGTCTGGATGAGAGGTACCACGGGGTGCCCTTCCTCTATGTTTCTTTTATATTCCGATCTGGCTCTTTCTACCTCCGCTGCCATGGGCGTGACTTGTTTTCCCACAACGATTTTTACTTCCTCTTCTTCTTTGGTATGAGGATTGACCGGAATCATATAGGGCCTGTCTGCATACATACCGGCTATTCCCGATCCTCCCGTCTGGTTAGGTCTGTATTGTTCCGGTTGAAATTTTCCGTTTAACATGTTTTTGTAGAATCTTCGCCACATTTCTGGATCAGAGACGTAAGTAGAACCTGCCATAGTTAAAAAATTACTCTCTTGACATGTACTGTCACGGTCACTTCTCCAGCGAGAAATGAAGCTAATTCGTGTTTGGAAGTGTTTATATAGACGTGAACGTCCTGAAACTCGCGGTTTCTCAAATATACTCCGTAATGCTGATTGTAAATTAAGTTTTCTTGTTTCCGTTGTAGGAAAACCCGTCTTAGTAACGGTACTTACCGGTGTCCTACGATGGAACTGTCTACCAAGTCGCAGCACACAAACAATTCCGATTCCACCGATTTCTTGGCCCCTTGAAAGGTAAATTCCAATAAGGACACTTCCCAATTTCCTAAAAACTGTAAGGGTTTAGACAGATGGACTCGGAAATCGTACGGTTTGTTATCGGGATAGATGTCTTTGGAGTCGTTGGAGCTGAGAACCATCCGCACGGACATGTCGAACAATTATGATAGCAACTTCATGAAATCACTCACTTTTATAATTTTACAAGAGATTCTCCCTCCTCCTCCTCCGCCTCCTCCTCCTCCTCCCTCCCTCCTCCTCCTCCCTCGCCTCCTCCTCCTCCTCCCTCCTCCTCACTCTAGGGGTAACGACGGGGTAACCGTGGGGTAACGACGGGGTAACTGTGGGGTAACAACGGGGTAACTGTGGGGTATCCAAAGGGGTAATGACGGGGTAACCGTAGGGTAACCAAGTGATCTGCTCTGTCTCTCCTCTCCCTCCTCCTCCTCCTCCTCCTCCTCCTCCTCCTCCTCCTCCTCAATCGCCTCCTCCTCCTCCTCACTCGCCTCCTCCTCCTCCTCCTCCCTCCTTTTCCCTCCTCCTCCTCCCTCTAAGGGCAAGGGCAAGGGGAAGGGGGAGCGGCGGCGTATTCCGGACTATATCAGGTCCGTGTCCGTTTTTCGAGTTCGACATTTATCATCAACGTATGGGGCTCGGTCTTCCGAGTCTAACGTTACCTCCCTCGTCTATCTAAGTGGAATAATAACGAAATTATGGACATAAAACCTCTCGACCAATCAGATTGCAGCATTTCGAATTCAAATTCGTAAACAAAGAGGTACAATTTCCAACTTCTAACACTCGTATCTCGCTTATTTCTGTATGGATTTCGACAAAATTTATATCGAAACGTTCGTTTTTATGACACCTATCTGAAAATGTATTCAATTCTTCTGGAGGTCGAGTGGTTCGTGCGTAAAGGCTGTATTTCAATTTTCCTATATAAGTCTATGGAGAAATTTAACACGGGATTTCCCATAGAGAATTGTATTTCGTTATAACTTTCTTATGACTCAACCGATCTTTATGATCGAGGTATCTTTGTGTTTGTCTTGACCAGACGCGTATCATGGTATACTTTGTATGGTTTTAGACGTAGTAGTTTGCTCAGAATCGAACCCGAAGGGTCCCCGTGTTAAGTCTACGGGATATTTCAATCACGTCTTTCCACCCATCACATCTGCATTTTTAGACGGATCTGTACAAATGAAGTATCTATGTATCCGGGCGATTGAGGACTATCCTTCTATGCTATTAATTTCTGCAAAGACTCGGTGGTTCACGCGGTGAGTCCGGATACGCGAAATTCCCTTCAAGGGCGATAACTCTGTCACGGTCCGTTTGATCTCCTCGGCAGTGGCGCCGAACGATTCCTCTCTTTGAGCCGGACACGGCGGTATATCACATGTCGACTTTCGGTTAAGAGATCGAGTCCCGGCGCGCATTTTCGCAACTCCAGCCCTTCGGGGGTTACCCCGGACTTGGGGGTACTTTACTTTGATCCGGTTTTCCCGAACTCTTCTTAGACCTAGGGATTCCCTTCCGGTATCCTCACATCCGGGACCTTCCCCTCTTTCTTTAACACCTCCACGTGTGACCCTGTAACCTCTAACGTCATGCAAACTGAGATTGGCGCACCAGCGCACCATAACAAGGTTCCTATCTGCTTAGACTCTACTACTGATATATCATGTTTTAGTAATTAAATGGTGTTAAGAATTGCGTTAAAAGATTTCGCCAGGATACTGAAGTAGGTTGGAAAAAGTTTTAAATTGTACCAACATTAATTTTTGAAAGGACACACCGAGCTGAACAATCCGAAATAAATAAGTTTGTGGTCTGATAAGTGGATTGATATGGCATGCATATGCTCGCATGCCAAATATGAATTCAACTGACAAATTGTTAGTAATGTTATTGTGCGGAAAGCAAATTTGTACAAGGAAATTGCTTTTAAAGGGCATATAACTTTGCAAGAAAGTACTGGATTGTGGCCAAATTCGAACTTGACCTGTGATTCAATATAAGATACTTGTTTACCAAAATGAATTCAATTGGTCAATTGTTACTAAGTTATGGCGCGAAACCAAATTTTTACATGAAATTAGCCTTTAAAAGTGACATAATTATACAAGAAATGAGTGGAATGTAGCCAATTTGAACTTGACCTGTATTTCAATATTACATACCAAATATGAATTCATTTGGTGTATAGTAACTCTAGTTAATGTGCGGAAACGAAATTGTCCGCGGACAGACGTCCGGACGGACGGACAGACGGACAAACAGTGGTATTCAAATGTACTCCGGGCGCATGAAAATCAAAAAGGATACATGCATATTTAATATACCGTACAAATAATTACTTATCACACTTCTTAATTGATTTCATAATTACGATTTATCGAGAGAGTTAAGTCGATTTATCGAAATACTAAGTCGATTTATCGAGATACTAAGTTGATTTATCGAGATACTAAGTCGATTTATCGACATAGTTAAGTCGATTTATCGAGATTGTTAAGTCGATTTATCGAGATAGTTAAGTCGATTAATCGAGATACTAAGTCGATTTATCGAGATACTAAGTCGATTTATCGAGATACTAAGTCGATTTATCGAGATAATAAGTCGATTTATCGACATAGTTAAGTCGATTTATCGAGCTACTAAGTCGATTTATCGAGATAATAAGTCGATTTATCGAGAAACTAAGTCGACATATCAAAATAAAAAAAAATTGTCGTGGCCCTAATACGCTTCCGTAAGATAGACTTTGCTACATTTTGTCACCTTGTTTATCTTAAATTATTCAAGACGAGAAAAAATTTTAAATATCTCAAAGATTTATTTCTGACAATAGGGAGCCTTGTGGTCAAGTGATCTAAAGCACGAGCTTGCAGATCACAGCACTTTTCACTAACTAGGTTTAAGTCCACCTCAATACAGATTCTAGTGTGTCAGTTTTTAAGGTTTCTGCAGGAGGATCCCATGACTTTCATTTCTTAATGCCGAGTGCTTGGTGAAAGAACAATCACTACCTATTTTCAAGTCTTGGTCAGACCCAGAGTGGGGTTCGAACCCACAACCTAATGAAAGGTCAAACTGACAGGTCCACACTGTTTGCCTAAAGCCTTAACGGTTGTCGGGCAATTGTTAAAATGGTTTAAATTCACACAAATGGCAGACAATGACATTCCACATTAATTAGGACAAGACAGTCTAATTCATTATTATTGTATATTGTATATACATACTTTAAAAGGTTCCGTACATTATTTACACTTTAAAAGGTTCGTTTAACCAAACTGATTTTTTGTGTTTCAATATGCTTCTCTTAATTGGCATGACATGACTTGATAAATATATGACAGATCTACAGATTAAACCTTTTAGCAAATATATCGACCATGATTTCCTGTGTAAGGAGAGCAATTGCAAATAATGCAGGAGGTGCGGGTCAGACCAGGGAGCAAACCCCAGACCTCCTACATGTTAGCGTTCTACCAACTGAGTAACCCAGACAGCTAAATTCCTCTCGTCATTTTTGGGTTTCCCACAGCCACAAGTGGAAAATCTCACCCAATTCTCCTCAAATGAACTCTACATGGTACAACACTATCAGTCCACCAGTTTTCTGAGGGCCATACTGGCATCCAAACTTAACAGGAAGAAAAAATGCAGGGCCAGACAGGGGATTGAACCAGACACCTCTTGCACAATCGGCAAGTGCTAAACCAACTGAGCTACCCAGACTGCTACAACTCTATGATTATAGCTTGACTTTGTAATTATGACACACAGTAAAACCTTGTTATAATGCTCCTTGATAACTGATAACTGCATCACCTAGCCTGACCCTCGCAGCCCCATTAATTAATCTAGGACAACAAAAACAACAGCAGCAACAACAACAACAGCAACAACAAACAACAAACAACAACAACAACAACATCATCATCAAACAGCAACAAACAACAACAACAACAACCAACAACATCAGCATAAAAAAGTAATGATAAATTAAAGAAAATAAAAAAATCATTTGTAATTTGTAATAAAAATAATGACAAATACCTAAGTAATACATGTAATAATCAACTAAAAATAATTTATTGATTATATTATCATGACAATCCATAAATGATTAATCGTATTAATCACTAAACAACAAAGGTGATTAACCAAGGTGATTAATGAAAGTGATTTCCATTGCAAACTGTGCTATAGCTAAACAACATTGACCTGTCCACTTGACCTTTAATTTAAAAATTGACAAATCATGCTTGTTTAGTCTACATAACACGAACACTGATCATATACTTGTGTACACATTATATACTGCGAATCCTACTAGTACCTATGTTTAGGGTGGACTCTTCTACATGAATAGTCCCAATGAAAGGTCAAGCCGACAGGTCAATGTTTCTATACCTATTTGTTATGTTTATATTGCCCTACAGATCATATAGGCGAACAACAGTGACCTGTCTGCTTGACCTTTCACAGAAATATTTATTATGGACAAGTCCATTTGTATATAGGCAAAACATATACATAATGGGAAACGTCAATACTATTTTAAAAGTGAAACTTGTATTTTGTACTGGTATGTATTAACTGTGAGTCCAACACTACCCAGATATTGGATGGATTCTCCTGTAATAATATGCATAATAAAAGGTCAATCGGACAGGTCAAACTTGTTTGACTATATATATATATATATATTACACATCCTAGAACAGCTGTAACTTATATTGATCTTCCTCAGAGCTATTTACAAACAAACCTTCATATAGACAAACAACATTGACCTGTCTGTGTGACCTTCATTACGAATATTCATATTGAGAAGGGTTCACCCAGTACATGGGTAGTGTTAGGATTCACAGTTAATTCATAAACAATGATTTTCCCATTATTGTAGATGAATTAAATACTTGTGTTTCCTAGTGTTTGCATAAATGTACTCCATAAAAAATATTCAAATTAAAGGTCAAGTGGACAGGTCAATGTTGTTTGCCTATACAGTCCAACTTGTACTAAAGGTCACCTCTATATAAGGGCCACCTGCTTATAAAGGCCAGTAGAATTGTATCCCAATTGTTCCTTATTCATATTACTTGAACCTGTATATAAAAGCCACCTGCCCTTAAAGGCCACTTTCACTGGTTCCCTTTGGTGGTCTTTATAGACAGGTTTGACTGTACCTACCAGCATGCTATTTGCAAACAGACCTTCCAAAAAATCTTCGAGCCCAAGTGACATGGTTTATTTACCATTATAAACATGCATTTTTTTCATAAACATAGTTTTGTAACGTCACAGTATTCATTCAAGAAGGGACCCTGGGTCCATTGATTCCTTAATTGGCCAAATAACCTCTTTGTTAAAGGCCTTTGTTGGCCATAAATGATATACTAGTATGGCATTACAGAAATGCAAAATATTGATGTTATGGTGTTAGGAAACTTTTTGAAATGCCCCCTTCTGAAAAAACCTAGTTGAAACACTAAATGACAAGAAAAAGTTTTATGGCCCAGTCAAGAAATTTCAAGTTTATATAAGAAATAATCAACATTTACCAGTGGTATATTGTTGAATAATACATGGGCCAGAGTTCACATGCGGAAGAATATCATGAGATTATTTCAATTCTAACATGACTTGAATAAATAAAATTGAAATAAACATTGCGAACTCTTTAATTAGATGTGCATTTTACTATTTATTTGCAAAAAGATCCATTGAAACAATTCGGCTGTTGAGATTACCTCAATTGAAAAGATTGAAATAAACATTACAAACTTTTTCTTCGGAAGTGTTTTTTACTTTTTATTTGCAAGAAGGTCCATTGAAACAATTTGGCTGTTGAGATTACCTCAATTGAAAGAAATGATTAAGTGAATGAAAGTTACGTCACGACCATTGTTCAGGACACATAGCATGTTGTCACAAGGTGAGTAAGTAAATTCATCATTAAAGTGAAACAGCCATGGTTATTTAAGAAATAATCAACAAATAGTCTTGGTAGTATATCACTGAATAATACACGGGCCAGAGTTCACATGTGGAAGAATATAACACGAGGTGGCTTTGCCACCGAATGATATAATCGCCACATGTTAACGACATTGATCATTTCAATTCTAACATGACTTAGATAAAATGATTGAAATAAGCATTGCAAACTCTTTTTTCCAGAAGTACATTTTACTACCTATTTGCAAAAAGGTCAATTAAAACAATTTGGCTGTTGAGATTACCTCAATTGAAAGAAATGACTTTGTGAGTGAAAATTATGTCACAATCAATGTTCAGGACATATAGCATGTCGTCATAAGATAAGAAAGACAGTATGTCATTAAAACAGATTGCGACCTGCAAAAAAAGTCCATTGAAACAATTTGGCTGTTAAGATTACCTCAACTGAAAGAAATGATTTTGTGAATGAAAGTTACATCACAACCATTGTTCGCGACACAAAACATGACGTCATAAGATAAGATAGAGAGTATATCATTAAAACAGATCAGCAATAGGTATATCGTTTGTTATACCATGGCTGGCTCTCTTCATGTTTCATAGGTCATTTTAGAATTCTTAAATACACAATTTCAATCAAACAGATTCACAAGTATATTGCCAAAAAATGTTATAACGCATCTTATCTGTATCAAATTAAATTATTCAAGGTCAAAGGTCACAGGGTTCAACCAGGTCAAGTTTGCCGAGTTTTTCCTTTAATTTTATCAATGTGGTAAAACTGTTTATTTGTGAGGACAACCATACAGCACATCTCTTTCTATCCATATCTATAAGATAGGTAAATTTGTACAAGGGTGTAAAATTCTAATACTTTTATCTCCAGAATTTCGGAAATTTAAATATTTTAATGATAGGTAGTGATATCAACAATGGGGAGATAAGCGCCTATTATCTATTTCAATTTACAGTAAAGCCTCATTTTAATGCCTCTTGATAAACATGCCATATTACTTATTGCCACACTACAGTATTTTGAAGTGCCAATTTGAGATTCAACCCTAGGCAGTAAGAGGTACTGTGATCCATAGGTATGAGCTTTAGACCACTTGGTCACCAAGGTCCTGGGTCAGAAACACGGACCAGAGACACGGACCAAAAACACGGACCAGAAACACATAAAGTGAATACATGTACTCTTCCAACTGAGCTGGAATGAAATGATGAAATGTAATCCCTTAGATAAGTTTTGTTGCTTGCCTTTAGCTCTCCTTGTAAAGACAGAAGCTAGCTACAAGATCAGAAATTTGTCTCAGTGCATTTGCGCTTTTGCAGGCCTACTTGCAAGGCATCAAAGTAAATTTGTCTGCAATTCAGATTCTCTCTCTCTCTCCTCTCTCTCTCTCTCACACACACACACACACACACACACACACACACACACACACACACTTTTATCTGTGTCTCATAAGTCTTTTATATATAGAGAAATCATAAATCCTGTACATTGAGAATGAGACCTAAATTTTGACACTTTAGATCACTAAGTAATGTATTCTATATAGCCAATTACTCAGGATATACAGTCTAACCTGCCTTAAAGGCCACCTCTATATAAGTGTCACCTGCTTATAAAGGCCAGTAGACTTGTATCTCCATTTGTCTCTATTCATATTATTTGAACCTTTATATAAAGGTTGCCTGCCCATAAAGACCACTTTTACTGGTTCTCTTGGCATGTCACATACATACATGAACTTGTTCATAGATTAATTCATAGAGATTAATAAAATAGTTCTCGTCGCGAATAGCTGAAAAATTGCTGATGCGACATGAAGCATTATTCAATCAACCAACCTTAAATTAACCAAATTCTGGAAATCTTTCTTTAGGAATAACAGGGGTGAATTTTTGACAAAATTCAAACTCAAATGTTAAGGGTGATATTCAAAATGACACCTTAAATTCTCAAATGTCTTAAAAATTTCTTAAAAACAAATTATCAAGATTTAAAATATGCCTGATTTACCGGTAAGTTAAAAGTAATCTTAGTTAAGAAACGATTGTGAATTTGGGAATTTAAAACATAAATCTGACAAATTTGATACTGTCATAATTTTGTTCATTTTTTAAGATATTAAGGAATTAAAGGTGTCATTTTGAAGATCAGTTGAAGATTATATATTACCGTTATAATTAAATTTTATCAAAATATGATTTGTAGTAACATAGCATGTTGCCAAAATTGACCAGATTTAAGTTACCGGTAAGGAAAATCTTGGTTAAGAAATTATTGTGAAACTGGGGCCTGATATCCTTGAAGAATTTATTTTCTATAAAATTTTAAAATAAACACCTTAATTTTCTTGACACCTTCAAAAGACTCTACAATGACATAAATTATAGAAAGAGTGAAAATATTTTTACTAGAATAGACTTGTATCTTAACACTTAATACAAATTTTTCTTAGAATCCCCCATTCTATAATAACTTTGCCTATCTATGATATAACTATGTATATAATAGTTTGCTTATTCATAAAGGTGGTGTTTATTTTGGGAAATCAGTTTTAAAAAATCCGGAAAATTTATGTAAATAAAATTAGGAAAGCAAGTAATTTTACTGTAAATAATTTGTATAATATATCCGACAAAGTAAAACATGTTAGAATTTTAATACCAGTAAGAAGTTCTAAATGCCCCGTTGTGGATATTGGGGTCTAAATGGCAAACGGTCAGTCGGAAAGTGCTGAATAAAGCACCACAGTGGTCCTCAAAACCTAGGTTTGATTCTAACTTACGACAGATTTTAGTGTCAGAAAATTTGTTGGCTCTCTACCCAAAGGTCTTTCACTTATATCAAGATGGTCAATTCAGGGATAGTGGAGGAAACTGGAGTGCCTGAAAAAAAAACTACTGACCATCTCACGCTAGGGTCTACCAAGAGTGGTGTTTGATCCTATGGCGGTGAGAGGTGCTGTGGTGCAAAAGTGCACATTTTAGACCACTTAAGATCCCAAATAACATCTTGACCACTGGAGTAGCTCAGTTGGTAAAGTGCTCTCTCCATGAGTGAGAGGTTGTGTGTTTGAATCCCAATCACGTCTGACCCAAGATTTGAGAGTGGGTAGTGACTGTTAATAAGCACTCATGTAAGGAAATGAAAGTCACGGTTCCTTTGGATGAGAACTTAAAATAAATGAGGTCCTGTGCCATGATTAAGACATGGCAAGATAAAGAACCTTACTGTAACAGCACAACACACAAGCAAAACTTTTAAACCAGGGCTCTCCCTCACCCTTTTGTGAATGGGGCCTGGGCCCTTGCAAATGTGAAAATTAACATCCTAATGACAAACATAGTGAAAACAAAAAGACCCTTTAAAGTTACAGAAAACTCCAAAATACTGTTTCTTAAAACTGGAATTTCCAAAATTGTGAAAATTGGCAAAGTGATTGTGAAACACCATATGAATTTGAATTGTGAATAGGGCAGAACATCGGCCCAAAAAACAACCCAGCGAGAGCCCTGTGAACCTTCGCCTATAGCTGGCAACGTCTCGATATAAGTGAAATATTCTTGACAGGGACGTTAAACACCATTATTCAACTCAACTCCAAATAACACCCCTATGAGTACTTGTATTGTAAAACTCGAATTAATGAAAGTATTTCAGATATTCCACTTCTGACATGTTAAAGAAAGTGTCAAGAGTGATATTCTGGCTGGCTGACTGGCAATGTCTGTGAGTAAACAAGGTCACAAAGTCATAAATCTAATGATGACATCTATATATGCATATACATACAGGCAAACAACATTGACCTGTCTGTTTGACCTTTCATTTAAACATTTATTACAGACAAGTACATTTATGTATAGGGAACACATGTGTTAATTTCATATACTGGTACATCATGGATTAACATGAAATAAATTGTTTATGTAACTGCAAATCCTACCACTACCCATGCATGTGATGGGTTCTCCTATATGAATTTTTCTAATGAAAGGTCAAACAGACAGGTCAATGTTGTTTGCCTATTCAAGTATACATGTAAAAATAGGTAAAAACCAGACATATGTCCTATGTAGATATTTATTGTGAAAACATAGTATGCCTTATGATATAAAATTCTACTACAATTTATGTCTGTCTCAGCTTAAAAGTCCTCAGTGGCCAAGTGGTCTAAAGTGTGCACTAGAGATCCCTCGGTGGCCAAGTGGTCTAAAGTACATGCACTAGAGATTCCTCGGTGGCCAAGTGGTCTAAAGTGTGCACTAGAGATCCCTTGGTGGCCAAGTGGTCTAAAATGTGCACTAGAGATCCCTCGGTGGCCAAGTGGTCTAAAGTGTGCACTAGAGATCCATGGGTGGCCAAGTGGTCTAAAGTGTGCACTAGAGATCCCTCGGTGGCCAAGTGGTCTAAAGTGTGCACTAGAGATCCCTCTGTGGCCAAGTGGTCTAAAGTGTGCACTAGAGATCCCTCAGTGGCCAAGTGGTCGAAGGGGGGACTAGAGATCCCTCGGTGGCCAAGTGGTCTAAAGTGTGCACTAGAGATCCCTCGGTGGCCAAGTAGTCTAAAGTGTGCACTAGAGAGAGTCTTCTGTGGCCCAGTGGTCTAAAGTGTGCACTAGAGATCCCTTGGTGGCCAAGTGGTCTAAAGTGTGCACTAGAGATCCCTCGGTGGCCAAGTAGTCTAAAGTGTGCACTAGAGATCCCTTGGTGGCCAAGTGGTCTAAAGTGTGCACTAGAGATCCCTCGGTGGCCAAGTAGTCTAAAGTGTGCACTAGAGAGATCCCTCGGTGGCCAAGTGGTCTAAAGTGTGCACTAGAGATCCCTCGGTGGCAAAGTGGTCTAAAGTGTGCACTAGAGATCCCTTGGTGGCCAAGTGGTCTAAAGTGTGCACTAGAGAGATCCCTCGGTAGCCAAGTGGTTTAAAGTGTGCACTAGAGATCCCTCTGTGGCCAAGTGGTTTAAAGTGTGCACTAGAGATCCCTCGGTGGCCAAGTGGTCTAAAGTGTGCACTAGAGAGAGTCCTTGGTGGCCAAGTGGTCTAAAGTGTGCACTAGAGATCCCTCTGTGGCCAAGTGGTCTAAAGTGTGCACTAGAGATCCCTCTGTGGCCAAGTGGTCTAAAGTGTGCACTAGAGATCCCTCGGTTGCCAAGTGGTCTAAAGTGTGCATTAGAGATCACACCAACTGTAAGTTCCCTTAAATAAGAATTTTCCCATAAATTTCCTAAAATAGGTTTCTTTTTTGAAAGAAAGAATTTCTCAAAAATAAGTAACCAATGTCCACTTTGGCTACCAACAATGGTTGATTCAACTTGATTGAATTGGGTTTTACATTTCAGTCAAGAATATTTCACTTATACTGAGACATCACCAGCTACAGGTGAAATGGCAGAAATTTTTACCTTTGCAGTATCCTCAGGATAATGTGCGTGTCATGCCTGCTGTGACACAAGGCATCCAGTTTTTAGGTCTCTTTCCAAGGATATAATAACTTTCATTTCTAAATGCCAAGTGCTTGACAAAAGAACAGTCACTAATTATTTTCAAGTCTTGGTCAGACTCGACCAAGATTCAAACCCATGACCCTTTAGATTGAACACTCTACCAACTGAGCTACTGCAGTGGTGTTACCAGCAATGGAAACATAGGTTTACACTATTTGCATAAATACCTAAGCATCACTTTGCCTCGTCAATTTCAGCAATTCAAACGCAGACTTCTTTAAGGTAATTATACAACGGTTTTAAATTTTATCATAACCTGCATTCATAATTCATTTATCACCATTCAAATGAAGTAGAATAAAATAACTCTTATTGTTCAAATGAATATTTAAATCCAACATTAAAATGTAACATCAAACACTAAATTTGTCACTTACTATGATACAGGTAGACAACAATCCTCTTTTTTTATTTCTTTTTTTTTTTGGGGGGGGGGGGGGGTATATGGTGTTTTATGCCTAAGTGAGGAAACCAGAGTCCCCAGAGAAAACCTCCAACCTTTGGCAAGGAAATTGACAAATTTTCTCACAATGGGATCTGTCCCAAGTGGGACACAAACCTAGGCAATGTGATCCATTAAGCCTGCAAGAGGTTTAAATTCAACATTTTGAAGAAAAATTGAAATTTTCATCAAATCAAAAGCTGTTGGATTTTATATAGGGAATGCGAATTTGCAATAAAAATGTTGAAATTCATAATGCATGGAAATTACTTTTGGAAATACTAGTTCTTCAAATGTGCCAAGCGACACTGTAATCTCTCTTGTATGGTAGTTTGGATATCACTCTGTTAAAACTTCTCTCAGTGAAAATCACTAATGTACATGTAACAGGAAAGAGAAAAATGCAGGGTCGGACTGGGGATCAAACCCGGGACCTCCCGCACTATAGGCGAGTACTCTACCACTGAGCTACCCAGACCGCTACATTCCTCCCTTCCTTTTTTTGATTCAATTCCCTTGAATCGAAACCACCAGGTTCCACCCAGGTCGGACGAGCCCCCAAATGTAACAGGAAAAAGAAAAATGCAGGGTCAGACCAGGATCGAACCCGGGACCTCCCGCACTATAGGCCAGTGCTCTACCACTTAGCTACCCAGACAGCTACATACAGACAATTTTTACCCCTAACAGGAGAATTTGGGGTAATTAAGAGTCCCATCCTAGCCAATACACAGAAATGGCTGACCAGGCAATACCCAACCAGAAGGTGAAATAAAGTAGCTTTGATTCAAGGTACTGGTACCGGTAACTGAATCTATAATTGGAATAGAAGAATGACATACAATCATTTCAACAAAACTAGAAACTAATACACAAGCCCCTAAATGTAACAAGAAAAGGAAAAATGCAGCAGCCTAACTGGGACTCAAACCTGAGACCTTCCCAATACTAGCAAGATGCTAGCTTGAGCTACCCAGCCACTTATCCAGCCAGGTCTGCCACATTTTAAAGATATCAAATTTTCAAAAATTATACTGGTAATTTTTAGTTTATGAGAAGGGGTATGGGGCAAAGTTGAGGGGGTGGTGGTAAAAATCTGTTCATTCATTCATATTGATAAACATGTAAAAATTGTTTCGTATTTTACCTGCGTAACTGTATTAAACGGCACAAATACTGGAGACCTCTGGTCCTCGTCAACTGACCGAGTCCGACTCGGACGTTCCAACATTAACTCCATGAATTAAGCGAAGAATATGAACACACACAAGAACTGATAAAGTACTACTCCTCTGTATACACATTGAATAACAACTTCACTTCATACTCGTTAACACAAAACTTCACTCTCAATAGAAATGGGTAATTAACACTTTGAAAGATCCCAAATGCTGAAAATTATTCCAATTACATTTTTTGAAGTTCAAAATTTTTAAAGGAAGAAAATATACCAATCTTAACTTCCCTTTATATAATGCATGTGATAATGTATAATATATCCAACAGAGTGTATATCAGTATATCGGTACCTATAAACTAAATATATATCCTATGTCGGACACTACTAGATATCAAGATGCATAGTTGATGTCACCTGTCCACACCTGTAATCAGGCCATTAATATACAGGTAAGTTTAATTCCAGGTAAATAAGGTGACAATTATGATCAAGATAAAATAACTCCTCCAAAATCATCACTAAACTCCTGTAAGGCGTATATGTCCGACTCCCTGTACAGGGGTATTACACATGGTCCCCCCCACTCAACCATAAAAACTTCCAACTTTATGACAGGTAGTAACGAAGTAGTCTCCCCTTGGGGCATTAATACCTGTGTTTATCAGGTAATATAAATATAAATACTAATGCCCTTCTGACCATCAAACAAATAATTTACATATAACTGTACAGTAGTATTAACTAATCATGCATAAAATGTCGTAATTTACAGGTGTTAAAAATTTAATTATCACTGAAAAAGGACAACAATGCATTAAGTGGACCCCTGCAGTTTTAAGTTTGGTTAAATATGTATAAACATATATTTAAAATGTCCATTCATTCTCTCATTCATTGGGAAAGACCATATTCATTATTACTGTAAATTTTCTTTATGCATGAATGCACCTTTACTATTGGGGCCTTCAAGTGGGGAATGGAGGGGGTGGGAGGGCAATTTATTCTTGACGACAAGTTTACCAAGGACCCCCAAATCCCACTTAGCCATGGAATTGGAGTAAATCAAGAAAACATTTTTCTGTAAGATATATAAATATTCTCTGAGAAAGAATTATGTATATTTTTAAGAAAGACTTTGGTAAAATTATTTCAACCCTATAATGGGGCGGGGGTGTGTATGGTACAACACTATTTATTATTAAAAGGAAGCTCTGACTAAACTTTTCTAATTTCATAATTAAATTAAAATGCACATATGGCTGAGTTGTATATCCATTCATGTTCACCACTATAATAAGTTAACGCATGATTTAGCATGCCACAGAGGATACAATAAACCTTAAACCCATTTTTAATTTAAACGAAAAACCCAATCTGGTTCCAGTTTTACCATCATTAAGATTTTCCTCAACTTTAATTTAGCAAATTTTGTATCTTAATTATGTTGTCAATTTCAAGATCTTTGGGAATTTAAGGTGTCATTATGAAGATCATTTCAAACTTATAATATTTTTGTATTGTAAAACATGAAATTTTCGCGTGCTTGTTATGTTCGCATAATTCGCGAGTTCATAAATATGCGCGAAAATAATATGTGCGAAAATAAATTTGATCGAATAAATATAAATGGAGTTTTACATGAGGGGCTCACGATGGGATTGGGCTCACAACGGGATATCGCGAAAATTTCATGCATTGAAATGACTTTGATACAAATATCGCAAAAATAAAGTGTTTTACAGTATTTTGTTTTTGACAAAAATAATAATTTGTAGTTCAGAAATAGATGGAAAGACTTCCATTTGTACCCTCCACTAAAATTTTAATCTTGACTGAAAAATTTTAAAATGACAGATTCAATATTTCTGTGAAAAATGATTTTTCTAAAATTTTACATAGAATATAATGCGGTGGGGGGTACAAAAAAATAGATTACCAAAATTTGCTAAATTTAGGTTATTGGTAAGAAAAATCTTAGTTAAGAAATGATTGTGATTCTCCTGGGGGCCAGTAACTTCATTGTAGTTTGTATCTGGAGTGGAGGGTACTGACAGGAAAATTACAGGATACAAGATCTTGTTCTAAATACAGTCAAACCTGTCTATAAAGGCCACCCAAGGGAACCAGTAACAGTGGCCTTTATGGACAGGTGGCCTTTATATACAGGTTCAAATAATTTGAATAAAGAACAATTGGGATACAATTTTACTTGGCTTTTATAAGCAGGTGGCCCTTATATAGAGGTGGCCTGTAAGGCAGGTTGAACTGTAATTAATTTAAAACAATAAATCTGTCCACTTAGTATAACTCCGCTTTTAATTTCAGCCACTGACCGTAAATATCAAACAAGAGGCCCATGGGCCTTATACGCTCACCTGATAACTAATGGCTAGCTGATAGATTTAAAGTAAACGTAAATACTAAACCCCAATGACTTTTTTCTTTACATCAAAATGATCATTGTATCAATACCTACAACATTCTAATATACATGCCTATACAAAAAGTTTATAGTTTTCGAGATAATTAACCATTTCGGTATTGTTTTCACATCTGTGACCTTGACCTTTGAACCCATGACCTTTTTCTATACATCAAAATGATCGTTGTATCAATACCTACAACATTCTAATATACATGTCTATACAAAAAGTTTATAGTTTTCAAGATAATTAACCATTTCAATATTGTTTTGCATCTGTGACCTTGACCTTTGAACCCATGACCTTTTTCTATACATCAAAATGATCGTTGCATCAATACCTACAACATTCTAATATACATGCCTATACAAAAAGTTTATAGTTTTCCAGATAATTAACCATTTCGGTGTTGTTTCGCATCTGTGACCTTGACCTTTGAACCTATGACCTTTTTCTATACATCAAAATGATCGTTGTATCAATACCTACAACATTATAATATACATGCCTATACAAAAAGTTTATAGTTTTCGAGATAATTAACCATTTCAGTATTGATTCGCATCTGTGACCTTGACCTTTGAACCCATGACCGTTTACTATACATCAAAACGATTGTTGTATCAATACCTACAACATTCTAATATAAATGCCTATACAAAAAGTTTATAGTTTTCGAGATAATTAACCATTTCGGTATTGTATCGCATCTGTGACCTTGACCTTTGAACCCATGACCTTTTTCTATACATCAAAATAATCGTTGTATCAATATCTACAACATTCCAATATAAATGCCTATACAAAAAGTTTATAGTTTTCGAGATAATTAACCATTTCAGTATTGATTCGCATCTGTGACCTTGACCTTTGAACCCATGACCTTTTTCTATACATCAAAATGATCGTCGTATCAATACCTACAACATTCTAACATACATGCCTATACAAAAAGTTTATAGTTTTGGAGATAATCAACCATTTCGGTGTTGTTTCGCATCTGTGACCTTGACCTTTGAACCCATGACCTTTTTCTATACATCAAAATGATCGTTGTATCAATACCTACAACATTCTAATATACATGCCTATACAAAAAGTTTATAGTTTTCGAGATAATTAACCATTTTGGTATTGTTTCGCATCTGTGACCTTGACCTTTGAACCCATGACCTTTTTCTATACATCAAAATGATCGTTGTATCAATACCTACAACATTCTAATATACATGTCTATACAAAAAGTTTATAGTTTTCAAGATAATTAACCATTTCAATATTGTTTTGCATCTGTGACCTTGACCTTTGAACCCATGACCTTTTTCTATACATCAAAATGATCGTTGCATCAATACCTACAACATTCTAATATACATGCCTATACAAAAAGTTTATAGTTTTCCAGATAATTAACCATTTCGGTGTTGTTTCGCATCTGTGACCTTGACCTTTGAACCTATGACCTTTTTCTATACATCAAAATGATCGTTGTATCAATACCTACAACATTATAATATACATGCCTATACAAAAAGTTTATAGTTTTCGAGATAATTAACCATTTCAGTATTGATTCGCATCTGTGACCTTGACCTTTGAACCCATGACCGTTTACTATACATCAAAACGATTGTTGTATCAATACCTACAACATTCTAATATAAATGCCTATACAAAAAGTTTATAGTTTTCGAGATAATTAACCATTTCGGTATTGTATCGCATCTGTGACCTTGACCTTTGAACCCATGACCTTTTTCTATACATCAAAATGATCGTTGTATCAATATCTACAACATTCCAATATAAATGCCTATACAAAAAGTTTATAGTTTTCGAGATAATTAACCATTTCAGTATTGATTCGCATCTGTGACCTTGACCTTTGAACCCATGACCTTTTTCTATACATCAAAATGATCGTCGTATCAATACCTACAACATTCTAACATACATGCCTATACAAAAAGTTTATAGTTTTGGAGATAATTAACCATTTCGGTGTTGTTTCGCATCTGTGACCTTGACCTTTGAACCCATGACCTTTTTCTATACATCAAAATGATCGTTGTATCAATACCTACAACATTCTAATATACATGCCTATACAAAAAGTTTATAGTTTTCGAGATAATTAACCATTTTGGTATTGTTTCGCATCTGTGACCTTGACCTTTGAACCCATGACCTTTTTCTATACATCAAAATGATCGTTGTATCAATACCTACAACATTCTAATATACATGACTATACAAAAAGTTTATAGTTTTCGAGATAATAATTATAATCAGAGGTAAAAAAAATTAGGTCACGACCTTCACAATTGACCTTGACCTCATTTTGAAGATACTAACAAGAAGATGTCAAAACTGAAAACCCCATGTCATTATCTGGTCAAGTAGTCAAGTTATAACAATTTGAAGCTATTTTACGATTTTTTCAAAATTAAACGCAAAAACGCGTAACCCATTTTTCGACCGAATTTCACAAAATGAACAAACTATAGGCTTAAGACCCTAGAGAAGCCAAATATCTCATCAGATTTTTTCTCCAAAAAATACTTCTGGAGAAGAAGATTTTTTAAGATTTTTGCACCCCTAGGTCACCTTGACCTAGTTATGGTAGCCATGGCAACGCCACGAACAAATCTGAATTGCACCGACCCAGACATGCTTCTGACCAAGTCTCATTGAAATCTGCCAAGTACTTTCAGAGGAGAAGTCGAAAATGTGAAAAGTTTACGACGACAACGACGTGATCAGAAAAGCTCACTTGAGCCTTTGGCTCAGGTGAGCTAAAAATGAACTAAGTCTGTTCACAGAAAGTAGAAGTTGGCAGACTTAAAATCAGTACATGTAATAGGGAAATTATACTGAACTTGCATAAAAAATTTTGAGAGGCTGACTTTAATAGTTGCTTAGAAAACTGTTGGGAAAATTTCCGTTTCAGATGGATGGAAGGAAGGACAGAGGTAAAGCAGTATATCCCTGTCTTCTTCAAAGTGGGTCAGAAGGATGGAAGGAAGGACAGACCCCCGTCTTCTTCGAAGTGGAGGTATAATAATTATAGGATCTATTTAGAGATTAGTGGGCGGATTGGAGTAATGGTGTTTTGCACTCCAGTCAAGATTAATTCAATTACATTGAGGTGGTCAGTTCTTGGATGGTGGAGAAAAACTGAACACCCAGAAAAAAAAAACTAACCTTTGGCAAGCACAGTGACTAACTTTGTCAAACTAGGGTCTGGCTTTGGTTTCACAAAAAATTCTTGACTTAGATTTCCATTAACTTAAACTTAGTAAATTTGGGTAATTTTTTCTTGGCACTACCATAAATAGTAATTTTACACAATGTTTTAAACACAGGCACCTGGGGTCAGGCATTTTATGTTTAATTTATTCTTTTATCGACCTAACAATAATATATTTTGCAATTTTATTATATCTGACAACAATCTGAACTAAATGCATTAGAAATAAATTGATTTTATTGCACTTTAAAATTTTTTTAATTTTCTCTCTATAAAAAATACCTGACCCCAAGTGCCTGTGGTTTTAAGTTGGAATTAATCTTCAAAACGGTACCTTAAATTTCTGAAAAACAAAGTTTTATTGCGTAAACTACCGGTAAGTGGAGGGGAGATTGAGGATTTACATCTACATGTGCATGAAATTTTTTGTGCAACAGGTGTCACAATATTAAAATCTTATATCTAACACAGGTACAGGGAAAACCATGTACAGTGTAGTCATACCGGTAATAGATGTGATGGTCCGACTACTGTAACATTATTCTGAATGATGTTAAATATCTAAATCAAGATTATTTCACTTATAGATATACAGTAAAACCTCAGTTTAATAACCCTTATTAACTCTGTCATCTTGGTTATCCACACACTATAAAGACTCATTTATCAATATTTTTATTTTCTTATTAATAATTAATTTTCTTATTAAACCCTCCCCCCCCCATCGTCCTCTCTCTCACGCACACACACTCCTCTGTGATGTTTTGCCATCTCTCTTTATAATGCTGCCTGTTGGCATCTGTGGATGAGTGGTCTCATGCACAGCACTAGGTCCATACACTCTGGTATTTCTCTACCATTCCATACTATTCTTCACACACACACACACACACACACACACACACACACACACGCACACACACACACACTTAGTGATAAATGTGCATGCCCTTGATATCTTGTAAGCTATTTTGTCATACAATAATTTTTCAACTTTTCATTAATTATTCAAGTTTTAAGTACAGTACAGACCTGTCAAAAGTTTAACACTAAGCTAACAGATTAGAGCAAACACTCTACCAACTGAACTACTGACCAGACCCAGTCAGGGTTCAAACCCACAACCTCCCACTTACGGAGCGAGCACTCTACCAACTGAACTACTGACCAGACCCAGTCGGGGTTCAAACCCACGACCTCCCACTTACGGAGCGAGCACTCTACCAACTGAACTACTGACCAGACCCAGTCGGGGGGCAAACCCACGACCTCCCACTTAGGGAGCGAGCACTCTACCAACTGATCTACCATAGTGGTGAAATAAGAAAATATATTATAGTTCCTTTAATAAAAAATTAAAATACTGTTACAACTTAAAGCAGACTTTATACATGTTCATATATAATTCATTTCAGTTGGTGAAATTTACAGCTTCAACATTTCATTACTTAATCAATTTTAGCGGTATCTAAGTTATGCAGTGTATAACAGGATATGCTATTGCTTTTAATCTGTTTCAAGCCGTGGCCTTGGTCGTTGAGTGGGCTTTGCCACATGCTTGCAGCTAGATCACAGTGCTTCTTGCCACTTAGTTCAAATTCCGCTCAGGCATATCCTAGTATCAGACAGTTCGTCAGTTCACTAGCCAATGGTTGGTGGTTTCTTCCAGGCACTCTGGTTTCCTCCACCATTCCAGTGGAATTCAAACTAAAATAACTTTTTAACTTTTACCTTCAATTTCTATCTAGTCTGTGGTAACTCAGTTGGTAGAGTGCTCGCTCCGTAAGTGGGAGGTTGTGGGTTCGAACCCCGACTTGATTTCACCCAAAACTTGAAAGTTGGTAGTGACTGTTCTTTTGCCAAGCACACAGCAGTACAAAATGAAAGTCACGGTTCTTTTGGATGGGAACTTAAAATAAACAAGGTCACATGTCACGGTGGGCTTGGTGCGATAAAGAACCCTGCTGTATCATGCCATCAGCACAAAAGTTAAAGTCTGTCCCGAGCCATTAGGCCCATCAGGCCGGAGCTTATCCCGGTTTCAGTGGCGTTAAGCGACTGAGAGTACAAGACTCTCCCCTGAATGGGATGCCGGTCCATCGCAGGGTTAACCCCCAGCATTTTGCTGGTACTCATTTATTTTCAGCTGAGTGAACTGGAACAATGTGAAATTAGGTGTCTTGCTCAAGGACACAACACGTCGCCCGGTCCAGGGATCGAACCCACGACCTTCGAATCATGAGTCCAATGCCCTAACCACTAGGCAACGCGCTTCCACCATCAGCACAACACACAGGCAAAATTTCTGCACTTTTGCCTATAGATGGTGATGTCTCGATATAAGTGAAATATTCTTGACTGGGGCGTTAAACACCATTACTCAACTCTCTATCTAGTCTCTAGTACTCTCACCCATTTCTAGAATAGGGTCAAACCTGTCTATAAAGGCCACCCAAGGGAACCAGTAAAAGTGGCCTTTAGGGGCAGGTGACCTTTATTTTCAGGTTCAAATAATATGAAGAACAATTGGGATACAGGTCTACTGGCCTTTATAAGCAGGTGGCCCATATACAGAGGTGGCCTTAAAGGCAGGTTGGACTATATGTACCCTAAATGTTTAAACTATGATTTTCTTATGAAATAGACAACAAATGCAAATTATGTTTGCTAACTTTAGAACCCCTTTAGAAACCTTGAAAGAAATTAATTTAAATTTCAAAGTTTAAATTCAAAGAATATAAACTTCAAAATTGATATTGATATTAAAAACTAAAAAAAAATGGTATGAATTTATGAATTCAAAATACAATGAATTAATTTTCATTTAAAAGTCTAAATTCAAAAAATTTAAACTTCAATACGAATTTCAACATTCAAAACAAAATTTCATGAATTCAAAATAAATTGATTTCATTTAAAAGGGCTAAATTCAAAGATTTTAACCTTCAAAATTGATTTTAACACTCAAAACTTTACAAGTTCATTATTTAGTGAATTTTAGAATTAAAACTTAAAGTTTCAAAAATTTATAATGTTTTAAATACTTTAACAAAAAGTTCCAATATTTACCCTAAAAACTGGTCTTTCCCTGTTCCTAAAGAGAACATTTACTGGCGTATTTACAACTGTTGAATCGATAGAACCACCATTTGAACTCTCAATAGAATTATCCGTTACTTTTGTCCGTTCCAGTAAAATTTCCATTATTTTGTCGAAATAAGTAATCCAGAAACATGAAAAATTTTAAAACTATGTCTCACATGGTAATGATTGTTGTAACACGGTCACCATTTTGTTGTCGTTTATCCCTGAGCACATCAAACCAATCATCACGTACATTAATTAAATCATAAATATTTGTTGTGAACTTGTTAAGGGCAATATTAGGGTGACAGGTTGTGTCAAGTTGAAGCACTCAGTTAAATGCAACAATAAGCAGGTAGGTATAGACATAGTATATATAGATATGTATAGGCGGACAACATTGACCTGCTCGCTTGACCTTTTATTAGGAATATTCATACAGGAGAATCCACCCAATACATGGGTAAAGTTAGCTTTAAACTACGATTCACAATTATAAACAATGTATGCATCACATCATATAGATCAAATAAACACCAGAGTCCCCCAACAATAAATGGTCTGGCTCATAATAAATATTTAAATTAAAGGTCAAGCAGACAGGTTAATGTTGTTTGCCTATACTATATAAAATGTATGAGGTGGTTAATGCCTGTGTCACATATAAAACACATGCTACAAAAATCAATGAACTTTTATCATTTAACAAATATATTAAATAAAGATCAGTAGCACTACCTCCCCATACAGATCTGGGCTAAACTATTAATTTAATTAAAATTGAATATTGAATGGCAAAATTAACACCCTTGTGTGATGGTTGCTCGATGGAGAATGGCGTAAAGTAATAAAGTTTTAAGCCCCAGTCAAGATTCTTTAAATTATATTGAGGCAGTCAGTTTTGGAATGGTTGAGGAAACTGGAGTCCTGGGAGAAAACCACCAACCTTTGGCATTAGCAAGCTGACAAACTTTTTCACCTCTGCATCAAGTAGCATTTAATCTACAAAGGACCAATGTGGTGGCTTAGTTGGTAGAGTGCTCACTCCTTAAGTGGAAGGTTGTGGGTTCGATTCCTTGCTGGGTCTGACTCAAGAATATGATAGTGGATAGTGGCTGTGCCTGGGATAGAAAAACATTGTCTCATCTTTCAATCTCAATCAAGATAGATCTAGCTTTACCTCTTTCATACTTAAAGGCCACTTAAAGGACTGGCTAAAAGTGGTCTTTATTGACATTCATTCATTCATTCATGCATTCATTCATTCATTCATTCATTCATTCATTCATTCATTCATTCATGCATTCATTCATTCATTCATTCATTTATTCATTCATTCATTCATTCATTCGATGTAAAACCCCATTCATTCATTCATTCATTCATTCATTCATTCATTCATTCATTCATTCATTCATTCATTCATTCATTCGATGTAAAACCCCATTCATTCATTCATTCATTCATTCATTCATTCATTCATTCATTCATTCATTCATTCATTCATTCATTCGATGTAAAACCCCATTCATTTCATTCATTCATTCATTCATTCATTCATTCATTCATCATTCATTCGATGTAAAACCCCATTCATTCATTCATTCATTCATTCATTCATTCATTCATTCATTTATTCATTCATTCATTCAATCAATCAATCAATCAATCAATCAATCAATCATCTTTAACAATAAGAGAAAAAAATGAAAAAAAAAATCCTATATGTTCTATTTTCAGGAACAAACCACCTGAATTCAGATATATACCTGGTATATATATATATATACAAATATATGATTTCCTATCATCAAAGTGGAACAAACTTCAACTAATTTTAAAATCTGAATAAAAATCAAACAAAGGCGTTTTTTAAAATGTCATCCTATGACATATATACATAACAGAACAATATAGAATTACTTGTATACATATCATTAAACAGACAGGCAGTTGTAAACAGGTAAATATCTCCAAAAATTGGTGAGCAGCCGCATTGTAAAATTATACCCCTTGAATGAATGACTTGTCCTTAAAGAATACACATTCCAGTAAGGTACCAGTTTAAATTATCTGATTGGAAAATATCTAATAAATTTAATATCATTGTCAATAAATGGGCAGAAATTAGGGTAACCCATTCCCATCCCCCCTTTAAGTCCCGAACATAACATATTCAGGGGTTAAAATTTAGGTACAATCAAACCTGCCTTAAAGGTCACCTCTATATAAGGGTTACCTGTTTATAAAGGCCAGAAAAATCATTCTAATTGCTCTTTATTTATGATTTATTTGGACCTGTCTATAGAGGCCACTTTTATTGGTTTTCCTGGTTGGCCTTTATAGACAGGTTTGACTGTATTGTAATGAGAGGGTTTTGCCTTTGGAAAGCAGGTCCCACATTAAGTTTTGAAAGTCAAATTTCAACTTTTAAATGTCCATGTATCCATGTGCAATTATGTTATCACAGAATATCTGAAAATCAGGCCATGAAAAAACCGACATGTCTTTTTTACAGTTTAAATATCAAGGTTCCTAATGCAAAATAAAACGGTCCCAGACCTCAGACTCAGGAAATTTTGAACCCCTGATATTTTTAAAGGGTGGGTGGAATTAATTTTGCTTTATGCACTAGTCAAAATTTTTAATGATAAGACGACTACAAGCAGTTTTGTAACTGTGGAGAACACCAGAGTTCCTGGAGAAATTCGCTATTACCTTCATTCAGCAAGAAACATGACAGTTTCCAGTTAAAATGATAGAGCATACATTGCTTGGATCAAAAGCAAATGTGTCTTAAATGAATGATGAATAAATCCCCTTATCCCCTTAAAAATTCACTTTTATCCCAATGTATCTCTTTACAAATATTAAAATTTTAGCACATGTTCAGTGCATTTAAATAACAGTTTGCCATTAATAATTCCTTTTCAATATTTTAAAAACAATTGGGGTGAGTTGTTCGAAGCCTGATTAGTTTAATCAACTGATTAGTCAAAAATTGAATTTCGCATTTTTTTAATTATGTTGTGAAATTAAACTTGAAAATTTCAAAAATAGATAGAATTTCACCAAACTTGAGTACATTGTTATAAAAAATGAATTTGATGATGTTATTTTGATTTTAATTGATTTTTTTAATTTGCATTAATCACTAATCAAGCTTCCAACAACTGGCACCTGGCGATAAAAGTTCCATTAATAGAACATTGATGTTAGTTGTTTTATTGAAAACACTGATTTATGAAAATTCTTCTTAAACCTTTATGGTCTTATGGTCTAATGTGTGTGTTGACTTTCTTGCAAACTTAGGTGGCAAATAGCCAATGGTATTTGATTACATGGATTGATTAAATCATTGCACTTTGCACTCTTTTACGCCACATCAGCAATTTTTTGAAAATCATTAACTAGTGTCCAAATTTTTGTCATTTTTGTTGGCATTTTGACTCATAAACATTACAAACTTACCCGAAAAAGTAATTTCAAAACACAAATTCATCACCCCACAAAATTGTATTTTTTCTAAGAGTAATGAAAATTGGATACCACGAAAATAAATCATTTCACATCAATCAATATTTGTCATTCTGTCATGGTACCACTGTGGTAGCTCAGTTGGTAAGAGTGCTCATTCCGTAAGTGGGAGGTTGTGGGTTCAAACCCTGACCGGGTCTGACCCAAGACTTGACAATGGGTAGTGACTGTTCTTTTGCAAAGCACTCTGCATTACGAAATGAAAGTCATGGTTCTTTCGGATGGGAACTTAAAATAATAGTGGTTCCATATCAAGATAGGCATTGCAAAATAAAGAACCCTGCTGTATAATGCCATCAGAGCAACTCACAAGCAAATTTTCTGCACCTTTGCTTAAAGCTGGTAATGTCTGGATATAAGTGAAATGTTTTTGACTGGGACCTTAAACTCCATACTCATACATTCACTCATTTCGTCACAGATTACAATCCATTCATTTCACTGTGTTGACAAAAGAAATAAAAAATGTACCATTTGAAAAGCAACAAAGACTTGATGTTTAAATTAATTTCTGTTGTTGTTGTTGTTGTTGTTTTGAATGCTGCTTAATGTCAAATCAGCAATTTTTCAGCTATTTGCAATAAGAACTACTTTATTAATCTCTATGGATTAATCTATAAACAAGTTTGTGTATGCATTTGAAATGTGAGCATGTTTTATGGTCTGCCTTGTACCAGCATGCATTCAGGGCGGTTTTAAGGTGCTAGCTCACTGAGACAGTATGCCACAGACAAGTGTATTACTCCCCCAGTCACACTATTCTGACACCGGGTAAACCAGTAAAAGGCCTACGGCAAGGAAAATTTACTTTCCCACATGTGGCCTGGTCAGGACTCGAACGCACATCGGTGAGAGACCCTAAATTTGTTGACTGACGTCTTATCCATTAGGCCACTGTGGCCTCTAAATTAATTTTTGTGATAAGAGTAATTAAAATTTGTATCTTATTATGATTGATACATGTAAATTACTAATGTGGTGTAAAACAACATGAAACCAAAAAATCCTTAATTCCAGACTCTTAACAGACTGTATTTTGATAAAGAAAATCAACATACACTTAGAAATGATAAAAAAGAGGCAAAAAAAAGTAAATTAAAGAAAAGGTATTTTGATAAAGAAAACCAACATGCTGTGATTAAAAAAGCTAAAAAGGCAAAAATAAATTAAATTTAAAGAGAGACAGCAGAGTTAGTTCCCTTGAATAAAGAACATGACTACCACCTGTCAGAATGCAAGCTAATTTGTTAAGTTTTAATGATGTTTGTAAAGTGTTTAACACAATATAAATTTATTTTTGTTTATTCAAGAGAAGAGAATATTTCTGATTTATGGATTGAATGAATAAACTTGTCTCTTTATGCAAGGGTTTCTGAAAATCTTCATTTGTACAAATTTATGACTTATGCTGACTTTTACAATGCTAACACTGACCATCAATTCTTATAAGTTAAAAATAACAACCGAGACAACCACCCAGACAACCACCCAGACAACCAGTGGAGAAATACACATTGAGACAAAATCTGCTATCAAGTTTAAACTAGAACATTATACTTGTATCAGAATGCCAGTTTATATGTTAGGTAGAGTACAAAAAGAGAGTTGAGTAATGGTGTTTAACGTCCCAGTCAAGAATATATTATATATTACTTATATTGAGACATCACCAGGTATAGGTGAAGGTGCAGATATTTTGCCTGTGTGTTGCGCTGATGGCATTATACAGTAGGGTTCTTTATCTTGCCAAGCCCACTGTGACACGGGACCTCGTTTATTTTCAGTTCCCATCTGAAAGAACTGTGACTTTCATTTCGTAATGTCAAGTGCTTGGTAAAAGAACAGTCACTACCCACTTTCAAGTCTTGAATCAGACCCAGCCAGGGGATCTTACCCATGACCTCCCACTTACAGAGCAAGCACTCTACCAACTGAGCTACCACAGTGGTGAGTTCGAAAAACATATTTTTTAAGCCACAATCAAGATTCTTTGGATTGTATCAAGGCAGACTGTCTTAGGATGGTGGAGAACTGGGATAATGATGTTTTATGCCCAAGTCAAGTAAATTTAACTTATATCGAGCCTGTCAGTTCATGAATGATGAAGGAAACCAGAGTGTCTTAAGAAGCTATAACCTTTGGCTTACTCGCATCTGGATCTGTCTTGAGTGGGATTCAAAATCCATAACCTTGAGCAAGCAAATTTCAAGCAAACTTTCTAACACTAAGATCTGTATGAGATAGATTCAAATCTAACCAGTGAGAGACAAAATGTAATCCATCCATTATAAGAGAGAGATGAGGGTCATGCATTGGGTACTTCAGATAACAATGCACCATGTCACTACAGGATTGCCCTGAGTGCATTGTAAAGGTCGATATATCTGCCGGTTCACCTAAAGCTGGCGACATCTCAAAACAAGTGAAATATTCTTGACTGGGACCATGTCACCACATGATTGGCACATTAAAAACCCTCCCTGCACATTGCCCTGAGTGCACTGTAAAGGTCATATCTGCCACTTCACTTAAAGCTGGCGACATCTCAAAACAAGTGAAATATTCTTGACTGGGACCATGTCACCGCAGGATTGGCACATTAAACCCTCCCTGCACATTGCCCTGAGTGCACTGTAAAGGTCGATATATCTGCCGGTTCACCTATAGCTGGTGACGTCTTGATATAATTGAAATATTCTTGACTGGGACCATGTCACCGCAGGATTGGCACATTAAAAACCCTCCCTGCACATTGCCCTGATTGCACTGTAAAGGTAGATATATCTGCTGGTTCACCTATAGCTGGTGTCGTCTCAAAACAAGTGAAATATTCTTGACTGGGACATCAAACTCCACTCTTCAATCAATAATCTTTTGAGGTTAGTCTCATCAAAGGGCAGATAACTCTTTAGAGGCCACAGTGACCTTTTAAGGTTAATCTTTGAAGGCTAGAGAAGATCTGGACACTAACTAAAAAATTTCAATAAAGACATTTACCTTTAAGTTATAAACACTGCTAGCCATCTCCAATTGTTATATATTATATCCATTGCATATTGAATAATAATGAATTAATAATTATTAATAAAACAAATATTAATTCACAAAATTGAACATTCCATTTTACGAAATCCAGAACTTTGTAAGTAAGTAATCCAAAAAAAATATCCGTTATGTTCTGGCTTAGGATCACACTTTCTATAAATCTAAAAGAGGTACATGAAAGGGAAAAATCGAATTAATTAAAATATCTAATTCCTTAAAGTTAAAAAATTTAATTCATTTTGATTTTCTAAATTCTACTTTAAATTAATTTATGATGCCAAATTTTATATTTCAAATATTTCAAATTAGGATTTTTTTTTTACATTGGAGTAAAATTGCAATTGCTTAACTATTCAATATTGACCTTACTAGAGCATGTTCTGTCATATTTTTTTTTGTTTTAATCCAACAGGGACGAGGCATTTTAAAAGCTCTATAATAAACTTTAAAAATCGGATAAAGATTTACTTACTTAGAAGACAGAATAAAATAGGTTTTTCATGTAAAACTATTGATCTTATGTAGACTGGTATTATTAGCACTCTAAGTACTTCACCAAAACAAATAGATCATGCCTTAGTCTTAATCCCGCCGAAATAAAGAGGCGAAAACACTTTCCTCGCTGAATTGAAACAAAAAATATGTATGGTATATTATCGATAGTGTACTCTGACTTGGAGACCAACCATATTGTAAATTTCCTTTTAAAAACATCATGCGTTACGGTAATCTTAATTTCGCGGAATTAAAATAAAAAATATGAAGAAGACGAAAGTGCTTTCCCAGCAGAATTGAAACAAAAATATGTATATTACCGGTAGTGTATTCTGACTTGGAGACCAACCATATTGTAAATTTCCTTTTAAAAACATCATGCGTTAATCTTAATCCTGCGGAATTAAAATTAAAATATTTAGGAGACGAAAGTACTTTCCCCGCAAAATTGAAACAAAAATATGTATATAAGTGTACTATTGGTAGAAGACCAGCCCAAATGTAAATGTAGTCTTCATTACATTCCACATGTCAACCCCGATGTACTCTTTTTGATATCTTTAATTTATGTTACATAACAAATGTTTTTTTAAAAATCTTTTAAAAATATTTTTAAAAAGTTTAAAATTTTTCAAGTAGGTCTTTTGATTTCAATTTAAATGTCAAGATATATTTGACATGGGAAACAGTTAACTATAAATGACAGGTGTATACAGTCAAACTTGTCTATAAAGGTCACCCAAGGGAACCAGTAAAATGGCCTCTATGAGCAGGTGGCCTTCATAAACAGGTTCAAATAATATGAATAAAGAACAATTGGGATACAATTCTACTGCCCTTTATAAGGAGGTGGCTCTTTAAAGAGGTGACCTTTAAGGCAGGTTTGACTGTACACATTTATTCTTTTATCACCAAGTAAGTGGAAGATCATAGGTTCGAACCTGGGCACGGATCAGACCAAAACTTAAAAAATAGGTAGTGACTGTTGTTTCACTAAGCACTTGGCATTTAGATATGAAAGTCACTGGGTTCTTTTGAAGGAACTTAAAATCCAATGCCCCATGTCCGAAGAGAAATGGCATGTTTAAGGACCCTCCCTGCACACTGCCCTGAGCATGCCGAAAAGGTAAAAATTTCAGCCACCTTATCTATAGCTGGTGACATCTTGATATAAGTGAAATTTTCTTGACTGTGACACGCAACCTAATTCCATTAATCAATCCATTATTCCTTTATCACTAACGTGGGAGCTCAGATAATAAGAGTGCTAACTGTATATCGGAGGTCAGGAATTCAAATCCTGGCCGGGTCTGATCAAGACATGAAAATAATGGTATACCAGTACAATACAGATTAGAAATGCTTGTTCAACTCGCACATCACATGAAATTCTGTATCTTTCAATTAAGATAAATTAAAAAATGGTGCCTCATTTTAAAAATAAAAGTTGCTGATGAGGTCTTAAACCTGACACAGAAATTGTAAAATTTACTATAGCAATATTGTACTCTTATCTATAAAATGAGTTATTTCCCTTATCAACATGCTCTAAATAGTTTTAAGATAATTGTAATTGATATGTAAACCCAATTTACATGACACAAAGGGAGATAACCACATTTATATTAAACTTAGGTCTCATTAAATACTTCGGCATTTCCCATAGGGTCCCATGTTAAATTGGTCAGATTTATGACATCACTGTGAGTTTCTGTAAGTAATAAGAATATTAAATGATATACGATTTGAAGCGGAATTAAAAACACTTCAATAATCAGTTGAAAAAATAGTAAATTACTGTTGATTTTTTTTTTGCTAAATGAAATTATATGCGAACCACATGGTAAACACATTTTTCCTGCTTGTGATTATTTGAACCTACCGGTAACCCAGATCCTATCGACCATTTTACAAATAATTCACATATAATGTAGATTACTTTAATATTGCGAGTATCAAATTTCGCATACTTACATCTGAGCTTCATTTTGCGAATACATGTATTCGTGTCCACAATCCAGGTTCATATTTAACTTCATGTTTTGTTGGTCATTTCTTAATGTTCCATAGTCATTTTAAAAAGTTGAAAGGGATTTTCAATTCAGCCTCGTCAGTCAGTGTTTAAAGGGAAAATTCAAAAGAACCTTGTTACTTACAGTGAAGTTCCGTCAAGACTTTTTTGTAAACGGTTGAAAGGAAACGTTAATAAAGCCTGTTTAACTTTCAATGAAAATTTCAATGGAACCTTGGAAGTAAAACCTTGCAAGTTACGGCAAAGTTTACGATTTACTTTATTGCATCTAATATGACATACTTTTAGGACGGCTATAGTCGATTGTCGTCAAGTTTTAAATTTGACCTAATAATTTTTGCGATTCTGGGAAAATTCGCGTGATATTTGAATTTGCGACTGAGAGTCCTCGCGAAATTTAATAATTCTCTCGCAAAAAAAAAGTAATCTACAGTACCTTAACATTACCAAATTTTTGTTATAGCACATTTGTTTGGTGTATCTCCTAATTTCCAATCAATTGCTTTACAAATAAGATTTATGTGCAAGATTTTATCAGCTCTACCCCTAAATATTAGCAATCCAATGTTTCAAAGGTACTATTTGGAACCAGGGCCATTTGACCTTTTGTGACTGGGAAGTGTTTAATGAGACCTATGAACATTAATTTCAGAGTTATTCCCCTTACCAGCCTGCTATTGATAATTATGCCTATTAACTGGACTACATGTATTAATGTCAATATTTAAAATTTTACATTAAAACATTGTCTACACACCATCTCAAATAATAAACATTTAACATATAGATTACAATAATTAAACTTAATAGGGTCAGTGATCACAAATCTTGATATTATATACATTTAAAACTAACCGAGACTTATGGGAACTGGTCCCGGTTTCACAATCATTCCTTAGTTAAGATTTTCCTCAACTTAAATCTTGCAAATTTTCAAATCTTTATAATTTTGCTAATTTTCAAGATATTGAGGAATTTAAGGTGTCATTTTTAAGTTCACTTCTAGATTTAAACATCTGCATTTAGTTTTGACAAAAATATTCACCAGTAGTTTCAAAAAGAGATTACAAAAATTTGCCAGGATTGCCCTGGATACCAGTATATTTGACGTCTCATAGTTCCATGTTCCTTTCACACAATTTTGATTACACACGTGGCGGGTGTAGCTAGCTAAACAGGAGGTGCTTAACCTTCAGGAGCACCCGGCCTCACTTCCCTGGTGGAAGTTCACGTGTCTAACCTAACTTGTCAGTTCCAAAGTTTTTACTTTGCTTCTTGATTGTGATTCGGACATGGATTAGTATGTTTGTTTTTGACTAAATTTAAGTTAAGGAAAATCTTAGTTAAGGAATAATTGTGAAACTGGGGGCTGGGTATATTTATAACAGATTTATAAGTACATGTTGTATATATTTAATTAGGCCATAGTCAATTTAAATTAAGAGGAATTTATACAACATGGGTTTTCTTTAGTAACAATTGTCTAACAATATTGTGAAAACATTAATTTTATTTTTATTTATTTTTTATTTTTTTTTTTTTATTTATTTTTTTTTTTTTTGTGGATAACCTGCCCACAAATTTGCTTCTCAAAATAAAAGTATAAAAGTATTCCAGAGCATTCTTTAGCACATGAGTAGATGCGATTTTTCTACTTGTCTAATAGATCAAGCCCATTTTCATGTAAAGGAAGACAACTCTGGCAAAACAAAAATTTACTTTCACTTTTTTATTTGAATTGTCTCCCTTATTGTTCAACAATCTTGGTCACATTAACTCTTGAATGTATTTATATTTTGTCCATGTACTTTGAAATGAAAATGATTTTATTAATTACAATTCATGTAGGATATTGTAAATATCTAACATCAATATTTGGTCTTGGTCAGTGAACTATAACTTGATTTCCTAATTGTCAAATTTATTATCAAAAATAAATTTTATGACCCAGAAAAAAAAACATGAATAAAAGTTAGCAAGTTCACATTGTTAATAATCACAAGGTGGGTTTTCTGACAGACAAAAATAAATGGGGCATAAGATTTAATTTTATTATACGTATAACACAAATATTATGTCTAAAAATATATGTTATTTTTATATCCCTATTTTCTTTTTATATTAAAAAGGTCTATCATAAAATGATCTAAAATAGGTCGACCCTAAGATGCTATTAAAAAGGTGCTACCCTAAGATGATCTTTGAAGCCATTTTTTATTTCCCAAAATTAAATTTATCATTTAAACAAAAATAGAAAAACTTGCACATTTGATATGTATGTGCATAAAGTATGTGTGTGTGTGTGTGTGTGTGTGTGTGTGTGTGTGTGTGCGTGTGTGTGTGTGTGTGCGTGTGTGTGTGTGTGTGTTTAAAAAAATTATTTTTGACTCATAAAATCTCATAAAAATGTTTTAAGAATGCATAGATCTGAGAACATACCTGGTTCAATAATTACCTGTGCTTATATTGCATTAATTAAAATGTTATTACACCTGTAATTAATATGTACTCATTAACAGGTGCCCTTAGTCCTTAAGACGGAAATCTATTGCAAATTTTACGACACAATTTTGATTTACATTAGATAACAGATCCCAATTACATGAGCCTACAACCAAAAAAAAATCTGAGAAAAAAATCTGTAAAAATCAAAGGTGTTTGGATTCTGATTTTAATGATTACAGTCAAACCTCCTTTAAAGACCACCTCTATATAAGGACCACCTACTTGCAAAGGCCAGTAAAATTTTACGTCGAATGCTCTTTAGTCATATTATTGAAACAAGGATATAAGGACCACTTGCCCATAAAGGTGTTTTACTGGTCCCCTTGAATGGCCAGGTTTGACTGTATACTCAAATTTCAATCTTGTTGTGGGTTCAATACCCAACCGGGTCTGCAAGACTTGAAAGTGGGTTGTGACTGTTCTACAGCACAATGCGCAGGCAAAATTTCTGCACCTTTGCCTATAGCTGGCCACATCTCGATATAAGTGAAATTTTCTTGACTGGGACATTAAACATGATTACTCAACTCAACTCAACCCTTTAGTTATGTTATTGAAACACGTATATAAGGACCACCTGCCCATAAAGGTGTTTTACCGGTCCCCTTGAATGGCCTTTATAGTCAGGTTTGACTGTATAATCAAGAATTAATCTCTGTTTGTTCCAGAAGCTCAGTTGGTAGTGTTCTGAAAGGTTTTATATGTGGGAGGTTGTGGGTTCAAACCATAGACAGGGTCTGACCAAGACTTGAAATAGGTAATAACTACTCTTTCACCAAGCACCAGGTATTTAAAATTGAGTCACAGAGTGCTTAGTAAGAGACCTTATCAACTGATGCCCGGTCCGTGTCACAAGCAGGTGTGGCATATTAAAGAACCCTACTGGCACAATGTCCTGAGAGCACTGTAAATTGAAAAATATAGCTGGTGACTTCTTGATATCAGTAAAATATTCTTGACTAAAAGAACATAAAACACCATTCAATCAAACTTTTCTTGTTGGTTAATGGTTTTCTCCAGGTACTCAGGGTTCCTCCATCATCTTAGAAATGACCTTGAAACAACCTTGACTAGAGTATAAAACACCATTCTAACCAACCTGATAAACCTATTAAATCATTAGTTATATTGAGATGCTTACTGGTAAGTTGGCATTACAGCATTCAGACCTATGATAACCAGTGATGACATAACGCCTACCATGCTTAAGCCATGCTTAAGGCATCAACTATAACCATGTGTACTCTGAAAGCCCCCCACCCCCACCCCCTAAAGGCAGATACTAGTGTGAGAAAGTTTATTAGTTTGATTGCCGAAGGTCAGTAAGTTTTCTTTTGGCACTCCAGTTTCCTCCATCATCTCTGAACTGACTGCCTCGATATAAGTGGAAGACTCTTGACTGGGACGTAAAACTCAATTACTCTACTCTTATAACTAAGTGAGTTACTATGGTGATGTGATAACCAAATTTGTTTGATGTTACAGCAGGTATAAATATGTGGTGATCATTGACGCATAAGATCAGGAAAAAATAATATTAAAATTGTAGATGAAATTATTTGATAAATGTTATTATATTGACATGCATTAATACAAATGAATTCAGATTCAGATTCAGAATAAATTCTGATTAAAAAAAAAACTTTATACAGGAAAATGTGGAAAAAAGTTAAGTTTTAGGTTAAAAAAAACTCGGACACAGAATGGGTAATAAAATGGTGTCCTGTTTCAGTGCTAGGACATGTCTGATCACTTGTGGTAGCAACACTTTGTGCCATAAAGGATAGTTATCATAAATGACTAGATGAACATCTCTAATCAAACCAGAGACCACTGCAGTAGCTCAGTTGGTAAAGTGCTTGTTCCGTAAGTGGGAGTTTGTGGGTTCGAACCTGACCAGGTTTGACCCAAAACTTGAAAGTGGGTATTGACTGTTCTTTCACCAAGCACTTGGCATTTCAAAATGAAAGTCACATTTCTTACAGATGGAATCTTAAAATAAACGAGGTCCTGTGTCACGGGAGGCACAGCATGCTAAAAAACACTGCTGAATAATGTCATCAGCGCAATGCACAGGCAAAATTTCTGCACTTTTGCATATAGCTGGCAACGTCTCGATATAAGTGAAATATTTTTGACTGGGACGTTAAACACTATTACTCAACTCAACTCCAATCAAACAAGAGATGAAAAAAAGTTTTGATTAATATGCAATGACACTTATTTTGCTATATAAGAAACTTTCTATCTAAATTCAGTCAAACCTGTCTATAGAGGCCGCTTAAGGGAACCAACAAAAGTGGCCTTTATGGACTGGTGGTCCTTATATACATGTTAAAATAACAGGAATAAAAAGCAATTTTGATAAAATATTAATGGCCTTAAAAACTGATGGCTCTTAAATAGAGGTGACCTTTAAGGCTGGTTTGACGGTGTTATATTTTTTGTGAAATTTAAAGAGCAATATTTACATTTTGTCTGTTTTCTGTCTTCTACACAAGGTTTCAGAGCAATTGCGTTCATATCGGCTATGAACTGCAAGATCTACCTTGGTGACGTCACGGGAATTCCATTCACAACAATCGGCGTATGTGACGTCACGGGAATTCCATTCACAACAATCGGCGTATGAATACACAATATGAAATACACAAAACCGGAACTTTTTATTGATTGTTTGCATAATTGTGATTATTTATTACAAAAATAATTGTTTTTAAAAAAAATTGAACAATTTAGTAGAAATTTTGTATGCAATTTGTTGTTTTTTCCACGCACTATTTTGTCCTAGAATTTCTGGCGCTAAACTGCACAGCTGATCAGTTGGATCTGCTGTTCCATCAGCTGTTCCGTTAATCGAAAATCTTTGTTGACAAAGCGCGGAATTATAATTTTCTAAAATGATTTTGAACCAAGAAAAAGAAAAGAAAATAGTTTTAAACGTAAATATAACAATTGAACTGTTTAGAAATGCGGTTCATAGTCGATATGAACGCAATTGATATGCAAGGCAAACTAATCATAACGCGCTAACGCGCGTTATTCAGTTTGCTTGCATATCAATTGCGTTCATATCGACTATGAACCGCATTTCTAAACAGTTCAATTGTTAATTCTTTGTTTTTTGAAACTACTTTCCCTGTTGTAAAGTTATCAGATTGGCATCTAGCATTTATTAAAAGGCTTGTATAACCATTTAATAACCACATTAATACCACATCAATGGTCATTCAACTGCATTGACCACATAATAAACCTGGGGAAATAATGGTCAGTTCACTTAAACACCCATGATTGACCATAAAGACTTAAAATAAATAGTAATGGTCATTTGGTCTTAAGACCCCAAAATCATATCATATCTTACATCAAAATGGACATTTAAATTTCATTTGAGAGATTTTAAGTATGCAAATATTGATATATGAATTATTTTTAAATTTCTTTATCAACAATCTCTAAAAAAGACATTTTAAATTTAATGTAAAGAGTTTTAAACATTTATGCCAAACATTCTGTAATTAGGTTTTATTCATTGTTATTGAAATCCTTAAGAAAATTCTTCAAATCATGGTCTTATAATACACTCCTTTTGGGGCATGATTATTGTTAAACTTAATTGACGTATGGTATCGCAGATCATGTCTTTTATGTTCCGACACTGGCCCGCCATCACAGTATCAAAGCAGTGTCACAGCAACTAATGATGTACTAGTATCAGTGATGTCAGTAAATGGCGCAATTCAGGTCCAGTTTTCATTCTATTTGTGTGTAATTCAAACATGCCGGGCCTTTGACGGAACATTGTGGGCATGGCTGGCGAATAGTCAATTTGAGACAAAAAAAGGTAAATGGACTTCTGACACACTCTTGATACCGAAATATTAAAACTAAAAACATGGACCAGGGTTAATGGCCCAAAGACAATATTTTTAAAGGCCAAAATCATTATATTAGGGTCGTTGGACCAAGAGCCTCTTCTAGACTAAACATTTCCCTCCTACAAGCAATAACTTACTAGGGCTAATCAAAATGAGACAGGGAATCAAACTTCCCTGGCCCCTGAGGTCCAGGACCTATTGATTTTAAATTGAGACCCATGAAACTTAAACTGTTAAAGTCTGATTGACCTGCCGTTTTACCAGAATAATTCTACTAAGTCTACATGATATATGACTGCTTATGAATCTACCAACGTGGAAATTGGACTTTATGTTGGACCTATCAAAAATAAGGCCGAAAGGGGTCCTGGACCTTTCGTTACAAAACATTATTTTGAACCCACCACCCCCACCCGCTTGGAGAGGTTAAAGGGGTCAGCTCAAACTAGCCACGCTACAGAATTTTAAAATCAATATAACCTGGACATTATTTACAATAGTAATCTGGATTTACCTTTAGTAAACAAAAGTGAAGATCTTGTAAACAGCTAAAATAAAACAAACTATAGACTTTATATATAACTAAACCCTTAAAATGTGTTAAATAATATATACCATGTTAAAATAGAAGGACTGGTAAATAATATTTATACCATGTTAAAATAGGGCTGGTATGTATAAGGTAATACTTGGCAAACTTGATCAAATTTAAAATTTTAAATATAGAATTTGATTTTGAATGCATGCCAGATATATGAGATATGTATGTATACATACAAATATATACCAATATACTATACTGGATATATATATAAGCCAAACCTGTCTATAAAAGCCACAAAAGGGAGCCTATTAAAGTGACCTTTATGGGCAGGTAGTCATTATATACACAGGTTCAAATAACCTAAAAAAAGCAATTAGGACAAAATTTTTCTGGCCTTTAAAAGTAGGTGGCTCTTAAACAGAGGTGGTCTTGAAGGCAGGTTTAACTGTATACCGGTATTATAAAAAAAAATCATTTTTATCCTAATCTACTGACTTATCAAGCACACCGTAACGAATAACATGACATGTTGTTATGGTGTGCTTGATAAATTCCTGAAAATATCAAAACATTAGCGAAATGTCACCTGTGACCATTTTATTACTTTCAATATTTCCTACCACCTGTAAGACTTTATTTCAAACTTTGCATATTTTTATATTTTTAAAATTATTATTTCATGTAAGTTTCATGGATTCAGTAATTTTGTAATAGAATCAACCTATATTTTTAAACAGTGCTTTAAATTCACAGATTTATCGATCAGTTTCGAACACCACACCTTTTTGAAACCCTGTTTTCTTAATACAGTAATTTAAGCAAAATTAAAAATTATCGTTTTTTACTTTTCAAATTTTTAAGAAATTTACCGTACAAATCTCACTTCTTTAAAGCACACCTCTTGTTTACATTTTCACTACAATATATATATATATGTATGTATGTATGTATGTATGTATGTATGTATGTATATTGGAACATTTAAGGGCATAGATTACTGTTTAGATTTCTAGATAACATTTCGTATTTATTCAATCTTTGTTGTAAACAAGTATGAGTCAAGTTTTTCAATTTTTTGCAATATCTGTATATTAAAATAAAATCTATTATCCATGAACATGAGTAATACTACATAATGCCGATGTATGAATGCATAACATGAAAAGGAAAAAATACAGCAGCTAAACTGGGACCTGAACCTGGGACCTTAACACTCTAATGATTGAGCTATTGAGCCTGGTATGCCACATTCCTCCCTTCCTTTTTTCGATTCTACTACCTTGAATCAAAACCACCAGGTTCTACCTTAAGACCAACCTGTTGGTCGGCTGCTTTCAAGGGTCGGGTATGTGCCCAAAATGTAACAGGAAAGGGGAAAATGCAGTAGCCAAACCAGGACTCACACCTGGCACCTTCCCAATACTAGCGGAACACTCTACCGATTGAGCTAATTGGACAGCTGTTGAGTCCAACCTACCCCAAATTTTACAAACTTCAAGTCCGACCCACCCCAAATTTTACAAACTTCAACAGATAAAATGCAAATATATTGACAAAACAATAAGGATTGAAATATCATGAATAGTGGAATTAATAAGAACACTGCTTAAGGACTCTTGTATACCGGTACTAGCCTACCCTTGTTGCAGACTAGGAGTAAAATTCGGTAAATTCTGATCGTAAAATCAACAGTAAAGATCTGATTTCATTGCTTTTTCCTCTTTTTTTGGCACCTGAAGATCCTGATTGACACTTTTGTAACCATGACATTGAGAAGCCATTTTTAAACAAATGTACAACAATGGATTCCTGTCTTGCAGTCTCTTGGACAGTATTAAGACCACAAGCCTGTGATTAAAACTTTGGCTTACACTAAGTTGAAGGAAGTTGATATTTCACTATATACATGGACTAGAAAACAGTTAAAACTTAATTTTCAGAAATTACCAGAAGTTTGTTTTTTTTTAAATCCTAAGTTTAAAACTGGCAACTGTATAGTTGTAATTTTAGCTTCAAAATAGTACAACTTAATGCCAAAATTGTAAGAGTAGGCAAGTATGCTCTGGCTACACTTGAAGTTGCTGTCATCAACAAGACTGAAAGATTTCTCAAAATAAGTTTTCAGTTTTCACATGCACACAAACTTCAGCTCACTCGCTCACACACACACATGTACACACATACAATTACACATGCACACAAACACACATACACACTAAAATGGTGTCATTTAAAAATTCAAAAACAATGTTGTATGTAAAATTGTTGCATGCAGCAGTTAATTAAATATTTAAAACTTCCAGCTGGGTTTTACTTTGGTCATAATAAAACTTTTAATACACAGGGTCCCCTTTCACAACTTTATCTAAATATTGACTTTCTCAGATAGGGTTTTTATTGATAAACTTGTAACAATCAAGGACCTTTGTATAGCCCAACAACATTGACCTACCCGCTTGACCTTTCATTGGGAACATTCATATACAAGATAATCCACCCAATACATGGGTAGTATTAGGGTTCAAAGTTAAAACATAAACAATGAAAGTTTACCATGATGAATTAAACATCCTGTGTTCCCTATTTATAAATGAACTTGTCTATTATAAATATTTAAAATTAAAGGTCAAGCAGACAGGTCAATGTTGTTTCCTTTTTCAGTCAACTACCCATAAATTATACACTAGTATGTATCTTGACTTCCATTTACCTGTTGTAGGTACAAAATGGTTTAGTACTCAACTAAGAATTACAAATACACCATTATTAGCACTTTCTATATAATATTTTATATGCAAGTGTGTTAAAATGTATGTTTAAATTTCTTAATAAACCATATATGCAGTAAATCATAAATGCTATACATTTATATAACACTAAGGAAGCTATGCTTGCTTCCTATGTGGGAGGTCGTAGGTTCAAACCCAGGCGGGGTCTGGTCAAAACTTGGAAACAGGTAGTCACTGTGCTATAGCCATGCACTCAGGATTTAGAAATGAAATTCATGGTGTCTTTCTAAAGAGACCTTAAAAATCAATGCCCTGTTTTACAGCAGGCTTGGATTGGCAATTTAAAGTACTCTCCCTGGTAAAATCATTGAACCAGAACTGGGGAACGATAACATAACTGCGCCACCCCCAGATTATTCCTGTAAAGTTTCATCAGTATCTGATGGACAGTGTTGAAGAACTGGTCTTGTGTGACAAGCAGACAGATGAATGGAATGAATTACATCCTTTAGGGATTTCTCTTGGAGTGAGGGGAGGCACATGTGGGAAGGGCATTGGGGTAATTACTACACCTCCCACTGATTATTTCTGTAAAGTATCATCAGTATCTGATGGACAGTATTGAAGTACAGGTCTTCTGTGACAAGCAGATAGATGAACAGAATGAATTACATCCCCTTATGGATTTCTCTGGGAGAGGGAGAGTACATGGGGGAGGGGGTGGGGTAATTACTACACCTCCCACTGATTATTTCTGTAAAGTTTCATCAGTATCTGATGGACAGTATTGAAGAACAGGTCTTGTGTGATGAGCAGATAGATGGACAGAATGAATTACATCCCTTATGGATTTCTCTGGGAGTGGGGGGAGCACATGGTGGAGGGGGTGGGTTAATTTATACTGTGCCACCTACCTGACTGTTATATATCATCGTATTCTGCATCTGACTTTGTAAGCATAAAATTGGCATTGACGAATCCCTTTAAGAATCCCTCATCCGGTAAAATAGTTTTCTATTTTCTCTTTTCATAAACAATATTTAGATCACCTTTATAACACAAATATCCACAAGAACTGGACAGCCACCAATAATAACAGTCCTTTGACTGTCACAGAAATATGATATTCTGATTTAAACAAAATTTTTAATTTTTAATCTCCAATAGTCTGAAAAATGTTAACATCCCTTTTACTTTCACAGAAATCTGATATTCAAATTTAATCAAAATTGCTAATTTTTAATCTCCAATCCTGCAATAGTCTGAAAACTGTTCATCATGGTTCAATGACTCAATTAATTAAACATTTAGATACTCACACAAAAGGTGATGCATAACAAATTAGTGAAGTTTTAAATAAAGTTAGTTTGATCATTTTGAAATTTCAAGGATCCGATGCAAAAAAATCATCAGAATTAATGTTTCATATCTGTTGCTTTAAACCATAATTGACCATCACAAAACCAAAACTGTAAAATAAAATCCAAATGTCCACCAAGTTACGAAACAAATAGCCGCTAGATCTATGTGAATTGACCATCAGAACACCAAAACTTTAAAATAACATCCAAATGTCCGCCAAGTTACGGTATAAATATTCCCTATGTAAACTGACCACTTTTAAAATAAAATCCAAATGTCCATCTTGGTGTGAACTAGAATTTGACAAGTCAAAAATCCATCTGTCAACTTACATATGTTGATTGTACATTTGCGTTTGCACTGGTATATAAAAATCAGTCAAAAGTTTAAGTCAAAAAACTGTATCTAAATAAGTTGAGTCAGACATTATTCTTCAAAAACATCTTTCTAAGAATCTCGAAACACAGTCATTTTTATAGATAATGAAATCTTGAAATGTTTTTGTTTAAAATGTTTAAATACTGAAACTATTCTATGATGTCAATGATAATCAATTTCTTATAGATATATTGCCACAATCTCGTGACTAACACTGAAAAATTGACAGTGCATAATGTACAGGACAAACAGATAAACAACATTGACCTGTCAGCTTGACCTTTCATTAAGAATATTCATAAAGGTGGATCCACCCAGTTCATAGGCAGTGTCAAGTTTTGTGGTTTATACATAAACAATGTATGTTTCATTGATGTAGACAAATTGAACACCTGTGGTCCTTAACATAAATGAACTGGTCCATGATAAATATTTAAATCAAAGGTCAAGCAGACAGGTCAATGTTGTTTAACTATACCAGCTGTTTCCAACCAGTTTGTCATCTTAAGATATACACAAGATTCTGCAATCAATGAAAGAGTACTTCAACACAGTCTACTAGGTGTTTGACCTTTGACCTTTATTTTTCGATTATTAATAAGTACAATTCAATCTGCATCATTTCCATGGATGAAATTCTATATTTTCGATTTCTGATATTGAGATCAAGCAAAAATCTGGGTTTTTCCTAAATTGAACTATCAGTAAGACCTGTATTAGATGGCTAAACATTAAAATCCTCAAAGGTCAAACAGTCAGGTTGTACATGTTGCATGACAGAATTCAAATTAAGGTGTTACACTTACTTTTTAAGACCATGATACATCATTACTCATCATTAAACTTTACACCCCTATAAAACAATGGTATGACCTGAAACTTTTGATAAGGAAGTTGAAATTTCAGTAAAAGAGATTAATTTTATAACCACATTATTGGGATATTGTTTTCGATTTTTTTCATATACCTCAAGTATCCATCATGGATTGATTGATTGAATGGGGTTTTATGTCCCAGTCAAGAATATTTCACTTATATTCAGATGTCACCAGCTATAGGTGAAATGGCAGAAATTTATACCTTTGCAGTTGGCTCGGGCAATGTGCAAGAGAAGGGTTCATTAATGTGCCATGTCTGTCATAAACACGGGGCATCAGTTTTAAAGGTCTTTTCCGAAGGACCCTGTAACTCTATATGCTGAGTGCTTGACAAAAGAACAGTCACTACTTATTTTCAAGTATCAGTCAGATTCTGACAGAGTATCTAACCCACTACCTCCCCCATATATTCATCCTGGAAGACCAAGTGTTCTACTACAGTGTCACTGGCCTTTCAATGAACATTCATGCTAGAACCACCATGGAACTGATATAAGTAAGAATGGCCCTTCCCCCTCCTCTGAATCTTAATGTTATGTCACTGGTTAGATTCATCAAGGCAAGCTTTGTGTCTGACAGAAATATTCTAACCTTCAACATGCCTGACAGGTTTCTGACAAAAATATTCAACCTTATCCTACAAGGATTTTAAAATTCTACTTAAAATTACTTTATCTGGATTTGAGAATCAAAACCTACTATTATTGTTCTTACAAGAAACAAAAACTAATAATAATCATTACACATGGCATAAAAAAAAACATTGTATATAGCCTAACAACATTGACCTGTTAGCTTGACCTTTCATTAGGAAAATTCATTTAGAAGACTCTACCCAATAAATGGTAATTGTTAGGATCGGCATTTCCTAATGTGTACACAAGGTACATGATTAGTGTTCTCATTATGTAGATGAAATAAACGTGTGATCCCCATTCAAAAATGAACTAGTCCATAATAAATATGTTTGCCTATATAGACAAAGAACATTGACCTGTCCGCTTGACCTTGCATTCAAATATTTATTGTGGAGGAGTGGATTTTTATATAGAGAACATATGCCTTTATTTTATCTACAGAAGGAGAACCACTAAAAGGAACACTGTTCATGTAGGAACTGTGAATAATAAGACTATGTGTTAATTGGGTAGCTACTCCTATATGAATATTCTTAATGAAAGGTCAAACTGACAGGTCAATGTTGTTTGCCTATACATGATAATACACTGACAAAACACAACAGAAAAACAAACACAAAAAACATAACAACAAAAATAAGATTAACAAAACCTAGTTCATACACAAAAAAAGCATAATTGATATATTGCCAGACATGCCTTTTATGTTCTGACACTGGCCGCCATCACGATACTAAAGCAGCGTCATGGCAACTCATGATGTACTAGTTTCAGTGATGCCAATAAATAGCACAACTCAGAATTTTCATTCTTTTTGTGTGTAATTAAAGATGCCAGGCCTTTGTCAGAACATTGTGGGCGTGGCTGGCGAGCCGTCAATTAATAAGCACTGTTTGATAGACTCCTAGCTGTCAAGGGTTTTCAAAATTAGGACTGTCATGACAATCCAAAGAATGCATGTAACTTTTCATACCCTGCTAGGAGGACCCTACCCCTTCAGAAAAAATTTGGATTTTATGGTGTAAATTTGCGCATTCTTTTTTTGCAATTTGAGACATCATATTTTCTGTATCAGGATTTTCGAAAGAGATATAACAAAATATAAAAAAAAAAATTAAATATACACTTTTTAAAAATACTTGAATAAATTCCACTATTCCACTATATGAGATAACTTTAATAACCCTTAGGCTTGTATTCTTTGCAGTGTGGTGCTAGAGTCAGCCAGATCACACTGTGTGACCATGAACGACAGTATGTATTAGGCATATGTCTGTTTCTGACTAGCACACACTCAGGGCAACTTTTAGGTGCTAGCTCACTGGGACAGCATTTGGAAAGACTGGTGTCCCATCAGTCCATTATCCAGACAGTCAGAAGCAATGTGAAATGAAGTAACTTGCTTATCAAAAGTCACAACATGCCCCCATTTAGGGATTCAAACCTACAACCTTTAGCTCTGGTGTCTTATGCAACATCAACTGAGCTACATGCTACTAGTATAAAGAAAGAAGAAAACTGAAACAAAAAACATCAGAAGACCAGCAACACAAGATGAAAAAGCAACAAGAAAAGAAAAGAACAAAAACACAACAAGAACACAAAGCTAAAACTTAAGATACAAAAATTTTGATGAAAATTCTGAATTCTAAATCTTTAAAAAGATTTTAGGTACATGTAATTATAGATGGACAGTTGCATGGACATACAAAACGACAGACAGACAGACAGACAAATAGCCAGACAGACAGACAGACACCACAAGGTAGATGTAGTAATACTGTAAATGTAGTTTTTATTCGTGGTAAGGATTTTCGCTTATTTCCCGGTCAAAAATTTTATGCAAAAATAAGTACTAAGAAAAAAAGAAATATATATTTTTTATCATGAAGTCAGTTTCATAAATCCATGAATATGACACCCTGCTAAAAGGTCTGAAATGAAAAATCTGTGAAAATTTGAACCCATATTATTAAGTATGTAAACCTACAACAGTAACCTTATACATAAAAATGGAATTTATTTGAAAATAAAAAGATTTTCTTTTTTGCTTAAAAAGTAGTATGACATTTTTTTTTCATGTTAAAAATAAAATGTGATTTGCTAATTAACTTCTGATGTTGGCAGTGTCTTTTCCAAATTTTTTAACTAGCACATATATTTAATGATATTTTTTTTTATTATTATTTATTTATTTATTTATTTATTTATTTATTTATTTATTTATCTATATTTTTGCTGATTTTAAAGGAAAATCAAAATAGCAAGAAAGCATTGAATACAAAAATACAAAACAAAGTAAAGCACAAAATAAAAATAACCAAACGATAATTAATAACATCAGTATTACAACTCACCACCGACTTTTTACGATAAGTTTTCCGCAGCTAATAAAAAGATACATGTATATATAATATTTATATATCAAGTCTAAGTCAATTACGTTACATTGTAATTCATTGCCACCATTTGCAATTCATTGCTAAACATTGCCAATCAATTGCCAGTCTGTAATTTATTACTACCATCTGTAGTTCATTAGACATTAATACTATTTGCAATTCATTGCCACCATTTGCAATTTCATTGCCACTCATTGCCACCATCTACAATTCATAGCCATTTTGCATTTGCAATTCATTGCCAAATTTGCAATTCATTGCAACAATTTGTAATTCATCATTGCCACCATTTGCAATTCATTGTCACCATCTGCAATTCAATGCTACTACTTGCAATTCAATGCCTTTATTTGCAATTCATTGCCAACACTTGCAATTCATTGCCAACACTTGCAATTCATCGCCACCATTTGTAATTCATTACTAATATCAATGCCACCATTTGAAATGCATCTTAAAAAAAAATACCACCATTTATTTTTCATTGCCACCATTGACAATTCATTGCCATCATTTGTAACTTATTGCCACCATTTGACAATTCATTGCCATCATTTGACAATTTATTGACACTATTTGACAATTTATTGACAATATTTGTAACTTATTGCCACCATTTGACAATTTATTGACACTATTTGATAGATTAAATAGGATTTTACTTCCAAATCAAGAATATTTGACCTATACTATTAATACAAGTCACAAGAAAATAATGTGATCATCAACATTAATAGCTCATGTAATTTTACAGAGGTAAATGATTGCAAATAATTCAAATACATATATTTTAAAATGAGAGTTTGTTGTGGTATGAAATGAGATAGCAAAGTTATTGAGGAGAGTTAAGCTGAGTTAAGTTATGGTTTCTAATGTCCCAGTCAAGAATATTTAATTTATATCAAGATATCACCAGCTTTAGGCAAGGGTGCAGAAATTTTGCCTGTGTGAAGTGATTATACCATTATACAGCAGGGTTATTTATCGTAACGCACCTACCGTGACACTGGACCTTTTAATTTGAAGTTCCCATCCCAAAGAACCATTACTTTTATTTTGTAATGTCGAGTACTTGGCAAAAGAACAGTTACTACCCACTTTCAAGTCTTGGGTCAGATCTGGCTGGGGATCGAACCCACAACCTCCCACTTACGGAGCGAGTACTCTACAAACAGAGCTACCACAGTGGTTGTTATAGGGGGATATTTACAGCTAGAGTTTACTGTAATTATACAACAATAAACATTTCTATTTTGTTTTTGTTTTTGAAATATATAGCCAAACAACATTGACCTGTCCGCTTGACCTTTGATTTAAATATTCATTATGGACGAGTGAATGTAAGTAATTGGGATCACACATTTATATTTTGTCATATGATGTGAACACTAATCATGGGCAATGTGTATATGTATATATAAATGCGAATCCTAATGCTACCCACGTATATTGGGCGGAACCTCCTATATGAATCTTCTTAATGAAAGGTCAAACAGACAAGTCAATGTTGTTTACCTGGTACCTATACTAAAATGTATTAAAATGTCACCTATTTATATTAAAAAGTCACAGATTGAATAAATTAGAGAACAAACATGGAGGGATTAAGACCTGGATTATCCTGACGAGTCATGACTACATCGAAATTTTATTTACCAAGGAGAAAACATGTACAGGTAATTCAATTATTGTAGCTTGTATTTATAAATACCTGTCTGAGATTTAAATATATTAAATATGTACCTCTGAAAGAATGTACATGTATTAGTATAGGCAAACAACAATGACCTGTCTGTTTGACCTTTTATTGGGAATTTTCATATATGATGATGACCCAATACATGGGTAATGTTAAGATACCCATTTACCATCATACACGTAAATGAAATCAAAAACAAACATACTAATCCATGTCTGAATCACACTCCTGAAGCAAAGTTAAAACTTTGAAACTGACAAGTTAGGTTAAACACTTGAACGTCTACCAGAGCAATGAGGCTGGGTGCTCCGGAAGGGTTACCTCCTGCTTAGCTAGCTACACCCACCATGTGTGTAATAAAAATTGAGTGAAAGGAACATGGAACTATGGGATGTTAAATATATCCAGGACTTTCCCGAACGCCAAGACATCAAACTTATCAACAATACTGTGATGATGACCATAACACTTTTTGAGGGTCTTGATAAGTCTAGGCTTGCAAAATCCCATAACAAATTAAAAATGAATGTTTCTCCATGATGTGGCAGATATTAACACTTTCCTACACATAAATGTACTGGTCCTTCATGAAGATATACAGTCAAATCTGTCTATAAAGGCCACTCAAGGGAAACACTAAAAGTGGTCTTAATGGGCAAGTTACCTTTATATACAGGTTAAAATAATATGAATAAAGAACAATTGGGATATAATTCTACTGACCTTTATAAGCAGGTGAACCTTATATAGAGGTGGCCTTAAAGGCAGGTTGGACTGTATTTTAGAGGTCAAACAGACAGGTCAATGTTGTTTGTCCTTATGCGTGTTTGTTTGTAAGCATATTTTTGTTTGTTTATTTTGTTTGTTTGTATGAAACATTAATGTTACTTGAAAGGCCAGATTTTTTCATCATCCAGACTGATAGATCTGTTTAAATAGTTTCAGTCCTTAAAATTTCTGGTAAAATTGAACTAATATTATATAAATATAATCTTATTGTATTTGAAGGTAGAGGAACATTGTGGAATATTTATAGGGGTCTTACTGCTGAATGTGGTTCTCTCTAGGTACTCTGGTTTCCCCCACCATGTTTTAGATAGCAGCTACTCATTATATACAAATGAACGTATAAGAAAAATTCTATCTAAAACAGGTGCTTATTATTTTTCACAATTAAAGACCATTTCCATTTAGGGGTTCAAAATTCCTCTGGTCCTTGGTCTGTGACCCTTTGATTTTAAATTGGGGCTCTTGATGTTTAAACCTGTAAAAGTCCCATGGACCTGCTGGGTATTTTTACAAGGATAATGCTCCCTTTCTATATAATAACATAATTACACATGGGCCTTTCTATCTTGATACTGGACCTTCAAAAATTTTACATGGGACCTGCCAAAAATAAAGTCAAAAGATCCTGGACCTATCGATTACAAAACATAATTTTGAACTCCTGTCATTATTTCATAAAATTACATGTATATTTCAGTGGTGTATATCTATACAGTCAAACCTGTCTATAAAGGTCACCAGTATATGTGGCCTTTATAGACAGGTGGCCTTTATATACAGGTTAAAATAATATGAATAAAGAAAAAATGGGATATAATTCTATTGTCCTTTATAAGCAGGTGACTGTTATATAGAGGCGGCCTTTAAGGCAGGTTTGACTGTATATATTTTTATTATAGGCAAACCATATTGGCCAGTCCCCTTGACCTTTAGTTTAAATATATACTATATCTTGTAGAGTGAACACAAGTACATAACCATTAAACTGTCTAGAAATGGCGTTTATAGTGCTATAACTTCCATTGCCGTGCAAAGCAAACCGAATAACGCGCGCTAGCGTGTTATGACTACAGTAAAACCTCGATTCATCGCCATCATTTGTTCAGTCATATTTTGGCGTTATAAAGGGGTTTGGCGATAAATTGAGGGAGGCTCATAAAGAAAAACATAAACAAAATGGATTTTGGGACTTCAAAATAGTGTGGCGATAAGCAAGGTGGCAAAGTTATCGAGGGGCATTATAACGAGGTTTTACTGTAGTTTGCTTTGCACAGCAATGGAAGTTATAGCACTATAAACACCATTTCTAGACAGTTCAATGGTTATATTTACATTTCGCATTTTTTGAAAATCTTATTTTGTTTTTGAATCCTGAAATAAAAATTAAAACACTATTGTGTGCGACATGCAATTCCAATTCCTGGAACAGCCTGTCAATGACGTCACGAGCATAGGTGTCAGCAAGAAATGAGTGATGTCACATTAGCAAATGTAATTATAGTCCTATAACTTCATTTGGTCTAAAACAGAGTTTAATACAATTAAACACCATAAATGTAAATATATAAATGGAAGCACTGTTACTATTTTAAGAGTTGAGTTGAGTTAAGTAATGGTGTTTAACACCCCAGTCAAGAATATTTCACTTATATCGAGACATTGACAGCCACAGGCCAGGGTACAGAAATTTTGCCTGTGCGTTGCGCTGATGGCATTATACAGCAGGGTTTTTTATCATGCCAAGCCCACCATGACACGGGACCTCATTTATTTTAAGTTCCCATCCAAAAGAACCGTCATTTCATAATGCCAAGTGTTTTGGCGAAAGAACAGTCACTATCCACTTTCAAGTCTTAGGTCAGACCCGGTCGAGGTTCGAACCCACGACTTCCCACTTATGGAATGAGCAGTCTACCAAATGATATTTTAAAAGTAAACACCTGTATATTGTGTACTGGTATGTATCAACTGTGAATCCTATGTATACTGTAAATGTACTTATTTTCGCGCAGTCAAATTTTAGCGCAAATGCTGTGTTGTCACTTATTCGCGCAATCTTAAATTAGCGCACTCAGCTCACGGGAAGAGCCGAAATCAATTTCTAAATCGGAAAACGGACAATGAATTCAGTCCCAAGCTCCGAAACAGCGCCCACCTCCTAGCTCCGTATGTCGAATGTCTTACTTATTTCTTTTGTTTCCCAGTCCGAATCATAATAACTTTCTTTAAACGTGTGTTTGTTTAATAATAAGTGCATGGTTGTAACTGTGTTGATTACGGAAGCCATAACGAGTGTCAGTCAACGGTGACGGTTTGTTATCAAAGAGGTTCCACGGGGTGTTGAAAAATGCCTACTACGCGCTTCGTAACTGTTTCTTTATTAATAAATACAGAAACGCGATAAAATTTTATTTTAATAAAAGTTTATGCATTAATATCTTTCATTCGCATAAATATATTGGAACCTCGTCAAGCCGTTCCGTTATATCATATTTCGTAATACCTGAATTCCTATTTAGAACCTCTCGCCATAATTCTAATTACAATTCGTGTATCTTCGGAATACAAAAGTTCACGATTGTTAGTAAACAATATGGCGGACGTGCAGTATCAAGCATCGTAGACTGTAACGCATATTGATAATAACAGCATATCGCGGAAGCACATGGATTAAAATTGGCAATCGCGTCAGCTCAAAAAATTTATTTTGTTAGTTTGACAATAAACAAAAACATGCACGCACAGACAGCCCTGTGCCGACGACTTTTTTTTCTGATTGTACAAAAAATGTCCGACGGGCCGGACCGAAGTTTCCGAGACCTTGAGGTAAGCCTATATTTATAAACACATTTATTCGCGGTAATCATAAATTAGCGCAATTTATCTAGCGCCAAAACCGCTAAAATAAGATTACCGCTAAATAAAGTACATTTACAGTATATTAATTGAGTGAATCCTCCTGTATGAATTTCCTAATAATAGGTCAAGCAGACAGGTCAATGTTGTTTGACAATATTTAAGAACCAGAGTAATAATGATCATAAGAATAGACTGTTGTATATAAAATTGGACACGTTACAAAATACTTGAATAAAATGTTTTATTTCCAGACCTTTAACACAGCTCAATAGACAGTCACGCTTTACAAGTATCATCATAAGCTCATATTATATATGATATTATATTTAACATATACAGTCCAACCTGCCTTAAAGGCCACCTCTATATAAAAGCCACCTGCTTATAAAGGCCAGTAGAATTGTATCCCAATTGTTCTTTACTCATATTGTTTGAACCTGTATATAAAGGCCATCTGTCCATAAAGGCCACTTTTACTTGTTCCTTTGGGTGGCCTTTATAGACAGGTTTGACTGTATATTACAGTATATTAAGGCCAATGAAAAAATTGAGTGTTTCTGATTTCTATGCCTACCCTAAGTTTTTTAGGCTTACAGGGATTTTATTGCCATTTTGGGAAAGGGAACTTGGGATAAAACTGGAAAAAATCAACCAACAAAATCCAAATTATACTATACAGTCAAACCTGTCTATAAAGGCCACCCAAGGGAACCAGTAAAATTGGCCATTATAGGCATGTTGCCCTTTATACAGGTACAAAAAATATGAATAAGAAAGAATCAAGATAAAATTTTACTGACCTTTATAAGCAGGTGGCCCTTATATATAGGTGACCTTTAACACAGGTGAGACTGTATCTTTCCTATTTTTTTAGGCTTAAAGGGATTTTTTGCCATTTTGTGGAAGGGAACTTGGGATAAAACTTGGAAAAATTCAACCAATAAAAATTCATATAATGTGTGTTATTGCTATATCAACCTTTATTTTTTAGGCTTACATGGATTTTCTTGCTATTTTTGGTAAAAGGACCTTGGGATAAAATAGGGAAAAATCAATCAACAAAATTCATATCGGATACATATACTAATTTTGACATCTTTTAATTGCAATCTTGCAATAGTGTGTGATGCTTGATTGAACAGGGATTTACGTCCCAGTCAAGAATATTTCATTTATATCGAGACATCACCAGCTATAGTTAAAGTGGCAGAAATTTTTACCTTTTCACTGCACTCCGGGCAATGTGTAAGGAGGATATTTAATGTACCAAGCTTGCCATGACACGAAGCATCTGTTTGTTTTTAAGGTCTCTTTTGAAGTACCCTGTGACAAGTGAACTACCCTAACCCAACAGTATGGAACGTTAAATTATAAAATCATGCCATTGTCAAAGTAAAATACCACTAAACGAATATATTGAAAAGTTAACATATGTTCATATAATATAAATATTAAAAATAACAAAAATCGCTCACTTGGAATGAGCATAAATTGTTAAATGATCTAGATGTTAATACTACTATCCTACAGTGGTCAGTTATAGACAAAGTGACTACTAACACAAATGTAGTCAAACTGACCACTGATTCTTAACTATGAAACTGGGTTAATTTGAACTTAATGTCAGGGATGAAGATTAGCAGGGGCCCAGTATCCAATGGCTCCAAAAAATCAGTCTGGACCTCTAAATTTTTACACATTTTACCTATTTATTACTATCATAACTTCTTTATTGAAGTGAACTGGGCCCCTAACTCAAAATAGTTAAGCTTCTACCCTGAATATTTGAGCGGGACATAGCAAATTCTTGGAATAACATCTTATATACCGGTACTACTAGTTCTTATAATTATTTGTCTACAAAAGTTATTCTTACCTCGCTAGAGGGATCATCATGATCGGCTTCGTTGACACTATGAGCTCGACTGACTAGATTCGGAGACTTGCTGGGAATACTGGCTGATGTACTGTTATCTTCCAGTACATACGTACTATTTAAAGGTACGAATGGTGATGTAGTCGCAGAGGCAAGAAACTTCTCAATATCAATATCTTCTAACTTACAATCTTCCAAATGAGCCAAAGACCGACTCGGTGCTCGACTCTGCGCTCGACTCTGCGCTCGACTTGTGGCTCGACTAGAAGATTGACTGTGGGGGTCAAAATACTGAGGAAGAAAATCAGACAGGGAAATTTCATCGTCAGACAAACAAGCTTCGCTCAAATCTTTTTCAGCTTTTTTCAATTTTTGTAAATTTCCCATAGCAACTTTTTTCGATTCACTGAGAATTCGTCTCAATTCTGTATCATAGTCATGTTTTATTCGTGAAAATTCTTTATCTTTTTGTGTTTGTTCATCGCACTTCTTTTTTAACTTATCTTCAATTTTTGATTTTTCTTCTTTTAATCTTTTGATTTCCTCCTCAAATTTTTTCATTGAAGTTTCATCCCGCTTTTCACTCTCGTCAACAGATTTGATCAAATTTTCTTTTTCTTTTTCAAACCGTTCTGTAACCTTTTTCAATTCCTCTTCTTTATATCTTAAAACTTGTTGCAACTCCAAATCTTTCTTTTTAATTATATTTTCCTGTAAAATTTCCACCTCTTTAGATTTTTCCTCTTGAAACCGTTCTTTTGTTTCATCAATGATTTGTTGTCTTTCCCTCTTAAACGAATTTCTCAAAAGTTTTATCTCTGCCGATTTTTCTTTGTGCACCTGTTTACTATGAGCCCTTTCCATCTCCAGTTCGCTTTTCAGCCTTGCTATTTTACGTTTGTAATCCTCGATGGAATGACCTGTCTTTTCCCGCCTCCTGCCTTCTGACCGCGAACTCATGGTACTCATTGGTGTTGAAGCACGACTTATGTCGTTAAAGTCAAATTCAAAGTCATCCTTAGGATTAAATCTTCCATGATATGAATGTTTCCTTGTCAGTTCCATATTTGAGTGTTTTTTATTCCTTGAACGTTTAAACCTAAAACATACAACATATAATATATGGTAAGTAAATTTTAATATCAAATAATTCAGTGTTTTTGACATTTCAGTGATTGGAGCACTATGGTAGCTCAGTGACAGAGTGCTCACTTCATAAGTTGGAGGTCATGGGTTTGAACCCTGACCAAGAATGGAAAAATATTAGTGACTGTTCTTTTTGTCAAGCACTCTGCATTTAGAGATGAAAGTCATGGGGTCCTTCAGAAGAGACCTTAAAAACTGATGCCTTGCATCACAGAAGTTGTGGCACGTTAAAGAACCCTCCCTGTACGTTGCCCTAAGCTCACTGCAATGGTCAATATTTCTTGCATTTCACCTGTAGCTGGTGATGTCTGGATGTAAGTGAAAAAATTTTGACTGCCACATAAAACCCCATTCAATCAATCAATTTCAGTGATTGGAAAGGGAATTTTCAGAATGGACTATTTTGTAGTTATTCATATAGTTTTTAAAAGGATTTTCAAAATTTGGATAGTAACAGTGCAGTCCTTGCATGAACCATGTATGGTTTCATCATTTAATGGGTCATCGCCAATGACAATGTGCTAAATGGCCCGGGGACCCCACTGGCATTGTCTGTCAAAAAAAAAACAATATTCACTACTAATATAATTCATCTAATTATTTTTACTGCAAAATAAATAAATAAATAAATAAATAAATAAATAAATAAATGTAAATAAATAAATAAATAAATAAATAAATAAATAAATAAATAAATAAATAAATAAATAAATAAATAAATAAGAGGCCCAAAGGCCTGAACATTCACCTGAGGATATGTCATATCTCATGCGGAAGTTAAATGGTCACGCAATTACATTAATTACAAGGACCATTAAAATTTTCAGCAGTTAGGGCCCAATGCAAGGATATTTGGAAATTGAATATTTCTTGTCTTTAAAATACATCTAAAGTATAGGTTAGGTCAATAAACAAAAAAATTATGGTTTTTCTATTTCCATATATATTGAGAAATACACTATTTTTAACAATTCCCCCCCTTAAATACCTTGCCATTTCCTCATTTTGGGTCCTGTAGCTACAGTTTGTGGAAATATGAAATTAGGCGTGCTAAGTAATTTATACATGTAATATCTAAACTTTATCTCTTGTATGTTCAAAGTAGATGATGTTTAAAGATTTCCACTATTAACCCCTCTCTAGGGCCCCATGGGACATAACCCCTTATTTCTGCAAATTTGAAAGCCATTCACCAATACATCATAACTGCCAAATATAATCCAATTCGGTTCTACAGTTTTAAAAGAGATGATCAAATTCTGAAAAAGTTTACACACAACACAGAATGGACCAAGATAGATAACAATAGCTCATCTGAGCCTTTCGATTTTTGGAATGGGTCTGATGCCAAAAAAAAATATGTAGCTTGTGAGAATGGCACTGATGCAAAAAATATGTAGCTTGTGAGAATGGGTCTGATGACTAATGCAAAGAGTATTTAGCATGTGAGAATGGGTCTGATGACTGATGCCAAGAATATGTAGCTTGTGAGAATGGGTCTGATGACTGATGCCAAGAATATGTAGCTTGTGAGAATGGGTCTGATGACTGATGCCAAGAATATGTAGCTTGTGAGAATGGGTCTCATTACTTATGCTAAGAATATTTAGCTTGTAAAAATGGGTCTGATGACTGATGCCAATAATATTTAGCTTGTGAGAATGAGTCTGATGACTAATGCCAAGTATATTTAGCTTGTGAGAATGGGTCTGATGACTAATGCCAAGTATATTTAGCTTGTGAGAATGGGTCTAATGACTGATGCCAAAAATATTTAGTTTATGAGAATGGGTCTGATGACTGATGCCAAGAATATTTAGCTTGTAAGAATGGGTCTGATGACTGATGCCAAGAATATGTAGCTTGTGAGAATGGGTCTCATTACTTATGCTAAGAATATTTAGCTTGTGAGAATGGATCTGATGACATGCCAAGAATATGTAGCTTGTGAGAATGGGTCTGATGACTAATGGCAAGAATATGTAGCTTGTGAGAATGGGTCTCATTGCTTATGCTTAGAATATTTAGCATGTGAGAATGGGTCTGATGACTGATGCCAAGAATATGTAGCTTGTGAGAATGGGTCTGATGACTAATGGCAAGAATATGTAGCTTGTGAGAATGGGTCTGATGACTGATGCCAAGAATATGTAGCTTGTGAGAATGGGTCTGATGACTGATGCAAAGAATATGTAGCTTGTGAGAATGGGTCTGATGACTAATGGCAAGAATATGTAGCTTGTGAGAATGGGTCTCATTGCTTATGCTTAGAATATTTAGCATGTGAGAATGGGTCTGATGACTGATGCCAAGAATATGTAGCTTGTGAGAATGGGTCTGATGACTGATGTCAAGAATATGTAGCTTGTGAGAATGGGTCTGATGACTGATACCAAGAATATGTAGGCTGTTAGAATGGGTCTGATGACTTATGCTAAGAATATGTAGCTTGTGAAAATGGGTCCGACACCAAGAATGGTTAAGTTTGCAAGAATGTGACATGGATGTACTGACATCATGAATACAGTATTTAATTTCTGACAGTGAGTGTGGTACTAAGAACCAATAGACTATGGGAATGGGTCCCATACTTTGAAGAATGCGTTGATTGTGGGTCGAATGTAATAAGTTGACACAGAAATTTATAATAAATCAGTGGTTATTTTTAAAAAAAAAAAATGGGTCAAAGACTCAATGGGCCGGGTTGCTTATGTTCTTGAAGTCATTGGTTTATTGTTAACTACTATCATTGTTTTGTACTATCCATCAGCACACACACACACACACACACACACACACACACACACATACACACACACACACACACCACACACACACATATATAGTGTAAATAGTCTTTTGCATTCCTCCAGAGACTAGTTGTTAACCTATCATGCAGAATAAAATATTTTATACATTTATATATCTCTTCATGAAACAATGTAGGAGGAGTTATTTAACAAAATAGGTACCCTTTTTTCAAACTCTGGAAAACAATGCCATTAAGTCATGTGCACATCTTTGATAATCTTTTGATATATACAGTACAAAGTAACTAAGTTTCAAAGTCTGGAAAAAATGGGAAAAAAAGTCAGGTGCACATCTTCAATATTTATAGAAACATTCTGTGAAGTTTCAAGGTTTTTAGTTGAAAACTGTAGGAGGAGTTGAGTTCACAAAGTAGGTAGCCCTGTTCAAAAACTTGCTAAAAAGTGACTATTTTTCAAAGTCTGGAAAAATGAGGAAAAAATCTTGAAATATTTCCATAAAGTCAGGTGCACATCTTCAATATATATAGAAACATCCTGTGAAGTTTCAATGTTTTTGGTTGAAAACTGTAGATGGAATTGAGTTCACAATGTTGGTACCCTACTTTCACTTGGCTCTGTTATGGTTCAACAGTGTTGGTTCAATTCTAGGGCTGTCTCAGCCCATAGATATATCAGAACTGCAGTAAACTAGATTCAACCTTCCCCATATTAGTGGGAGACTGTACTGATTAGATACATGTAGTTGGACAAATGTGTAGCAGGAAGGAGAAAAAAATGCAGGGTTGGACTAGGCCTAAGGGATGAAAACAGGGTTTTCCTTCTCTATAGGTGAGTGTTCTTCCAACTGAGCTACCCAGACCACCTTATTCCTCCCCTAGCTGTTATTTTTTAATTTTTCACAGTTCCACATGGGAAATTTCAACCCAATTCCCTTGGATGGACTTTTTATAGCGTACAATTGCCATTTCATCATTTCAGATGGCCACACTGTCCACCAAACTGTAACAGGAAATAAAAACATACAGGGTCAGACCAGAGATCGACCCCACAACTTCATGTCCTTTGGATGAATGCTCTACCAGCTGACCTACCCTGAGCACTACACATATTGAGTCCAGCCAGCCTGGGTATTATGGCTGGTCAAATTAACAGTGAATCAAAATGTACATATGGTGAACCAGGCTCGATTGATGGACGGGTAGATCAGTGGGTAGAGCGTCCTGTTGGTACATGCATTGGGAAGGTCCTGGGTTGGAATCCTGGATTGGCCGCTGCATTTTTCCCCTTTCCTGTCACATTTGGGACCGTCCGACTCTGAGAAGTGGCTGACCAACAGGTTGGCCCCAGGGTGGAACCTGGATCCAAGGGAGTTGAGTTGAAAAAAGAAATAGAATAGTGTGGCAAACCGGCTCGATAGGTGGCAGTGTAGCTCAGATGGGCATGCCTTCTTCCCACCCCCGCCATAACCATACAGATCCAAGCAACACAATAATGTACTTGTACATAAATTGCTCAGTATGCACAGTTGGGCGAGTCTCCTGTTGGTATTGCGACTGTCTAGGGTTCGAGTCCTGGTTTGGCTGCTGATTTTTTCCCTTCCTGTTACCTACATAAGTACCCTGTTGTTATTATTATTATAATTATCAATATTATTGTAACAATTTATCTCAGTATCCAAAATGCCTTTCATTGACATTTGACAAATAAAAATTGCATTTTACAGCTCATGTGTGAAAAGTGAGAAACTTATAGTGGTTCACAGCCAATAAACGTTTTCTTTTCAAACATTTATACTGTCAATATGCAACAGGACCCGGCTAATTATTTACAAAAAACAGAAGCTGGAAAATAATCGCTGAGACAAAAAATAATCTCGACTAGAAGGACCAGTAGCTACACAGCATGCTTTGTGCAGTAGGTCTCATGTTGATAAAACAAATCATTCGACCGTATCCACAATTTTTACAATTGTAAAACACAATCTTGTACATTTTTTGAATGAATTAATCTTAAACAAATTTTTCATTCCAATACCTTTTCTAAATATAACGAGCAGACATCCATCCTTAATCCGAAATGGCGAAAAATAAATCCACTAAAACCGGTCGCTTTTCATGTTCATTCACATTCTTGTCGAGATTCATCATCGGAACTCTTCAATCTCCACTTGGCGTACCTGACGACAGTAAAGCGCCTGAGTGACCTGGAATTAAATACTACATAGTTCAAATAAAATATTTACTGTCTGTTAATATGGCAGTGACAGAAAGCCGAGAATTTAAGAACAAAATACTAAAATATATCAAATACTAAATAAACGGTAAAGAATATTACTTAAGAAAAGCAATAATTACAAGTTTTAAAAAGGGCATTGCAAACATTTAACAGATGTAGGATTTGTAATATTTTAATATTTATTTAAAAATTATTATTATTTATTTAATTTTTATTTTACTGTGTAATTAAATAATTCCTTACTTTGAACAGAGACATATAAAACCTACCTTGAATTATTTACAAAAAACATGGGGCATCATCAATGTTTAGACCTACCTGCTATCCAGAACTACAATCGACGTAGTACTTAGTAGTAAAATGCCACCTCTATATAAGGACCACCTGGTTATAAAGACCAGTAGACTTGTATTCCAATCGTTCTTTACCAATTAGTGAACCTGTATATAAAGGCCACTCAAGTTTACTGGTTCCCCTGCTATTTTTCTCATTTAACTTGACATCTTAAAAATATTTGCCGGGTTTTCACCGTACGTGCGACTAATTTGACACAACTGATCTGAAACCGTCGTTTAATGCTACAAAATTATAGCCAAACCTGCCTATAAAGGCCACCAAAGGAAACCAGTAAAAGTGGCCTTTATATACAGGCGTTATGATCGGCTTCAAAACGGCACCTTTAATTTCCCGAATATCTTTAAGTATTGTCTTAGTGGATTTGGTAAATTAAGTCTTGATGCTGCTATTTTTTTCATTCAACTTGACATCTTAAAAATATTTGCCGGATTACTCCAAACTTAGTAACATTTAGACTTTTTATATATACAGTCTCACTTGTGCTAAAGGTCACCTATATATAAGGGCCACCTGCTTATAAAGGCCAATAAAATTGTATCTCAAATGATTGCTCTTTATTCATAGATCTATTTTAGGCCTTTATAGACAGGTTTTACTGTATATATATATATATATATATATATATATATATATATATATATATATATTAATATATATATATATATCATGAAAATTCATAATAATTATGTTGTACATCTACTTTAAATTTTATCCCGACGGGGTCTAAAAAATAGTTTCTGACTTTTCTTTCGCCAAGCTTTCGACAAATGTCAATTAGAAAAATTCAATAACAGTCACGGGTTCCTTCAGACAGTCACAAGAGACCTTAAAAATCGATGACTCGGTTGGTGTTGGACGTTCTGTACATTGTCCTGAGCGCACTGCAAACGTCATTTTTTCCACTTTACCTATAGCTGGTAACGTCTTGATATAATTGATAAATTCTTGACTCTGAAGTAAAACCCCATTCAATAATCATCCTTTCTTTCAATCAAACATTCTTTCAATCAATCAATCAATCAATCAATCAATCAATCAATCATCAGTCAGTCAGTCAGTCAGTCAATTAATCAATCAATCAATCAACCGACCAATCAAATCTTTTTTCAATCAATGAATCAATTTCTTCAATTCGATCAATCAATCAATCAATCAAGTTCCTCAATTCTTTTAACCAATCAATCAAATCTTCGTTCAATCAAGTGTTTATATCGTGTCCCAACACTTTATTATAGAAATGTTTAAGGTACCTAGAATTATCTCCCTTTACGTATATAATAGTGCTCAAGTTAGTGTGTACTATGGCTTTCGCTTAGATGTATACAAAACAACAAGATGAACAATTCCAATCAAGCCGGGGATGGTAAGGTATTTGGTTAGTTTACACTACATACTACATATGGTTCTAAGTCATTTCAAAACATTTTCAAAACTTTCCCATTTAACCAAACACAAACATACCACCCCATGTTACAATTCCAATACCACACAGCAAAGTAAAAACCTTGGAGAGTAGCAAACTAAGTTGAACACGTGAACTTACCACCAGGGAAGTGAGGTTTGGTGTTCTGGAAGGATAAACACTTCATGTTTAGCTAGCTACACCAGCCATCTGTGTAATCAAAATTGAGAGTGAATGTTGAGAAACAGGGAAGTAGCTATACTTATACCCCCTCAGTGGCGGATTTAGGGGAGGGTTGCGGGGGTTGCAACCCCCCCCCCCTTTGAAAAATTTAAAGAGGGAGAGAGAGTGAGATATTGACTGATTAAAATTATTTTCTTGGCCCCCATCGGCCCTAGACCCATCGTCTCTGGAAGCTTGCGCCTTTGGCGCTCGCATCTAGCATTGATATAATTCTCATCCCCCTTTAAAAAAATCTTGTATAGTTCTCAACCCCCCCTTAAAAAATCCTGGATAGTTTTCAACCCCCCCCCCCTTTCAAAAAATCCTGGATCCGCCCCTGCCACTAAACATGTTATTCGGATACAACTTTCATAGAACTCAATAAACCGATTCTTTATTCAACCAAAATCAGCGGCATTGGTACATGTGGTAAAAACGCGATTTATATGACATTATGAGACATAACATATGAGAACGCTAAATTACATAGATTTATTCAGTATGTCAGTCTCTAACATAATACTGTAATTAGATTTCAGATTTGTCCTGTTATAAAATAAGTTTTTTTGTTTTGTTTTTTTCTATTCTTTTTTCGTTCTTCTTCTCCAAAGTGTTTTCATTTTTTCTTTCACTTGTAGCAAGGCGGTCAGTTCAGGAATTAAGGCGTTGAGTTGAGTAATGGTATTTAACGTCCCAGTCAAGAATATTTCACTTAAATATCGCGACGTCGCCAGCTACAGGTGCAGAAATTTTTGCCCGTGCGTTGCGCTGATGGCATTATACAGCAGGGTTCTTTAGGGTGCCAAGCCTACCGTGACATGGGACCTCGTTTCTTTAAGTTCCCATCCGAAAGAACCGTGACTTTCATTTCGGAGTGCATGAGTGCATGGCGAACGAACCGTCACTACCACTTTCAACTTTTTGCTCAGACCCGGCAGGGGATCCAACCCACTACCTCCCACTTACGGAGAGAGCACTCTACCAATTGAGCTACCACAGTGGTCAGGAATGGTGGTGGAAACCCGAGTGTACAGTAAAAATCAATCGACATTTGGCAAATAAACGGAAACACTCTCACACTTGGCTTTGTCCAGAGCAACCTTGGCGGTTAAAGACACTGTGATCCGTAAATGCTCCGCTCTTCAGTCCCTAATAGTAAAGCTTGAATCCCGGATTTCTTAAAGTTCCGTTTTCAATTTGGATATTACTTTTCCTACGCTGATAAACAAACCGAAAGTAGAATGGTTGACTAAAGGTCGAAGATTAAGATGGCGACGGCTAATTCAGAAAACAAGGTTGTTATAGAGTCAGGTATATGTAACTGTAGCATTTGTCTAGAGAAATTTAAAACACCAAAATACTTGCCGTGTCTACACACATTCTGTCAGCTCTGTCTTCAATCATACATTGTATCTTCATCAAAGATTGGGAAAACCCCACCTGATCATTTCAACTGTCCCCTGTGTAGAGAAGAAGTAAAACCACCAGATCCGACTTTACCAGTAGAGAAGTGGGCTAAATCAATGCCAGGTAACCATATGATTAATACTCTAATGGCAGCGTCATCAAAATCATCAGAAATGCAGACTCAAACAAATGATTGTGACCCGTGTAAATATGATGGCGAAAGTATCACAGGCGAGTTCTGGTGTTTTGAATGTCGAGAATTTTTATGTGGAAAATGTGGGAAAGACCATGTGCGTCACAAATCTTTACGAAATCATAAAGTTGTTCCAGTTAGTGATGTTCCACAACAAGATATTGGTATGAATGTAACCGACGTTGAAGAACCATGTATGGACCATCAAGGAGAATTATTGAAGGTTTACTGCGTTGATCATCAGAAGATGTGTTGTGTTCTTTGTCTGTCAATCAACCATAGAAAATGTGAAAACATCAAAACTCTTGATGAAATGGCGGAAGGTATGAAGAACAAAGGAGAAATAGGACATTTCTCTGATAAAATGAAAGAAATTGATTCCAAAGTAGATAAAATAGCAGCTCAGAAGAGAGACAATATCACCAGTATCCAGGACCAACAGACCACAATTCTGAACAAAGCAAACGACCTAATACAGAAAGCAAAAGACAAACTAGACAAATGCCATCAAGAATTCAAAGATAGAGTTGCCATCACACACAAGGAAAATACAACAAAATTGATAGATGCAGCAGAAAGAATAGAAAACTATCAGAAATCCCTGACAAACTTCCAGAAGATATGGAAAGCTGTACTTGTTTCCGGAACACCAAAACAGATATTTGTTACATTTGAGAAAATAAAGGAGCGCATTGAAACTCAAGGAAGAGAGTTAAAAGAGTACTTTCAGGGAGATGAGATAATTTCATATGAAGTTACCTTTAACAAACTGACTACAAACATAACTTCATTTACACCAATAGCAAAGATAGAGGTGAAAACAACTCCTAGTGACCAATCATTGGTGGTGGATGTAAGTGGCATCCTGACAAGTGACAAGGCTGGAGATAATTTACAACCTGAAGTGGACTTAGCTTGTGTCGATGATATAGAACCGGTAAAACTTTTTGATGTCAGAGAAGACAGAGGAGATTTTACAGGTGGGGTGTTCCTGAAGGACGACAGGCTGTTACTTGTGGACATTACATTTAAAACATTGAATGTATACAATAGCAGTGGCAAAAGAGAAATCTGTCAGTCTGTATCTTACAAACCACTGGATGCTGCACAATATTCTGATCACAACATTTACGTGTCGAGTGACTCCGATACAAACATCAGAGTATATACATTAATATCCGATTACTTCCAGGAAATAAGAAGTATTAAAACTGATATTCCATCCATCTGTATTTATTCTCTATGCATAACACAAGATAACCATATATTAGCAGAATGTGGTAGTGACATATACTTGATGACAATGGATGGTAAAACAAAGAGAACAATACACAGGTCTGACGGCAACAGATATATAGCTACATCATCATCGGATAAAGGATCTACACTTTACTACTGTGATGTCGATGAAGAGGTTATCATTGAGACAGTTGATGGTGAAGAATTAATGAGATACGAAATTCCAGATATTGAGACACCTAGCAGTATAGCTGTGGACAAAGTAGGTAACATATACGTACCCGTATTTGGGCGTGATGATTGGAGTGTTTTTGTTGTTTCTAGGGATGGAAAATCAAGGACACTTTTAATGTTTGCTATAGAGGATACTTGTCAGCCTTATGCTATTCGATTTGATCAGAGTGGTACCAAATTCTTTGCAAGAGGTCATGCCGGTGGAGCTGCAGCAGTTTACACGTTAAGGAACCGATATCAATAGTTAGTGATTAAAATTGATAGCTACTGCTTATCATTTTGATACAAAAATCTTGGTACTTTTATAAGAAATCGCCAACAATTATATCAGTTTAGTATTGAAATTGACACTTTAAAATCTATTGAATTTCACTGAACTGGTACTACAATCTTTGTGTGGCTTGGTGCAAAGGAACAAAGAAACCAACAATGACTATGGGTAATTATTGCAACAGTAAGATACAGTTTACCATTTCCATACAAAAACTTGGTACTATGATGATGAACATTAACAATGTTTATCATTTATAAAGATTTTTTTTAAATGTAATATGACTTGTAGGATTGCTTTCTAGTCTTGGTTTTGTTCATATGTAACAGTTAAAAACAGAAATAATATTCCATGTCCGGAATATAAAACTTTGGAACTGCCAAGTAAGGTTACACACATGAAATTCCTGCAGGGAAGTGAGGTCAGGTGCTCCATAAGGAAGGGTAAGCAACTCCTGTTTAACTAGGTACACCCGTCACGTGTGTATCTAATAATATTGTGTTTACAGAAACAACAATAAAAAAGTTTTATAGGCGTCATCACAATACTGTTGATAAGTATGATGACTCTGTATCCAAAATTACCCTGCATTTAATGACATATTATAGTTCCATGTTCCAGTCATTCTCTATTTTGATTACACACATGGCGGTTACAGCTTTTTTACAGAAGGTATTTACGCTTCTAGAGGACCCGACCTCACTTCCCTGATGGAAGTTTATGTTTTAAACTAAATATGCCAGTATTTTACTTTGTTTCCGGGCCGGAAATTTGAACATATACTGGTGATCATGTTAGATTGTATTACACAATTGCCGTAAGTAGGTAGCCAAACATTAGATGTTTGTCAGTTTCTGCTTTTGAATTGTGATCTAATCAAAGATTGGAGGTGTTTGTTTTTGGTGATTAGATTGGAAAAGAACCTTACAGATTGAACACAGTTAACAATTGTACAAGGTCATATTCTAATATTAAATTGTACTCCATTGTTTATTATTGTTTTGTTTTCTACAAGTTTTTTTAAGTATTTGTTTAGATTTTTCAGTTGCAAATTTTCTTCTTCAATTATTGTTTTAAATTAATTATTTTTATTCTATATTACTCTTCAATTGTTTTTATTATTGTTTTGCATTTTCTGTTTTAGATAGAATTGGACCATCAAATCATACTTAATTCATACTTTATGGTTGGCAAATAATGTTTATTGTAATAGTATACTGTCGTGTAGTTTTGTAATCTTAAATTAAAGATTTTTGTTCATCTATAATTGTCAAAAAGTATTATAAGAATTGTTCTAAACAAAGTGTGAATGTGTACTTGAGTGAGAAGTGAAGAGAGTTTTTTGTTCATTGTAATGATATGCTGTCTTGTACAATTTTGTGTTCCATTCTGAAATTGAGGATTTTGTCTTATCTAAAAATTTTAATTAGTTTTATAACAACTCTTCTAAACCAACTTTTTTGTACTATAAATAATTTTAACATAATTTTGTGTCTAATTGTCAGTTACTTTGTATAGATTTTTATTTATTTTTCGTGTTGCGATTAATCTGGTGACTACCAATTCTCTAAAAGATACGGTATATAATGTAACAATAAACTGGTTGAAGGGTAAATTTCGACGCTCGGGATTTCTCTTAATTAATGCTCTTACGTTATGTTGATGTTTTTGTTTTGTTGGGGGGGGGATACAAAGTGACTGCAATTGTACTTCATTTAAAAAATGTTAGCACGTTATATTGATTTTTATTGGTTTTAAATAAATCATACGAACGGTGATATAGTTTTTGTGTTTGAGCGTCAAATGTAATAAAGGTGTGTTTTAGAGGATTTATCTAAAGTGATTACCAATGAATTTAAGAACATTTATGTCTCACAATAAATAAATATTGCACTAGTTCTTATATAAGGATATATCATTTTTCGACTTGAGAATCGATTCAGACGAGAGTGTCACACGACAATGTGAAATATGAAAAAATAGATTCGGATAACCTCAGAATGGAAGAAAGTGTCCATGTAAATGTTGACCGTTAAATTTCTATGCAAAAATAAACAAGTATGTTGCTATATAATAATGATATTAATAATTACAATATCATCAATATATATCTGGTACGTGGATTATGCCATTTCAAAGTGTCAATGAAGTTTTCAAGAAAAGTGTCGGGACAATATGGTATTATATGTCTTACAAATTGTAATTGAGAATTTTATCTAACATGACATGCGGTTTTCATCATATGAAACATAGTAAATACCAGCTGTGGTTAAACAAACGATATGCTCTGTGTTGTTCTTTTAAATGATGAACTTCCGTGTTCACCTTGTGACATTATGTTATATGTCTTTGATGTAATTTTCCTTTATAAAATCTTTTATTTTTAATGAAGGTAATCTGAATAGTTTCAAAGAATATTTTTGCAAAACAAATAGTAAAATAAAATTTCTAGATTTTGCTGCAGAAATTATTTTATCAATCATTGTTGATTTTGATTAAAGTCATGTTAGAATTGAAACATTTCCCCGTGATATATGATGGAAGAATTCACAAGTCGTTCTTTAAATGAAACTTCGTATACTCGTGATGTTATCTTTCACATATTACCTCCGGAATGTGTATCTCACAAAAAGAGTATTTTACCAGTAATAGCAGTATATGAACAAAAAAAGACAGGTCGGTCTGTAATTAATTTTTATTCACTTTGTTTTAAAGCAATAAATCATTACATGTAATTAATTAACTAACTGTATCAGCAAACTTTGATAGATGATTTAGATGTGTATTACTGGATAGAAATACTATGTGTAGAGAAATACTGTAAAATCCCAAATATTTGTGGGAAATTTAAATTTTGTCATTCCTGTTGATTAGAAAATACAACAAAATTAGGTTATTTAATATAAAAAAAATTAATGTCAATATTTTTACTGACCAATGAGTGCCTAAGTGGGATTTATTGCAAGATAGAAAATACCACGAATATTTTTTTCTCTTTATTAAAAAGCCACTAAATTTCAAATCCATGACTATTTATGACTCTGCAGTATTTTAGTGAATGAAATATTACAATGTTTACAGTAGTTCTTACCTGGCCAGGGGTCAAACTTGATTTGTTACTTGAATCTTTTACATTTTTTTAAATACAGATTTTTGTAAATATATAAAAATAATATTTATAACGAGAATGATGATAAAAACATAAGTATATAGTGAGTCAAGTTTGACCTGGCCGTTTGAACTTTAATTGAAATATTCTTGAAAACAGAAATATCCATTGTGTAATGTAGGAGCTATATAAAGTTGATATAAGGATAAATGATTGTATTACTGGATACCCCGTGTTTATGAAAGATGCTTTCTTCCCTAAATCACACAGCCTATTAGCACAATTTAATATTCAATTTAATATTCAGAAGGCATTTAAAACTTGACGCAGTATAGCCAATGATCGATATTTTGACAGAGTGTTTATAAACATAATGTAAACACGATTCATATATAAGGATGTTGTCGAGAAATTACGACACGAAGGCGTGAATATACACATACGATAACACTGTATTAATATCTACATATATTTGTGCATATTAGACTCTTCCGATAATACAAATGTTCTGCCAAAATATTGCTGATGGGTTATATCAACAAAATATGATCATTATTACATCATAAGTTTAACACACTCTTTGATTTTAACATAATAAAACATAGTTATAATCTTTGAATTTTTTAATGTTTTTAAGTTTTTTTGATTTATAAGGGATGTGGAATATTGGAAATCCTTAATATATATCTTATATGTCTTTTCATACATCATTGACTGATTTATATCATAGAGAGTAAAACATGATCTTGGTGGCCAAGTCGACAAAAGTCCAGGCTTACAGATCACTGTATCTGTCACTGTCTATGTTTGAATCCCACTTGGGACACATCCTAGTGTGATAACATTTGTCAGTTATCTCGATGAATGTTGTTGGTTTTCTCAAGTTCGACCAATTCAGATCATAGAGAGTTAATAGGATCTTTCGTGACCAAGTAGTCTAAAGCGATTTTTTACACATAACATTGTCTCTTATGGCGTAGGTTCAAATCCTACTCTCGGCATTCTAGTTTGATAAAGTTTGTTGTGAGTTTGCTTGAAAAAGGTATATGGTTTTCTCCAGGTACTCCGGTTTCGACCACCATTGCAGAACTGACCACATCTTTATATGTAACTTAATTTTAGTTGGGAAGTAAAACACCAGTACTCTACTCAACTCCACTACTCTCACAAAGATTGTAAGCATTTTATGCTCCTGTCAGGATACACTTATATCAAGGCAGTCAGTTCTGGGATGGTGAACATTCAGTTCTAGGATGGTGAACGTCCTGTTCTCAGATAGAGAACTTCACTTTTTGGATAGTGAACGTCCAGGTTTCGGATGGTGAACGTTCAGGTCTCAGATAGTGAAAGTATTTTTTATCTCGATGGGTGTTCTTGGAGAAAAGTGAAGAAACGATTGAAATAACGGACTCAAAACTCAATGGTGGTTAGTTTGAGCCCCAAGTCAGGTGCGTGTGGATTGAATTTTGCATTGCTCCTGTCTACCAAGCTGTGAAAACAAGGAACCGGAAAATATGATGTGGTAACTCTGTCGTAGAATGACGTCACAACAAAGGGGCCTTAAACTACTTGATTAGAATTAGGATATTAGCGTATTTTCATTTATATGATAACAAAAACAACAAGTGCAACCAAATACGACCAATAAAGACAACTTTTGATCAACAAAATTTGAAAACTTTAAAGAGAGAAAGATTGTTATCCATAGCTATGAGTGCTAGTCAATAAATAACCAACCTATCAATAACTTATTTGCTTTTGAGATCCACCTCTTCTTTTGTCATCTTGTGTGAATCACTTATACCAACGGTGTTCAAGTGGAATTAGACATCTTCTCAGTGTCACAATCATTGTCTATTCTAATTACCCGCTCCTCAACCTTCCTCAAGAGTTTTCGTGAAATTGGAAATAACGTCCACGGATTTTTTTTAATTTTGGGAATAGGAAGAAGAAGTTAGAGTTTGGACGGGTGAAAAGGCAGAATGTGGTATTAATTCAAAGCTGATTCGCTCTATAACACCCTTTCCAATTTTTAAAGTGTGGAATATTGCGGTGTCTTTGATTTTGTGTTTGTGTGATTGAGTGAGAGATGGAGAAGCAAGAGAGAGAGAGAGACAGAGAGAGAGAGAGAGAGATAGCGTGTGTACATTAATATGTTCCCTCTTGGGTTTCCGTCAATTCTTAGTATATTAATACTTAAATAATTGATCTGCAAATTTTCAGCGTATTTTGCAAAGTAAGGGGTGTGAACATCTAGTTATTAACCCTCATGGTTTATATAATGTAAATAGAAGATTTTGTAGTGATAACTTAATCACGAACATACGGTGTCAAACAAGTGATTTCGGATATATTTTATATTAATTGCGTGCTTATTAATCCATGACGTGTATGTATAATTTGTTATGCACACAGGTAGTAGCTATTATGTACCTACGATTTACATATAATATCTAATTTTCGTAAACTTTTTGTGCCTTTTTAACACATTTAACGTTCATGCGTAAAAACGTATAATGTGCAAGCAAAAAAACCTATAACGTGCAAGTATATAAATCTAAAACGTGCAAGTATATAAACCTATAACGTGCAAGTATATAAATCTATAACGTGCAAGTATATAAACCTATAACGTGCAAGTATATAAACCTATAACGTGCAAGTATATAAATCTATAACGTGCAAGTATATAAACCTATAACGTGCAAGTATATAAATCTATAACGTGCAAGTATATAAACCTATAACGTGCAAGTATATGAATCTATAACGTGCAAGTATATAAATCTATAACGTGCAAGTATATAAACCTATAAAGTGCAAGCATATAAACCTATAACGTGCAAGTATATAAATCTATAACGTGCAAGTATATAAACCTATAACGTGCAAGCATATAAACCTATAACGTGCAAGTATATAAACCTATAACGTGCAAGTATATAAATCTATAACGTGCAAGTATATGAATCTATAACGTGCAAGTATATAAATCTATTATGTGCAAGCAAATAAACCTATAACGTGCAAGTATATAAATCTATAACGTGCAAGTATATAAACCTATAACGTGCAAGTATATAAATCTATTACGTGCAAGTATATAAACCTATAACGTGCAAGTATATAAACCTATAACGTGCAAGTATATAAATCTATAACGTGCAAGTATATAAATCTATAACGTGCAAATATATCAATCTATAACGTGCAAGTATATAAATCTATAACGTGCAAGTATATAATTCTATAACGTGCAAGTATTTAAGCCTATAACGTGCACGTATATAAATCTATAACGTGCAAGTATATAAACCTATAACGTGCAAGCATATAAACCTATAACGTGCAAGTATATAAATCTATAACGTGCAAGTATATAAACCTATAACGTGCAAGTATATGAATCTATAACGTGCAAGTATATAAATCTATAACGTGCGAGTATATAAACCTATTACGTGCAAGTATATAAATCTATTACGTGCAAGTATATAAACCTATAACGTGCAAGTATATAAACCTATAACGTGCAAGTATATAAATCTATAACGTGCAGGTATATAAACCTATAACGTGCAAGCATATAAACCTATAACGTGCAAGTATATAAACCTATTACGTGCAAGTATATAAATCTATTACGTGCAAGTATATAAACCTATTACGTGCAAGTATATACACCTATTACGTGTAAGTATATAAATCTATAACGTGCAAGTATATAAATCTATAACGTGCAAGTATATAAATCTATTACGTGCAAGTATATAAATCTATAACGTGCAAGTATATAAATCTATTACGTGCAAGTATATAAATCTATAACATAAGCGGGTATCAATCTATAACATGCGTGCATGTGAAAGCACAACGTGCGTGCGTGTAACCCTATAACGTGCGTAAATATAAACCTAAACGTAAGTGCATTTTAACCAATAACGTGTGCATGTACTAACATTAACCGTTCACGCATATCATCCTAAAACTTACGTCCGTATACACTTATAACGTGCGCTAGTATAAACCTATAACAAACGTGCTCAAGTTATAAACCTATACCGTTCGTGCGTATAATCCTATAACGTGCTCATATAAACATATAATGCACCTGTGTAGAAACTTATTGCATGCACGAGTATAAACCTACAACATGGAAATCCAATAACAATATGGATTACATGAACAGGTATATCCTAATATGCGCGTACGTATTTACTAATTAAGAACGCACGTATTAGTTATTATGTGTGCAGGTACCAAGTAATACGTAAGCTCGTAATAGATATTATGTATGTACGTACCAAGTTATATGTACGCACGTAATAGCTATTATGTGTGCATGTACCAAGTAGTACGTAAGCTTGTTATCGATATTATGTGTGTACGTACCAAGTGATATGTACGCACGTATTAGCTATTATATGTGGACGTCCCAAGGTATTATGTCTGCACGTACCAAGTTATATGAACGTACGTATTAGCTATTATGTGTGCACATATTAGCAATTATATGTGCACGTACCGAGTAATATGTACGCAAGTATTAGCTATTATGTGTGCACGTATCAAGTAATATGTACGCATGTATTAGCTATTATGTGTGCAAGTACCAAGTAATATGCACGCACGTATTAGCTTTATTGTGTGCACGTACCAAGTAATATGTACGCATGTATTAGATTTTATGTGTGCTCGTAAGTATTATGTATTATTAGCTATTATGTGTGCACGTACCAAGTAATATGTACGCACGTTTACGCTATTATGTGTGCACGTACCAGGTAATATGCACGCACGAATTAGCTATTATGTGTGCACGTATTAGGTTTTATGTACGCACGTATTAGCTATTATTTGTGTACGTACCAAGTAATATGTACGCACATATTAGCTATTAAATGTGCTTGTATAAGGTATGCACGTACCAAGTAATTCGTTCGCAGGTATAAGCTATTAAATGTGCTTGTATAAGGTATGCACGTACCAAGTGATATGTACGCACGTATTAGCTATTATGTGTGCATATATTAGGTATTATTTACGCATGTTTTAGCTATTATGTGTGCACATAGCAAGTAATATGTACGCATGTATTAGCTATTATGTGTGCAAGTACCAAGTAATATGCACGCACGTATTAGCTTCAATGTGTGCAAGTACCAGGTAATATGCACGCACGTATTAGCTATTATGTGTGCACGTAGGTATTATGTATCATTACCTATTATGTGTGCACGTACCAAGTAATATGTACGCACGTATACGCTATTAAGTGTGCACGTACCAGGTAATATGCACGCACGTATTAGCTATAATGTGTGCACGTATTAGGTTTTATGTACGCATGTATTAGCTATTATGTGTGCACGTATCAAGTAATATGTACGCATGTATTAGCTATTATGTGTGCAAGTACCAAGTAATATGTACGCACGTATTAGCTTTATTGTGTGCACGTACCAAGTAATATGTACGCACGTATACGCTATTAAGTGTGCACGTACCAGGTAATATGCACGCACGTATTAGCTATAATGTGTGCACGTATTAGGTTTTATGTACGCATGTATTAGCTATTATGTGTGCACGTATCAAGTAATATGTACGCATGTATTAGCTATTATGTGTGCAAGTACCAAGTAATATGTACGCACGTATTAGCTTTATTGTGTGCACGTACCAGGTAATATGCACGCACGTATTAGCTATAATGTGTGCACGTATTAGGTTTTATGTACGCATGTATTAGCTATTATGTGTGCACGTATCAAGTAATATGTACGCATGTATTAGCTATTATGTGTGCAAGTACCAAGTAATATGCACGCACGTATTAGCTTTATTGTGTGCACGTACCAAGTAATATGTACGCATGTATTAGATTTTATGTGTGCTCGTAAGTATTATGTATTATTAGCTATTATGTGTGCACGTACCAAGTAATATGTACGCACGTATACGCTATTATGTGTGCACGTACCAGGTAACATGCACGCACGAATTAGCTATTATGTGTGCACGTATTAGGTTTTATGTACGCACGTATTAGCTATTATTTGTGTACGTACCAAGTAATATGTACGCACATATTAGCTATTAAATGTGCTTGTATAAGGTATGCACGTACCAAGTAATTCGTTCGCAGGTATAAGCTATTAAATGTGCTTGTATAAGGTATGCACGTACCAAGTGATATGTACGCACGTATTAGCTATTATGTGTGCATATATTAGGTATTATTTACGCATGTTTTAGCTATTATGTGTGCACATAGCAAGTAATATGTACGCATGTATTAGCTATTATGTGTGCAAGTACCAAGTAATATGCACGCACGTATTAGCTTCAATGTGTGCAAGTACCAGGTAATATGCACGCACGTATTAGCTATTATGTGTGCACGTAGGTATTATGTATCATTACCTATTATGTGTGCACGTACCAAGTAATATGTACGCACGTATACGCTATTAAGTGTGCACGTACCAGGTAATATGCACGCACGTATTAGCTATAATGTGTGCACGTATTAGGTTTTATGTACGCATGTATTAGCTATTATGTGTGCACGTATCAAGTAATATGTACGCATGTATTAGCTATTATGTGTGCAAGTACCAAGTAATATGTACGCACGTATTAGCTTTATTGTGTGCACGTACCAAGTAATATGTACGCACGTATACGCTATTATGTGTGCACGTACCAGGTAATATGCACGCACGAATTAGCTATTATGTGTGCACGTATTAGGTTTTATGTACGCACGTATTAGCTATTATTTGTGTACGTACCAAGTAATATGTACGCACATATTAGCTATTAAATGTGCTTGTATAAGGTATGCACGTACCAAGTGATATGTACGCACGTATTAGCTATTATGTGTGCATATATTAGGTATTATTTACGCATGTTTTAGCTATTATGTGTGCACATAGCAAGTAATATGTACGCATGTATTAGCTATTATGTGTGCAAGTACCAAGTAATATGTACGCACGTATTAGCTTCAATGTGTGCACGTACCAAGTAATATGTACGCACGTATTAGCTTTTATGTGTGCACGTAGGTATTATGTATCATTACCTATTATGTGTGCACGTACCAAGTAATATGTACGCACGTATACGCTATTATGTGTGCACGTACCTAGTAATATGCACGCACGTATTAGCTATTATGTTTGGACGTATTAGGTTTTATGTACGCATGTATTAGCTATTATGTACGCATGTATTAGCTATTATGTGTGCACATACCAAGTAATATGTACGCACGTATTAGCCATTATGTGTGCAAGTACCAGGTAATATGCACGCACGTATTAGCTATTATGTGTGCACGTACCAAGTAATATGTACACACGTTTAGCTATTATGTGTGCACGTATTAGGTATTATGTACGCACGTATTAGCTAATATATGTGCAAATACATATTAATATGTAGACGCGTATAAGCTTTTATGTTTACGTAGGTATTATGTATTATTAACTATTATGTGTGCACGTATCAAGTAATATGTACGCACATATTAGCTATTATGTGTGCACGTACCAAGTAATATGTACGCACGTATTAGCTATTATTTGTGTACGTACCAAGTAATATGTACGCAGATATTAGCTATTAAATGTTCTTGTATAAGGTATGCACGTACCAAGTAATTTGTTCGCAGGTATAAGCTATTAAATGTGCTTGTATAAGGAATGCACGTACCAAGTAATTTGTTCGCAGGTATAAGATATTAAATGTGCTTGTATAAGGTATGCACGTACCAAGTAATTTCTTCGCACGTATAAGCTATTACATGCACACGTAGTGAACAAATACTTCGTGCGGACGTATTAACTTATTACATGGGCGCGTAAAAGTAACTACTAGGTGACCATGTAATAGAATCAAACATGCGGACGTTATACCTTTTATCTGCGCACGTAATATTAAATATTTCATGCCATTTTTGCGCCACCGTACAAACAGAGCTTGACGCATTTGAAAACTAAAAATGTGTGACTTGAGAAAAGCTAAGGCTAACAAGAACGTGACAAGATATTATTAATACAAGTATGCTTAAACAATTAAATCAGACTAGGAAAGTATTTACGTATGCGCGTGATACTAAATATTTCATGTCGTCAATAAGGTCACTAAGTTTGGTTTGACGAAATTTATAACAAAAATGAATTGACTTGGGAAAAACGAGAACGTGACAAATTATAATTATTAACCAATTCATATACGCTAAAACAGTCAAATAAGAATAGGAAAGTAAAAGAAATACATACTAGACATAAATAGCTAAAACTATAGGCAAACAATTTTAACCTTTCTTCTTTAACTTTAGTAGGATTATTCATATACCTGTCTGCTTGTACTTCAATAGGATTATTCATATACGATTGTCAATACAAAACATGATTAGTGTTAGGATTCACAATTAATAAATACACAATATGTAATACACAATGGACGTAATATATACCAGTGGTCCATTTACATGTGAATCAATTTGTTGTCCAAAATAGGTATTTAAGTAAAAGGTCAAACGGAAAGATCAATTTTGTTTCTCTATAAAAATAGATTATGATAAAACTATTTAAATGTAAGGAATAAGCATATAACAGGATTGATGTATCTTCGTTTTCCGATTTTAAAATTGCACACTAAACTGATAAAAAAACCGAAAGTAGAACGGTTGACTAAAGGTGGAAGATTTAGATGGCGACGGCTGATATAGAAAATAAGGTTGTTATAGAGTCAGGTATATGTAACTAGCATTTGTCTAGAGAAATTTAAAACACCTAAATACTTGCCGTGTCTACACACGTTCTGTCAGACCTGTCTTCAATCATATATTGTATCTACAACAAAGATTGGGAAAACCCCACCTGATCATTTTAACTGTCCCCTGTGTAGAGAAGAAGTAAAACCACCAGATCCGACTTTTCCAGTAGAGAAATGGGCCAGATCAATGCCAGGTAACCATATGATTAATACTCTGATGGAAGCGTCATCAAAATCATCAGAAATGTCGAGTGAAACAAATGATTGTGACCCGTGTAAATATGACGGAGAAAGTATCACAGGCGAGTTCTGGTGTTTTGAATGTCGAGAATTTTTATGTGGAAAATGTAGAAAAGATCATCTACGACAGAAAGTTTTGCGAAATCATAAAGTTGTTCCAGCGAGTGATGTTCCACAACAAGATATTGGTATGACTGTGACCGATGTTGAAGAGCCATGTATGGACCATCAAGGAGAATTATTGAAGGTTTACTGCGTTGATCATCAGAAGATGTGTTGTGTTCTTTGTCTGTCAATAAACCATAGAAAATGTGAAAACATCAAAACCTTTGATGAAATGGCGGAAGGTATGAAGAACAAAAAAGAAATAGAACATTTTTCTGATAAAATGAAAGAAATTGATTCCAAGGTAAATGAAATAGCAGCTCGGAAGAGAAAAAACATCACCAGTATCCAGGAACAACAGACCACCATTCTGAAGAAAGCAGACGACTTAATACAAAAAGCAAAAGACAAACTAGACAAATGCCATCAAGAATTCAAAGATAGAGTTGCCATAACACACAAGGAAAATACAACAAAATTGATAGATGCAGCAGAAAGAATAGAAAACTATCAGAAATCCCTTACAAACTTTCAGAAGTTATGGAAAACTGCACTTGATTCTGGAACACCAAAACAAATATTTGTTACATTTGAGAAAATTAAGGAGCACATTGAAACCCAAGGGAAGCAGTTAGAAGAGTACTTTCAGGGAGATGAGATGCTTTCATACGAAGTAACCTTTAACACACTGGCTACAGACGTAACTTCAATTACATCAATAGCAGAAATAGAGGTGAAAACAATTCCTTGTGACCAATCATTAGTGGTGGATATAAGTGGCATCCTGACAACTGACATGGCTGTTGATAATATGCAACCTGAAGTGGACTTATCCAGTGTCGATGATATAGAACCGGTAAAACTTTTTGATGTCAGGGAAGACGAAGAGTGGTTTAGAGGTGGAGTGTTCCTGAAGGACGACAGACTGTTACTTGTAGACTGTAGATTGAAAACACTAAATGTATACGATAGCAGCGGTAAAAGAGAAATCTGTCAGTCTGTATGTTACAAACCATGGGATGCTGTACAACATTCTGATCACAACATTTACGTGTCGAGCGAGTTCGATAGAAACATCAGAGTATATACATTGGTATCTTATTACTTCCAGGAAATAAGAAGTTTTAAAACTGATACAGAGTACAGCTGTATTAATTCTCTATGTATAACACAAGATAACCATATATTAGCAGAATGTGGTTATGACATATACTTGATGACAATGGATTGTAAAACAAAGAGAACAATACACAGGTCTGACGACAACAGTTATATAGCTACATCATCATCAGATAAAGGATCTACACTTTACTACTGTGATGTCGGTCCAGAGGTTATCAGTGAGTCAGTTGATGGTGAAGAATTATTTAGATACAAAATTCCAGATATTAAGGCACCTGCAGGTGTAGCTGTAGACAATGTAGGTAACATATACGTAATTGGGCGTGGTTCTAGAAATGTTTGTGTTGTTTCTAAGGATGGAAGATCAAGTCGAGTTTTATTGTCTGATATAGAGGGTATTGATCAGCCTGATGCTATTGGATTTAACCAAAGTGGTACCAAATTATTTGTAACAGGTGATGGCAACGGAACAGCAGCAGTCTTCGCGTTAAGAAACCTACAACAATAGATAGGTATTGGAATTGCCAGCTACAGGTTATGGTTTGGATACAAAAAATTGTACTTTTAGAAAAAAATCGACATCGACTTTAGTATTAAAATTGACACTTTTTAACCTTACGCTATCGGATTTAACTCATCATTGTGTAGGTTCGTCAAGCTAAACAGCAACAGTCTTCATGGTGAGATTCCCATACCAATTAATTAACGTAATTGTTGGAACTGAAAGGTACAATTTACCGTTTTATGCAACAACTTGGTACTGTTATAATAAAGAAACAATTATAATAGTTTAGTATTGAATTTCAATCTTCCTAGGCCTTTGCTGTTAGAATTGACCGAAATGACAGTAAATTATTTGTATAGTGTGTCAACTTTTACTTGGCCGTTTGACCTTTAATTTGAATATTTGAATATATAAACAAATATATACATTGTGTAATTTAAGGTCTATATACAGTTTATATGTAAGTATAAATGATAGTAATACTGGTTACCGGGTGTTTCTGGTAATCAAACATGCCCAATCTAATATTTAAATTAAAGGCCAAACAGCAAGGTCAAACTTGACACACTATATATGCCGACAACATGCTATTGGATTTGACTGAACTGGTACCACAATCTTCGTTGGTGCAACGGGACAGCAACAGTTTACTTGTTAAGAAACCAACAATTACTATGCTTAATTATTACAACTGGAAGATACAGTTTACCATTTCCATACAAGAATTTGGTACTATGATGATGGACATTTATGATTGCTTTCTAATTTTGGTTCATAGATATCAGTAAAAAACAAACATATTATTCCATTTCCGAATAATAAACCTTTGAAACTGACAAGTAAGGCTACGCACGTGAACTTCCACCAGGGAAGTGTGGCCGGGTGGTCCAAGAGGGTAAGCAACTCCTGTTTTTATCTAGGTACACCCGCCACGTGTGTATCCAATAATATTGTGTTTTCAGAAACAACAATAAAAAGTTTTATAGGCGTCATCAAAATATTGTTGATAAGTATCATGACTCTGTATCCAAAATTTCCCTGCAATTAATGACATATTATAGTGCCATGTTCCTGTCAATCTGTATTTGGATTACACACATGGTGGTTACAACTAGTTTAACAGAAGGTATTTACGCTTCTGAAGCACCCGACCTAACTTCCCTGGTGAAGAAGCACGTGTTAAATAAAATTTGTTTTTGTCCGTTTGTAAAGTGTGTTTACTTCTGGTTTTGGATTGCGATTTGAAGTTATTCTGGTGATTGTTATAGATTTCATTACATACGTGACTAATGCCAAGCATTATATGTTAACCTTTTCGGAGCATCACTTCCCTGGTGTGTCAATTTTGTCAGTTTTACTTTGGAATTGTCATCTGGACATGGAATGTGATCAAATCAAAGATTGGAGGTGTTTCTTTCTGATGTTTGATTGAAAAAGAACCTTATAGATTGGACACAGATTCCAATTTTAGAATTGTACAAGAGTTCTAAAATTGAAGATTTTGTTTTATCTAAAACTTTTAATTTAATTAGTTTTATAAAAACTATTCTTAACCAACCCATTTATATGTATAATTGTAATATAATTTTGATTTTTAATTGTCATATACGCTATGTAGATTTTTTGTATACTTTTTTGAGGAGGGGGGGGGGTAATCTGAAGTGACTAACAATGCATTTTTTTATAGAAAAAAGTTAGTAAGTTTTTAATGATTAAAAATGTTTTCAAATGAATCATTTTAAGGTACATATAAATTTTGGGTTTGACCGTAAAATATGTAATAAAGATGTGTTTTAGTAGATTTATCATAAGTGATAGCCAATCAACTTATTCATAAAACAGTTAGCACTTTAATACAGATTTGCAACGCAACTCGAGATATGCATTATGAATCAACATGCTAACTACTAGTATTTTCTTAAAACAGTAAGATAAAATTAAGTTAATGGATGAACAACAAAATAATTTATGGGCAATAAGTTTTAATGTTCAGTGATAAAGGGTTAATGAACGGATATGGTGAAATGTTGTCCTGGGTTGACACGACATTTTCAGGAGCTTGAAAGTATCTGTTCAATAACCCTTTAATTCTATAGCAAAATATATTTCATTTACTCCCCACTAATAATTCATCAAAAAATAATATTTCACTATTCCTTGTATAAGGGTATATATTTTTTGTCTAGTGCATTAATTTAGATAGCAATTTCACTCAACAAAGTGTGAAATGTAAAAATTAAAAAAAACCTTGGACCGGAAGAAAGTTTCTATGCAAATGTTGGTACATATATGTATATATCTGAACGCTAATACCTCGGGATTCATTGTTTAATATCTAAGCGAAACATAACTTGCTATATAATAATAATAATAATTTTATTATAATAGTAGCAAGTTATAACTTGAATGCGAATACTATTTCAAAAGAGTCCAAGTTTTCAAGAAAAGCGTCAGGATAAAATGAGGTTCCGAAGAAATGTAGTATACACTATATGTCCCCACTTCATTCATTTTTAATGATGAGCTCCCTTATTCACCTTCTGACGTCATGATATGTGTCCAAAACTATTATTATGACATTCATAGTCCTTTATTTCAAAGACCGTATTCCTAACAGCTGAATTTTTTTAAATGAAGCCTTTTGAGAATAAATATTAAAATGATCCTCCGAAAAAAGAGTTTGCATCATTTATTCGAATGCTTTTGGTTTAAGTCATGTTAGAATTGAAATAATCAACATTCACCAGTGAGGTATCGTAGAATAATACATTAACCGTCGTTTATATGAGGCAAATTTATTACTTAGCGGCATTGCAATCTTGTGGTATATTCTTCTGCATATGAACTCTGGTGCATGCATTATTCTATGATATTCCACAAAAAGATGTTGATTATTTTCTTAAATAATAGCAGTGCATGTGAACAGAAAAGACAGAACGGTCTGTAATTATTTTTTATTGCACTTTGTCTTAAAGCAGTAAATGATTACATGTAATTGATAAACTATCTGCATCAGTAAACATTGATAGATGATTAAGATGTTGATTACTGGATAGAAATACTATGTGTAGAGAAATACTGTAAAATCCTAAATATTTCTGGGAAAATTTTGTCATTTTTGTTGATTAGTAAATACCACAAAATTGGGTTATTAAATATAAACAAAGTTAATGTCAAGATTCTTTTAGACCAATGAGACCCTAAATGAGTCTGAAAATCAATCGTTTTGTAATTAAGAAAAATCCATTGAGGGATCGTGGTATTTTGTAGCTTAAAATAAGTCTATAAATATCAATGATTATACAGTATTTTAGTGTATGAATTATTATAATGTTTACAGTAGTTTTAACCGACCAGGTCAAACTTGTAAACTGTAAATTTTCATAGTTTTCAATACAGATTTTTGTAATTGTACATAAAATAATACTTGTTATAGGTAAACAACTTTGACCTGTCTGCTTGACCTTTCACTTAAATATTTATCACGGACCAAGTACATCTATGTATAGGGAGCACAGGTGTTTATGTTTGTATACATCATGAGACATACTCAACTCGTAGAGTAAACCCGTGCACTGGGAATTGATTAACTTGGATCCTAACACTACCGATTTATTAGGTGGACCCTCCTATATGAATTTTCCCAATGAAAGGTCAAACGGAAAGGTCAATGTTGTTTACCTATATAACTAAAATGATAACAATAACATGTTTATCATTTCAGCAATATTTTGGCAGAGTATTTATAAACATGGAAGAATCTATATGATGTAAATAGGGTTGATATAAAAGGGTGGTTTGATAAATGAAGGCGTGAATATAGGTATACGATAATGCTGTATTAATACATATTAGACTCGTACGTTGTTATAAACATTTTGCCAAAATATGGCAGATGGACTATATTTATAAAAATTTATTCATTATTACATCATATGTATAAAACAATGTGTGTAATTTTAACATATTAAAACATAATAAATATCCCTAAAATTTGAATGGCATTTTAATTTCCTTTGTTTTTCAAAGATTCCTATATTCTTCAATTTATAAGGAATGTGTGAATGATCATGTCATATATGCCTTTTTTATACATGTGCCGATTCATATCAAGGCCAGGAAAATGGAATCTTGATCGGGTTCATACAGACATGTGGAGTCCAAATTTAAGGACTTTTTAGGGTCTTATTTGGAAATTTAAGGCCAAGTCAGTGGGACAATTTTAGCAAAAAATATTGGCAATTAAATCAATAAAATAATTATATGTCCATAGTAACAACACTTGTAGTAAAGGTTGAAGTTAGGCTTTTGAGAGGACCAGGTACCTTTAAATTGCTCATTTCAACATAACTTATTAATTATTTCTTTATATTTATCAGTCTATTCAGAACCACTTAATATCTAAATACAGACACCGAACTGCCGAAATTCAAGGGCTTTTTAGAGCCTTCAGAACAAATTCAAGGGCTTTTTAGGGTCAGACTTGTTTTAGGTCTTTTTAGGGCAAACCTCAAAATATAAGGACTTTGACAGGCCTGTACGAACCCTGTTGATGGCCAAGTGGTCTATGTCTGCTTACAAATCACCTTGCCTCATATTGCATAGGTTTGAAACCCACTCTTGACAGATCCTAGTGTGAGAAAGTTTATCAGTTTGCTTGACAAAGGTAAATGGTTTTCTCTCGGTACTTCGGTTTCTACCACTATTACAGAACTGATCACATCTTTACAAGTAAAAGCACACACTGATAGAGAGTGAAGATACTTAATGCTAAAGTCAGGATCAACTTGTATCGAGACAGTCTGTTCTGGGATGCCCCTGGTGAATGATTCTTTTATATTGGCTCACTAAGATATTCATGGTAACAAGTTAAACAAGAGGCCAAATAGGGCCTGTACCGCTCACCTGGGCCGTTAACAGCACAAAAACACAATAAATACTACATTTAAGGAGCAATAACTCTGATGTGGATATTTAGATATTTATGAAACTTGCTACTTGCATCTGTGACCTTGACCTTCGAACTAATGACCATAATCTATATATTAAAATGATCATTGCATCAATACCAACAATATTCTAATATACATGCCTATACAAAAAGTTCCTAGTTTTCGAGATAATGAACATTTTTGATATTGGTTTGCAACCGTGATCGTGACCTTTGGACCCATGACCTTTTTTACATCATAATGATTGTTGTATCAATACCTACAACATTCTAATATACATGCCTATACAAAAAGTTCATAGTTTTCAAGATAATGAACCATTTCGGTATTCTTTTGCATCTGTGGCCTTGACCTTTGAACCAATTACCTTAATCTATATATTAAAATGATCATTACATCAATACGAACAATATTCCAATGTACATGCCTATACAAAAAGTTTATAGTTTTCAAGATAATTAACCATTTTGGTGTTGATTTGCTACTGTGACCTTGACCTATTGACCCATGACCTTTTTCTATACATCAAAATGTTCGTTGTATCAATACCTACAACATTCTCATATACATGCTTATAGAAATAGTTCATAGTTTTCAAGATAATGAACCATTTCAGTGTTCTTTCGCATCTGTGACCTTGACCTTTAAACCAATGACCTAAATCTATACATCAAAATGATCGTTGTATCAATACCAACAATATTCCAATATACATGCCTATACAAAAAGTTTATAGTTTTCGAGATAATTAACCATTTTTGTATTGTTTTGCTACTGTGACCTTGACCTTTGAACCAATGACCTTTATCTATATATCAAAATGATCGTTACCTCAATACCAACAATATTTTAATTTACATGCCTATATAAAAAGTTTACAGTTTTCCAGATAATAAATAATATTAGAAAGGTAAAAAATTAGGTCATGACCTTCATAATTGACCTTGACACCATTTTAAAGGTTATTACAAGAATATGTCAAAACTGAAAACCCCATGTCATTATCTGATCAAATAGTCAAGTTTTTGAAGCTATTTTACGATTTTTTTAAAAATTAAACGCAAAAACGCATAACCTATTTTTAAACTGAATTTCAAAAAATGAACAAACTATAGGCTTAAGACCCTAGAAAAGCCAAATATCACATCAGATTTTTTCTCCAATTAATACTTTCGGAGAAGAAGATTTTTTAAGATTTTGGCACCCCTAGGTCACCTTGACCTAGTTATGGTAGCCATGGCAATGCGACGAACAAATCTGAATTGCACCGGCCCATACAAGTTTACCAAGTTTCATTGAAATCTGTCCAGTAGTTTTAGAGGAGAAGTCAAAAATGCGCAATGCCATAAGCTCACATGACCTATGGTCAGGTGAGCTAAAAATAGTCATATAGACTCATAATTGAATGGTGGTGGGTTTGAGCCCCTAGTCAGGTGTGTGTGGTATGTTCATTTAATTTCACATTGTTTCTGTCCACCCAATAAGGTCCCAACACATATGTTGGGGGAACCCTGCTGCAGACTGACATCACATCCAAGGGCGAGTTTTATACTTTTAATCACTTTGCCTTGTGACAGGCACTGCCTGATGAACTTTTAAGCTTGGGAGAGACTTTAACTTTTTATTAAGATTTTTTCGATTTTCTTCATTCAAAATGATACCAAAGAAAAACCAAATACTCGGCCCTAATCACCTAATATAAAAGTAGACATCTTTTAATGAACAAAATTTAAAAAAAAAATGATTTGCCATATGAGACTTAAGTCAAAAGAAATTACAAATACCATTCAAATTTAGAATAACTAGGCGACAATCAAAATCATAAGATTGTCCCTAAAATATAACAATAAGCTAAGCTAAAAACAATGATACAAAACATATTCTTAATAAATAAATCAATTTACATTTTGAAAAATAGATACAACCCAAACAATAACATTTTTAAATTAGAAAAAACCTCTACATTTCTCTTCCTTGCTTATTGTATTTGTGCTCTCTCTCTCTCTCTCTCTCTCTTTCAAACAAACTCATACATACACACACACACAAGGAAGTTTAATTAAATATGGATATCAAGCTTATACTCTTTCACAGATTGACATCACTGTTAAATAAAGTATTGTACATAAAAACAGAATAAAATTTGAAAAAAAAAATCATAAGAACAAGGAAACAAAAAATATTTCCGAGCATAAAGATTACATTACGGCTTTTTGGTTCAACATATAATGCAAAATACCCTGTTCAGAATTATCACTAATCAAACCAGAATAAATCTATTAAAATCCTTATCAAAATCAAACTTGACCTATAGTTTATCATAATTATTTATTTCAATTAAACAAAAATTTACAATCCATCATTGGAGACATAATTGATAATCAATGATGACAAACTAACGGTTTTATCAATGAAACCTCATTGTAGAAATAATTGCACTCAAAGAATTGAAGTAAAGCAAAAATTGGGTTGGCCAGGAAACCAACAATCCATATTGTCTGTTGAAAATATTTTGGAAAACGTTTATGTTGCCAATTCCCAGAATACCACTCTTACAGGAAAATGTCAACTTACACAATTCCACAGCCAATCGAAAAAATGGTTCCACACAAACATTATGGGGTATCATGTTGTACACTGGCAAACCATGTTACTATTAGCACCATTTTTTGTTTGTAACAAGTTCGGGTTCAAAGTTGCACCTAAAATAGGTCCCATGGCAATATTATGTTGCAACCATTTTTTTGCTGCAAGTCACTGATTTGGCTACAAAAATGTCTGTCATCAAAATCTGACTTTGACCACTTCTAGTTAAAAAAATGGTTGTCCACAAACAGAAAGATAAAAATAAACAATAAGAATAAAGGAAGACCAGAAAAATATATAGACACAAACTTCTAGTTTGTAACAAAAGCTAATTTATATGCAAGAAATAAAAACAACAAAATTAATTTTTGATAAGGTGGCTCCAACATAAAAAGTCACTTAAACCCTGACGGGGTATCACATGGAACAATGGCAACCTTGTTGCTATAGCACCATAATTTGTTTCTAACAAGTTAACATTGAATCTACAAGCATTTATGGCATGTTCAAAAGTCAACAAAATGTTTACTGTAAACGTTTTAATTTAACATGTATTTATTTTCACTGTATAGGAAATTATGACAAAGCCGCATAGTTAAATTTTCGTGTTTTTGAAACATGCACTTTAACACAATAAGCATAAAATAATTTTCACTTGGCATTAATTTTCGCACAAATCAAGCGACTGTGAAATAAAGAAAATTAGTACACCATGAAAATAAATATGTTGACAGTATGTTGTATTGCTTCAATTTATTTTCAAAATCTTCTTGTATAAATATATATTAACACAAGAATAATTTAGAAATGACTTTCAATTTGTTGTGATTTAAGGGGTATACAACAATTTATGATAGAATTGCCAAGTCTGAAGTCTTGTTTAAATCCCTGTAAACTACAACAAATTCAAAGTTATTTCTTATATTTACAATATTAATTGTTGACATTTCTGCTTAGAATTTGCCAAATTTTCTTCCTTTAATCTGCTAGTCAACCTGACAGTCAACAACTATGTTATTTTTTCACCTTTTATGATTTTATCCCTTCATACTGGTACTTAAGATCATTATAATTTTTTCATGTGTTTCATGCATTTTTCCAATAATAACCGTAGTTAAGACTTGTGTTATTTTTTTCACTTATTTTGTGATTTTCCAAATAAACTTTTCTTGACTGGCTTTTCTTGTCCTGCCTGCAACAAAACAAAAACATTTCAATTAACAACATGTACTATGTAAAAGTGGTCAATCTCAGCAATTACTATATTCAAGATGAAAAAATAAAAGCATAAAAGGCCAACAGTTCAACAGTGCATGGAAACATTTTCCATAATGTCGCAATTTAAAACTTAAAATAATTTTCAATTCAAATTCATTGTTATTACAATTTTATGTTTGAATAATGTTTAGTAAAGTACAGGTCTCTGTAACAACAAACTCATCATGCATATTTTTCTTGTAAAAATTGTAAAATTTATACGGATATAAAATTGACAAAATTAACAAATTAATTAATATTTTGCTCTGAAATTGTGTTTTTTTCATGTAAATCTCATAACAGTTGGTCCATGAAACCTACAGTTTCCCAATTCTGAAACCATCCAAGAAGCGAGTGCGAGTCAGTAAATAACTAGCCGATCAATAACTTATTTCCGTTTGAGATCCACCTCTTCTTTTGTTCTCGACTGTGATTCACTTATACCAACAGTGTTCAAGAGCAATTAGACCTCAACTCAGTGTAAGAATCAGTGTCCTTTCCATTGAGCCACTCCTGACCTGTCTTCGCGAAATCGGAAACAATGTCCATTGATATCATTTTCTCAATTTTGGGAATAGGAAGAAGCAGCTAAGAGCTTAGTCAGGATGGATGTGGTATTAATTCATAACCGTAGCGCTCTATAACATACATTGAAATTTTGAAAGTGTGGACTTTCGAATTGTCTTTGATATTGTGGTTGTGTGATTGAGTGAGAGATTGAGAAGCAAGAGAGGGAGATAGAGAGAGAGAGAAAAGAAAGAAAGAGAGAGGGAGCGTGTGTGTGCATGTAGTAGTTTGTTCCTTCTTGAGTTTCCGTCAATTCTTAGTATATAAATACTTAAAAAAATTGAACTGCGATTTTTAGCGTATTGTGCAAGGTAAGAAGCGTGAACATCTAGTAATTAACCCTCACGATATATATAATGTACATAGAAGATTTTGTAGTGTAAACTTGATCAAGAACATATGGTGTCAAGCAAGTGATTTCAGATATATTTTATATTAAGTGCGCGCTTATTAATCCATAACGTGCACGTATTAACTGTTAAGCACACAGCTAGTAGCTATATGTGCCCACGATTTACATATAATATATGATTTTTATCAACCTTTTTGTGTCCTTTTAACACATTTAATGCCTTTTTGATAACTACAGATTTCTAGAGTTTATGTTGAACCTAGTGCATAGTAGATATTACGTGCGCGCATATAAACCTTTCAAGTGCAGGCGTATAAACTTATAACGTGTTCACGTTTTAATCTATCACAAGCGAGCGTATAAATCTATCAAAAGCTAGCGTATAAACCTATAACGTGCAAGAATATAAACCTATAACGTGTAACCATATAAACCTATAACGTGTAAGCATATAAACCTATAACGTTTAAGCATATACACCTATAACGTGAAAGCATATAAACCTATAACGTGTAAGGATATAAACCTATAACGTGTAAGTAAATAAACCTATAACGTGAGAGCATATAAACCTATAACGTGCAAGCAAATAAACCTATAACTTGTAAGGATATAAACCTATAACGTGCAAGCAAATAAACCTATAACTTGTAAGGATATAAACCTATAACGTGTAAGTAAATAAACCTATAACGTGTAAGGATATAAACCTATAAAGTGAAAGCATATAAACCTATAACGTGTAAGGATATAAACCTATAACGTGTAAGTAAATAAACCTATAACGTGAGAGCATATAAACCTATAACGTGCAAGCAAATAAACCTATAACGTGAAAGCATATAAACCTATAACGTGCAGGGATATAAACCTATAACGTGCAAGCATATAAACCTATAACGTGAAAGCATATAAACCTATAACGTGCAAGCAAATAAATCTATAAAGCGCGGGTATCAATCTATAACATGCGTGCGTGTGAAAGTAAAACGTACGTGCGTGAAACCCTATAACGAGCGTGAATATCAACCTAAACGTCCGCGTATATAATCCAATTACGTGTGCATGTATTAACATTTACCGTTAGCGTAAATCAGCTATTATACGTGCTCGTACCAAGTAAAATGTACGCAAGTATTAGCTAGTATGTGTGCACGTAGCAAGTAATATGTACGCACGTATTAGGTATTATGTGTGCACGTACCAAGTAATATGTACATACGTATTAGCCATTATGTGTGCATGTATCAAGTTAAATGTACACACGTATTAGCTATTATATGTGCACGTACAAAGTAAAATGTACACACGTATTAGCTATTATGTGTACACGTACCAAGTAATACGTACTCACATATTAGCTATTATGTGTGCATGTATCAAGTTAAATATACACACGTATTAGCTATTATATGTGCACGCACAAAGTAAAATGTACACACGTAGATCTATTAGGTATTATATGTGCACGTACGAAGTAATATGTAATTACATATTATACCAGTTTTGATTTTACAGCACTAGACGGCCGTTTCGGAATACAATTCCTCATCAGTAGTGCTTGGACAAAAATTATGAAACCAAAATTATTTTGAAGGTGTTGAAAAGCTACCCAAAGGGCCAAAATATATTTTACACTTTGCATGAGGGAGTATACCTTAGTTTTTGAGAAATTTCAAATTTTAACTTGCAGGGAATTTAGACAATTAAAGTATATTTCTGACAATAATACGAAATTATTGCCTACTGAGTTGGTGATATCCTCGGGGCATCAGCCACCAGCAGAGATATCGGCTCAGGGGTTTAAATTACATATTATACCAGTTTTGATTTTACAGCACTAGACGGCCGTTTCGGAATACAATTCCTCATCAGTAGTGCTTGCACCAAAATTATGAAACCAAAATTATTTTGAATATGTTGAAAAGCTACCCAAAGGGCCAAAATATATTTTACCAAATAAAGCTAAGGAAACACTTTGCATGAGGGAGTATACCTTAGTTTTTGAGAAATTTCAAATTTTAACTTGCAGGGAATTTAGACAATTAAAGTATATTTCTGACAATAATACGAAATTATTGCCTACTGAGTTGGTGATATCCTCGGGGCATCAGCCAAAGCGCGTATTAGGTATAACATGCACACAAAATCCTCAAGAACTTCGTGCGGATGTATTTACTTATTACATGGGCGCATAAAAGTAATTACTAGGTGACCATGTAATAGAATGAAACATGTGGACGTTATAGGTTATATGTGCGCACGTAATATTTAATATTTCATGTCATTTAAGGGCCACTGTTCAAGCTTGGTCGATAAGGTCAGTAAGTTTGGTTTGACGAAATTTATAACAAAAATTAGGTCACTTTTGAAAAGCTAACGATACCAAGAACGTGACAAAATATAATGAATAATTAATTGAAATATGCTAAAACATTCAAACAAGAATAAGAAAGTAAAAGAAATACATACTAGACATAAATACCTAAAACTATAGGCAAACAATTTTAACATTTCTTCTTTAACTTCAGTAGGATTATTCATATACGATGGTCAATACAAAACATGGTTAATGTTAGGATTCACAGTTAATAAATACACGATATGTAATACACAATGGACGTAATATATACCAGTGGTCCATTTACATGTGAATCGATTTCTCCAAAATAGGTATTTAAGTAAAAGGTCAAATGGAAAGATCAATTTTGTTTTTCTATAAAAATAGATTATGATAAAACTATTTAAATGTAAGGAATAATCATATAACCGGATTGATGTATCTCCGTTTTCCGATTTTGATATTACGCACTATACTGATAAACAAACCGAAAGTAGAACGGCTGACTAAAGGTCGAAGATTTAGATGGCGACGGCTGATTTAGAAATCAAGGTTGTTATAGAGTCAGGTATATGTAGCTGTAGCATTTGTCTAGAGAAATTTAAAACACCAAAATACTTGCCGTGTCTACACACGTTCTGTCAGACCTGTCTTCAATCATACATTGTATCTTCATCAAAGATTGGGAAACCCCACCTGATGATTTTAACTGTCCCCTGTGTAGAGAAGAAGTAAAACCACCAGATCCGACTTTTCCAGTAGAGAAATGGGCCAGATCAATGCCAGGTAACCATATGATTAATACTCTGATGGAAGCGTCATCAAAATCATCAGAAATGTCGAGTGAAACAAATGATTGTGACCCGTGTAAATATGATGGCGAAAGTATCACAGGCGAGTTCTGGTGTTTTGAATGTCGAGAATTTTTATGTGGAAAATGTAGAAAAGATCATCTACGACAGAAAGTTTTGCGAAATCATAAAGTTGTTCCAGCGAGTGATGTTCCACAACAAGATATTGGTATGCCTGTGACCGATGTTGAAGAGCCATGTATGGACCATCAAGGAGAATTATTGAAGGTTTACTGCGTTGATCATCAGAAGATGTGTTGTGTTCTTTGTCTGTCAATAAACCATAGAAAATGTGAAAACATCAAAACCTTTGATGAAATGGCGGAAGGTATGAAGAACAAAGAAGAAATAGAACATTTCTCTGATAAAATGAAAGAAATTGATTCCAAGGTAAATGAAATAGCAGCTCGGAAGAGAAAAAACATCACCAGTATCCAGGAACAACAGACCACCATTCTGAACAAAGCAGACGACCTAATACAAAAAGCAAAAGACAAACTAGACAAATGCCATCAAGAATTCAAAGATAGAGTTGCCATCACACACAAGGAAAATACAACAAAATTGATAGATGCAGGAGAAAGAATAGAAAACTATCAGAAATCCCTTACAAACTTCCAGAAGTTATGGAAAGCTGCACTTGATTCTCGAACACCAAAACAAATATTTGTTACATTTGAGAAAATAAAGGAGCGCATTGAAACCCAAGGGAAGCAGTTAGAAGAGTACTTTCAGGGAGATGAGATGATTTCATACGAAGTAACCTTTAACACACTGGCTACAGACGTAACTTCAATTACATCAATAGCAGATATAGAGGTGAAAACAACTCCTTGTGACCAATCATTGGTGGTGGATATAAGTGGCATCCTGACAACTGACAAGGCTGGGGATAATTTTCAACCTGAAGTGGACTTAGTGGACTTAGCCATTGTCGATGATATAGAAGCGGTAAAACTTTTTGATGTCAGTGAAGACGAAGGGTGGTTTACACGTGGGGTGTTCCTGAAGGACGACAGGCTGTTACTCGTGGAATGTAACATGGAAACACTAAATGTATACGATAGCAGCGGTCAAAGAGAAATCCGTCAGTCTGTATCTTACAAACCATGGGATGCTGTACAACATTCTGATCACAACATTTACGTGTCAGACGTGTATGATACAAACATCAGAGTATATACATTGACATCTGATTACTTCCAGGAAATAAGAAGTATTCAAACTGATATCCCGTCCGACAGCTGTATTAATTCTCTATGTATAACACAAGATAACCTTATATTAGCAGAATGTGGTAGTGACATATACTTGATGACAATGGATGGTAAAACAAAGAGAACAATACACAGGTCTGACGACAACACTTCTAAAGCTACATCATCATCAGATAAAGGATCTGTACTTTACTACTGTGATGAAGGTCCGGAGGTTATCAGTCAGTCAGTTGATGGTGAAGAATTAATGAGATACAAAATACCAGATATTGAGACACCTAGAGGTATAGCTGTGGACAAAGTAGGTAACATATATGTATGTGGAGAAGATTCTAGGAATGTTTGTGTTGTTTCTAAGGATGGAAAATCAAGTCGAGTTTTATTGTCTTATATAGAAGATATTGATCACCCTTGTGCTATTGGATTCAATCAAAGTTGTACCAAATTCTTTGTAACGGGTGATAACGATACAGCAGCAGTCTTTGCGTTAAGAAACCTACAAAAATAGTTAGTTATTGGAATTGCTAGCTACAGGTTATGGTTTGGGTACAAAAAACTTGGTACTTTTATGAGAAGTCGACATCGACTATAATAGTTTAGTATTGAAATTGACACTTAACCTTACGCTATCGGATTTTATTAATCATTGTGTAGGTTCGTACATTTAAACAGCAACAGTGTTCATGGTGAGATTCCCATACCAATAAATTAACGTAATTGTTGGAACTGAAAGGTACAATTTACCATTTTTATGCAACAAGTTGGTACTATTATATTAAAGAAACAATTATAATGGTTTAGTATTGAATTTCAATCTTCCTAGGCCTTTGCTGTTAGAATTGACCGAAGTGACAGTAAATTATTTGTATAGTGTGTCAACTTTTACTTGGTCGTTTGACCTTTAATTTGAATGTTTGAATATATGAACTAATATATGCATTGTGTAATTTAAGGTCTATATACAGTTTATATGTAAGTATAAATGATAGTAATACTGGTTACCGGGTGTTTCTGGTAATCAAACATGCCCAATCTAATATTTAAATTAAAGGCCAAACAGCAAGGTTAAACTTGACACACTATATATGCCGACATCATGCTATTGGATCTGACTGAACTGGTACGTTGTGCAACGGGAAAGCAACAGTTTACTTGTTAAGAAACCAACAATTACTATGGTTAATTATTACCACTGGAAGATACAGTTTACCATTTCCATGCAATAATTTGGTACTATGATGATGGACATCTATGATTGCTCTCTAATTTTGGTCCATATATATCAGTAAAAAACAAACATATTATTCCATTTCCGAATAATAAACCTTTGAAACTGACAAGTAAGGCTACGCACGTGAACTTTCACCAGGGAAGTGAGGCCGGGTGCTCTGAGAGGGTAAGCAACTCCTGTTTCGCTAGGTACACCCGCCACATGTGTATCTAATAATATTGTGTTTTCAGAAACAACAATAAAAAGTTTTAAGGCGTCATCACAATATTGTTGATAAGTATCATGACTCCATGTATCCAAAATTTCCCTGCATTTAATGACATATTATAGTGCCATGTTCCTGTCAATCTGTATTTGGATTACACACATGGTGGTTACAACTAGTTTAACAGAAGGTATTTACGCTTCTGAAGCACCCGACCTCACTTCCCTGGTGAAGGAGCACGTGTTAAATAAAATTTGTTTTTGTCCGTTTGTAAAGTGTGTTTACTTTTGGTTTTGGATTGCGATTTGAAGATATACTGGTGATTGTTATAGATTTCATTACATACGTGACTAATGCCAAGCATTAGATGTTAACCTTTTCGGAGCATCACTTCCCTGGTGTCTCAATTGTGTCAGTTTTACTTTGGAATTGTCATCTGGACATGGAATGTGATCAAATCAAAGATTGGAGGTGTTTGTTTTTGATGTTTAGATTGAAAAAGAACCTTATAGATTGTACACTGTTTCCAATTGTACAATTGTACAAGAGTCTATGTGGGGTTTTTTTTATTGTTTTTTTTTAATATTTGTTTAGATTTTTTCAGTTGCAAATTTATTTCTTCAATTATTGTTTTATATTAAATTGATTTATTTCTATCCTAATATTCAATTGTTTTTATTGTTGTTTTGCATTTGCTGTTTTATATTGAACTTTCTAATCATACTTAATTCATGCTTTAGGGTCACACCATAATGTTCATTGTAACAGTATACTGACCTGTAGTTTTGTGTTCCGTTCTAAAATTGAAGATTTTGTTTCATCTAAAACGTTTAATTTAATTAGTTTTATAAAATAGAACGGAACACAAAACTATTCTCAATTAACCCATTTATATGAATAATTGTAATATAATTTTAATTTCTGATTGTCAGATTTTTTGAGAGGGGGAGGGGGTAATCTGAAGTGACTACCAATGCACTTTTTATAGAAAAAAGTCAGCAAGTTTCTAATGATTAAAATGTTTTTAAATGAATCATTTTAAGGTAGATATAATTTTTGTGTTTAACTATCAAATATGATGTGTTTAATGGGTTAATGGATAGCCCATTGACTTATTCAGAAAATAGTAAGCACATTTATGAACAATTTGCAAAGCCAACTTGGGATTTATATTATAAATAAACATGCTAACTTTTTTTTAAAACATTAAGATAAAATTAAGTTAATCGATGAACAACAAAATAATTTATGGGCAACAAGTTTTAATGTTCAGTGATAAAGGGTTAATGAACGGATATGGTGAAATGTTGTCCTGGGTGGAGTCGACATTTTCAGGAGCTTGAAAGTATTAATATCTGTTCAATAATCCTTTAATTCTATAGCAAAATATATTTCATTTACTCCCCACTAATAATTCATCTAAAAATACCATTTTTGTCCCAAAAAATAATATTTCACTATTTCTTGCATAAGGGTATATATTTTTTGTCTAGAGTATTAATTTAGATAGCAATGTCACTCAAAAAAGTGTGAAATGTAAAAATTAAAAAAAAACCTCGGACCGGAAGAAAGTTTCTATGCAAATGATATATATCTGCACGCTAATACCTCGGGATTCATTGTTTAATATCTGAGCGAAACATAAATTGCTATATAATAATAAAATTTATTGTTATAATAGTAGCAAGTTATTTCAAAAGAGTCCAAGTTTTCAAGAAAAGCGTCAGGAAGAAATGTAGTATAGGAAGAAATGAAGTATACACTATATGTCCCCACTTAATTCTTTTTTTAAATGAGCTCCCTTATTCACCTTCTGACGTCATGATATGTGTCCAAAACTATTATTATGACATTCATAGTCCTTTATTTCAAAGACCGTATTCCTAACAGCTGATTTTTTTAATGAGGCCTTTTGAGAATAAATATTAAAATGATCCTTCGAAAAAAGAGTTTGCATCATTTATTGATTGCTTTTGGTTTAAGACGTGTAAGAACTGAAATAATCAACATTCACCAGTGAGGTATCGTAGAATAATACATTAACCCTTGTTTATATGAGGCAAATTTATTACTTAGCGGCATTGCAACCTTGTGATACATTCTTCTGCATATGAACTCTGGTGCATACATTATTTTATGATATTCCACGAAAAGATGTTGATTATTTTCTTAAATAATAGCAGTGCATATGAACAAAAAAGACAGAATGGTCTGTAATTAATTTTTATTGCACTTTGTCTTAAAGCAGTAAATGATTACATATTATTAATTAACTAACTGCATCAGTAAACATTAATAGATGATTAAGGTATTATTGGATAGAAATACTATGTGTAGAGAAATACTGTAAAATCCCAAATATTTCTGGGAAAATTTTGTCATTTTTGTTGATTAGTAAATACCACACAATTGGGTTATTAAATATAATAAAAGTTAATGTCAAGATTCTTTTAGACCAAGGAGACTCTAAATGGGGTCTGAAAATCAATCGTTTTGTAATTAAGAAAAATCCATTCAGGGATTGTGGTATTTTCTAGCTTAAAATAAGTCCATAAATATTAATGATTATACAGTATTTATTTTAGTGTATGAATTATTAAAATGTTTACAGTAGTTATTAACCGACCAGGTCAAACTTGTAAACTAAATTTTCATAGTTTTTCAATACCAATTTTTGTAATTGTATATAAAATAATACTTGTTATAGGTAAACAACTTTGACCTGTCCGCTTGACCTTTCACTTAAATATTTATCACGGACCAAGTACATCTATGTATAGGGAGCACAGGTGTTTATGTTTGTATACATCATGAGATATACTCACCTCGTAGAGTAAACCCGTGCACTGGGAATCGATTAACTTGGATCCTAACACTACCGATTTATTAGGTGGACCCTCCTATATGAATATTCCTAATGAAAGGTCAATGTTGTTTGCCTATATAACTAGAATGATAACAATAACATGTTTATCCTTTCAGCTATATTTTGGCAGAGTATTTATAAACATGGAAGAATCTATATGATGTAAATAGGGTTGATATAAAAGGGTGGTTTGATAAATGTAGGCGTGAATATAGGTATACGATAATGCTGTATTAATACATATTAGACTCGTACGTTGTTATAAACATTCTGCCAAAATATGGCAGATGGACTATATTTATAAAAATTTGTTTATTATTACATCATATGTATAAAACAATGTGTAATTTTAACATATTAAAACATAATAAATATCCCTAAAATTTGAATGACATATTAATTTCCTTTGTTTTTTAAAGATTCCTATATTCTTCAATTTATAAGGAATGTGTGAATGATCATGTCATATATGCCTTTTTTATACATGTGCCGATTCATACCAAGGCCAGGAAAATGGAATCTTGATCAGGGTTCGTACAGACATGTGGAGTCCAAATTTAAGGACTTTTTAGGGTCTTATTTGGAAATTTAAGGCCAAGTCAGTGGGACAATTTTAGCAAAAAATATTGGCAATTAAATCAATAAAATAATTACGTGTCCATAGTAATGACACTTGTAGTAAAGGTTGAAGTTAGGCTTTTGAGAGGACCAGGTACCTTTAAATTGCTCATTTCAACATAACTTATTAATTATTTATTTATATTTATCAGTCTATTCACAACCACTTAATATCCAAATACAGACACCGAACTGCCGAAATTCAAGGGCTTTTTAGGGCCTTCAGGACAAATTCAAGGGCTTTTTAGAGTCAGACTTGATTTATGTCTTTTTAGGGCAAACCTCAAAATTTAAGGACTTTGGCAGGCCTGTACGAACCCTGTTGATGGCCAAGTGGTCTATGTCTGCTTACAAATCACCTTGCCTCATATTGCATAGGTTTGAAACCCACTCTTGACAGATCCTAGTGTGAGAAAGTTTATCAGTTTGCTTGACAAAGGTAAATGTTTTTCTCTGGGTACTTCGGTTTCTACCACTATTCCAGAACTGATCACATCTTTACAAGTGAAAGAACACACTGATAGAGAGTGAAGGCACTTAATGCTCAAGTCAGGATAAACTTATATCGAGGCAGTCCATTCTGGGATACCTATGGTGAAAAATTCTTTTATATTGGCTCATTAAGATATTCATGGAGAACAAGTTAAAAAATGGTCATATAGACTCATAATTGAATGGTGGTGGATTTGAGCCCCTAGTCAGGTGTGTGGTATGTGCATTTAATTTCTCATTGTTTCTGTCCACCCAACAAGGTCCCAACAAAGATGTTGGGGGAACCCTGCTGCAGATTGACATCACATCCAAGGGCGAGTTCTATACTTTTAATCACTTTGCCTTGTGACAGGCACTGCCTGATGAACTTTTAAGCTTGGGAGAGACTTTAACTTTTTGTTAAGATTTTTTCGATTTTCTTCATTCGAAATGATACAAAAAAAAACCAAATACTCAGCCCAAATTACCTAATATTCAAGTAGACATCTTTTGATGAACAAAATTTTAAAAAAATGATTTGCCATATGAGACTTAAGTCAAAAGAAATTACAAATACCATTCAAATTTAGAATAACTAGGCGACAATCAAGATCATAACAATGTCCCTAAAATATAACAATAAGCTAAGCTTAAAACAATGATACAAAACACATTGGTAATAAATAAATCAATTTACATTTTGATAAATAGATACAACCCAAACAGTAACATTTTTAAATTAGAAAAAACCTCTACATTTCTCTTCCTTGCTTATTGTATTTGTGCTCTCTCTCTCTCTCTCTCTCTCTCTCAAACAAACACATACATACACACACACAAGGAAGTTTAATTAAATATGGATATCAAGCTTATACTCTTTCACAGATTGACATCACTGTTAAATAAAGTATTGTACATAAAAACAGAATAAAATTTGAAAAAAAAAATCATAAGAACAAGGAAATAAAAAATATTTCCGAGCATAAAGATTACATTACGGCCTTGTGGTTCAACATATAATGCAAAATACCCTGTTAAGAATTATCACTAATCAAACCAGAATAAATCTATTAAAATCCTTATCAAAATCAAACTTGACCTATAGTTTATCATAATGATTTCCAATTAAACAAAAATTTACAATCCATCATTGGAGACATAATTGATAATAAATGATGACAAACTAACGGTTTTATCAATGAAACCTCATTGCAGGGATAAATGCACTCAAAGAATTGAAGTAAAGCAAAAATTGGGTTGGCCAGGAAGCCAACAATCCATAATGTCTGTGGAGAATATTTTGGAAAACGTTTATGTTGCAAATTCCCAGAATACCATTCTTACAGGAAAATGTCAACTTACACAATTCCACAGCCAATCGAAAAAATGGTTCCACACAAACATTATCATGTGGTACACTGGCAAATCATGTTACTATAGCACCATCTTTTGTTTCTAACAAAGTTGCACCTAAAATAGGTCCCATGGCAACTATTATGTTGCAACCACATCTTTGCTGCAAGTCGCTGATTTGGCTAGAAAAATTACTGTCATCAAAATCTGACTGACTACTTCTAGTTACAAAAAATGGTTGTCCACAAACAGAAAGATAAAATTAAACAATAACAAGAGGCCCATGGGCCTGATACGCTCACCTGATAACTAATGGCTAGCTGATAGATTTAAAGAAAACATAAATACTAAACCCCAATGACTTTTTTCTTTACATCATGATAACCGTTGTATCAATACCTACAACATTCTTGTATACATGCCTATACAAAAAGTTAATAGTTTTCAAGATAATTAACCATTTCAGTATTGTTTCACATCTGTGACCTTGACCTTTGAACCCATAACCTTTTTCTATACATCAAAATGATCGTTGTATCGATACCTACAACATTCTAATATACATGCCTTTACAAAAAGTTTATAGTTTTCGAGATAATTAAACATTTCGGTATTGTTTCGCATATGTGACCTTGACCTTTAAACCCATAACCTTTTTCTATACATCAAAATGATTGTTGAATCAATATCTACAACATTCTAATATACATGCCTATACAAAAAGTTTATAGTTTTCGAGATAATTAACCATTTCGGTATTGTTTTGCATCTGTGACCTTGACCTTTGAACCCATGACCTTTTTCTATACATCAAAATGATCGTTGTATCAATACCTACAACATTCTAATATACATGCCTATACAAGATGTTTATAGTTTTCGAGATAATTAACCATTTCGGTATTGTTTCGCATCTGTGACCTTGACCTTTAAACCCATGACCTTTTTCTATACATCAAAATGACCGTTGTATCAATACCTACAACATTCTAATATACATGCCTATACAAAAAGTTTATAGTTTTCGAGATAATTAACCATTTCGGTATTGTTTCGCATCTGTGACCTTGACCTTTGAACCCATGACCTTTTTCTATACATCAAAATGATCGTTGTATCAACACCTACAACATTCTAATATACATGCCTATACAAGATGTTTATAGTTTTCGAGATAATTAACCATTTCGGTATTGTTTCGCATCTGTGACCTTGACCTTTGAACCCATGACCTTTTTCTATACATCAAAATGACCGTTGTATCAATACCTACAACATTCTAATATACATGCCTATACAAAAAGTTTATAGTTTTCGAGATAATTAACCATTTCGGTATTGTTTCGCATCTGTGACCTTGACCTTTGAACCCATGACCTTTTTCTATACATCAAAATGATCGTTGTATCAATACCTACAACATTCTAATATACAGTCAAAACCACTTAATTGCATATCGGATAATCGGATAAATCGGTTAATCGCATAGGATTTTGAAATCCAAAACCATTTCTTATTTATTCTATTGAAAATTACCCGCATAATTGCATAGCCAAAAATGCCCAACTCCGGTTAATCGCATAGAAAATTTCCCGACCCGATCCCAAAACCCTAGGATTTTAAAAAAAATATCATAATTTTTCTTCAAAATACGATGTGCACTTGATTTCATTTCCAGGTTTTGTGACAAATCCAAGATCGTCACCGTTATCAAGGGAAAGTGTCAAATATGTTTATTATACAGACGTAGAAGAACATTTGTATTTAATGAATAAAATATGTTGTATAAATTGTGTTTACTTGTTTGTGTTTTGTATTTTTTCCTTCTTTCTGAACATATCGCGGTACTCCAGTAAAGCAGTCGCCATTTTGAATATTTTATTGGTTTGTCTCCCTTATCGGGAATTTACTAAAATGTGTATCGCCGATGACACAAAACCTAACAGAACTCACAGGTGTTTAACTTATTTACAATGGGTCATTCCGATTAGCCATTTAGAGCTGTTTGAAGTTTTAATTGTGTAAATATTCCGATACAAACAGTAACTTCAGTGACATATGTCAGTTATAATTTTAATTGTTATAAAAACACAGTGGTAGGTTAAGAAACTGAAACCAATGATAGTAAAGTAAACATCGGGGATTATTCTATGATCACAGGAGACAACACTTTGATTATTAAAATAACAACGATTGGAATAAAAACTGCAATTAAAATTAGAAAAAGTTCTAATGTTGTTAATCACGATCTTTGATGGTGATCCGAAAAAAGAAGAAACTAACAAAAAGTTCAGTTACTTCACCAATAGACGGAATTTATTTTCATGGAATTTTTCCTAAGTTTCTTATTTTACAACTTAAAAATTATTATAACTTAATAAAATTATTAAAAAAAATATCGTTTTAATAACTTGATGTAGATGCCGTTTTATTTACACATTATCGAGCACATGTTACACTTCTTAGTAATACTATCAAACCGGAAGTTATCAAGTTTTTGTATTCTATTCAACTCGTGGCTAAAAAACGACAACAACAAACACTTTTTAAATTATTTTACTCTCGGGATTATCATCTTTCTTTTTGTTTAAAACAAGAAGTGTAGACATGTTACTTATTCTGAAATTATTTACAAGTACAATGTACTTTATGACAACTGTAGATGTAGACCCCCCCCCAGCATGCGTCTCGAGTCCCGACATCGGATATTCTTGATTATCGGTTAATCGCATATATCGGTTAATCGCATAGAATTTTGAATCACGGAGCCTATGCGATTAACCGGGTTCGACTGTACATGCCTATACAAAAAGTTTATAGTTTTCGAGATAATAATTATAATCAGAGGTAAAAAAAAATTAGGTCACGACCTTCACAATTGACCTTGCCCTTATTTTGAAGATACTAACAAGAAGATGTCAAAACTGAAAACCCCATGTCATTATCTGGTCAAATAGTCAAGTTATAACAATTTGAAGCTATTTTACGATTTTTTCAAAATTAAACGCAAAAACGCGTAACCTATTTTTTATCCGAATGTCACAAAATGAACAAACTATAGGCTTAAGACCCTAGAGAAGCCAAATATCACATCAGATTTTTTCTCCAATCAGTACTTTCGGAGAAGAAGATTTTTTAAGATTTTTGCACCCCTAGGTCATCTTGACCTAGTTATGGTAGCCATGGCAACGCTACGAACAAATCTGAATTGCACCGGCCCATATATACTTCTGACAAAGTTTCATTAAAAACTGTCCAGTAGTTTCAGAGGAGAAGTCGAAAATAGGTGTTAACGACGCACGCACGCACGCACGCACGCACGCATGCACACACGCACGCACGCACACACGCACATACACATGCTGCGCTATGCCATAAGCTCACATGACCTTCGGTCAGGTGAGCTAAAAATGAGGGATGTCCAGAAAAATATATGGACACAAACTTCTAGTTTCTAACAAAAGCAACAAACAGTTTTACATACTAGAAATAAAAACAACAAAATTAATTTTTGATAAGGTGGCTCTAACATAAAAAGTCACTTTAAACCCTGACAGGGTACCACATGTAACAATGGCAACCTTGTTGCTATAGCACCATAATTTGCTTCTAATAAATTAATACTAAATCTACAAGCATCTCATCTCTAAACATTTATGATCTGTTCCAAAGTCACAAAAATATTTACTGTAAACTTATTTAATTTAACATGTATTTATTTTCACTGTATAGGAAATTTAGACAAATTCGCATAGTTAAATTTTCGTGTTTTTGAAACATGCACTTTAAACACAATAAGCATAAAATAATTTTCACTTGGTATTAATTTTCGCACAAATCAAACGACTGTGAAATAAAGAAAATTAGTACACCGCGAAAATAAATATGTTGACAGTATGTTGTATTGCTTCAATTTTATTCAAAAATTTGTTTGTATAAATATATATTAACACATGAATAATTTAGAAACAACTTTCAATTTGTTGTGATTTAAGGGGTATACAACAATTTATGATAGAATTGCCAAGTCTGAAGTCTTGTTTAAATCCCTGTAAACTACAACAAATTCAAAGTTATTTCTTATATTTACAATATTAATTGTTGACATTTCTGCTTAAAATTTGCAAAATTTTCTTCCTTTAATCTGCTAGTCAACCTGACAGTCAAAAACTATGTTATTTTTTTTTTTACTCTTTTTTGGTGATTTTATCCCTTCATACCGGTACTTAAGATTGTTATAATTTTTTTCACATGTTTCATGAATTTTTCCAATAATAACCGTAGTTAAGACTTATGTTATTTTTTTCACTTATTTTGTGATTTTCCAAATAAACTTTTCTTGACTGGCTTTTCTTGTCCTGCCTGCAACAGAAAAAAAAAATTTCAATTATCAACATGTACTATGTAAAAGTTGTCAATCTCAGCAATAACTATATTCAAGATGAAAAAAATCAAAGCATAAAAGGCTAACAGTTCAACAGTGTATGAAAACATTTTCCATAATGTCAAAATTTAAAATAATTTTCAATTCAAATTCAGTGTTATTACAATTTTATGGTGATTCTTTTCTTGTGTAAGTAGGAAATGTTTGAATAATGTTTAGTAAAGTACAGGTCTCTTTAACAACAATCTCATCATGCATATTTTTTCTTGTAAAAATTTTAAACTTTAAACTGATATAAAATTTACAAATTGACAAAATAATTAATATTTTGCTCTGAAATCATGTTTATTGTTATGTAAATCTAATACCTGTAACAGATAGTCTGTCGAACCTACAGATTCCCCAATTTTAAAACCAATCAAGAAACTCCAAAAAATATTGAGGCAGTCAGTTCAAGAATGGTGGAGGAAACTGGAGTGCCAAAAAACACGCAACCTTCAGCAAAGGAACTGACAAACTTATGCCTAGAGTACTTAATGACAAAATAGTATGCAGTAGTGTACTAGCAGCACTATTAAGGTAACTTTATACTACTAACAGTGGCCCCTTAAAATGAACAAAACTTTGAATTTACATCATTAAATGGTTACTTCACCTTGCTTACAAAGATTGATTGAATGATTAAATGGTGTTTTACATCCAAGTTAAGAATATTTCACGTATATGGAGAAAACATCAGCTAAAGGTGGAGTGGCAGAAATCTTTACAGAGTTTTCAGGGCAATGTGCAGGGAGGGTTCTTTAGCGTGCCGTGCCTGCTATGACATGGGGCATATGTTTATAAGGTCAGTTTGGAAGGATACAGTAACTTTCATTTCTAAATGCCAAGTGCTTGGTGAAAAAAAGTCATCTACCTATATTTCAAGTCTTGGTAAGACCCTAGCTGGGGTTCAAACCCATGACCTGCCACATATGGAGCCAATACTCTACCAACTAAGCTACAGTAGTGGTATCATACTTACAAGAAGTTTAGCACCAAGTAACATTTTCATTTTATCTTCCTCCTGCTGTACGTCCGTCACAACGACGTCATCTCCAGCTCGCGACTTCATGTGTAGTTTCTGTTTTATAGCCTAAAAGTATTATATATAAGGACACAAATGAAATCAACATACTATTTGAAAGCATAGTGGATTTACAAAATCTATCACTACTTGTGGTACAAGATTAATAGAATCTGACATCGATAACAGGGCAAGATAAAGGCATCTCGGATGAGGATAAATATTTTCAATGTCAAGAACGAGCTTAAGTATAGTTCTGGACATTGAAAATATTCATCAGAGTTTGAGATATCTTTGTCTTACACTGTAACTGGTGTAGGATTCTTTTTCTCACACATTTGCAACATAAAAATGTGATTTGTAAACAAATATTTGCATCAAATGTTCATTTTTCATGCCATAATCCCTGCCTTCTGAAAATGATGTCACCGAATTTTGTTGACGTTCGAGCCCTGCTCAAACCACATGTGGGAAAGTAAAATTTTCCTTGCACCGCTCAGACCACATGTGAGAGAGTGAATTTTCCTTGTTGTTGGCCTTTACTGGTTCACCTGGTATCAGTATAATGTAACTGGGGGAGTGATACGCTTGTCTGTGGCATACTGACTCTGTTGGTTGACAGAGTCAAAATGGTTAACTTATGAAAATCAAATTTAAGTTGTAAAATTTCTACTACACATGACAACAGTGATATGCCACAATAACCAGCCATCAACAATATTGCTAGGATATTGATAACGCCCCTGTTATTTACACATCAAAAGTTATACCTGTGTTAGAACAATTCTTTTACAATCATTTTTCATGACCATCAGTAGATCAAACCATGTCCATATTGAATTATGATATTCCATCGTCGGTAAAACCAAACTAAAGTCATGTATGTCTTCTATGTTCTTTTCTTTTTCTCCCTGAAAAAATAAAATAGAGGTACATCACTGTTAGAGTCACTATGTTTCAGCCCTCAAAGTGGGTTTCAAAACTAAGTGACCAGCTGGCCACCAATTTTTCACCAAATTTTCAGGTGGCCAATAGAAATTCCAAGTGGCAAGACAACTTTTCTCCCAAATAAAGACATCTTTTAGATATGGAGATCAAAAATGCACATTTTTAAAATTGACTTAAAATTACTTGCATACAACAGTGTTATAACAATAATGATGATGTAAAGAGTCCATTATATTGCCTGAAATGGCAACAGTATCATGAAAATTCTGTAACACAGACTGTTCTCTGGTCACAAAAGTTCAAATTTAAAGTGGATAAGCTGGCCACCATTTACAAATTTAAGGTTGCCAGACACAATTCTAGGTCAATTTGGCCACCATTTTAGTAGACAAAATTGAGGGCTGTGTTTGCACCAGTGCATTATGCAAAATTAAAAAAAAAGAAAAAACAAAAGTAAAGTGTCAATATGACACATATGCCTCTTCATTTATTTGATTGAATGGTAAATTACCCTCCCACTCAATTTTCTAAGTTTTTATGATCTTGTGACCTTGACCTTGATATCTTTGATTTGGTACATGACACATCCTCTTTCCATACAGTATATCTCTTGTTAATATCACTTTGATACCTCTTTTTAAACAAAAGTTATAGAGCAGAAACAGAGAAAAAGTCCAATTTTTCACAGTTTTTATAATCATGTGACCTTGACCTTGACAACTTTATTTTGGTACGCAGCACATCCTCTTTTCATACTGCATATTTCTTGTTAATATCACTTTGATACCTTTTTTATACAAAAATTATAGAGTGGAAAGGGATTCTGGCACTTATGGACATGGGTAACGCTATAGGCCCCAGCCATATTCATGGATAGGCACATAAAAAAGATATTCGTTGATTTGTGCTTGCTTGAGTCTAGTTATATTCTTTGGTTATTTGGGAGATAAATTTTCACAACTGCAAGGGATCCAATCCCATTTACATAAGGGCTAAGGCAGACTTCGCACTAACTACATATACAGTATCTTATAACTAACACAAATGGAAACCATAGGCACTGACTATATATTGGCTTATAAACACGATGGACTAACTATACATACCTTATAACTAACACGAAGGGAGAATCACAATCCAGAAGCAAAGTAAAAACTTTGGAACTGACAAGTTAGGTTAGACACGTGAACTTCCACCAGGGAAGGGAGACTTCATGCACTAACTATACATACCTTATAACTAACACGAAGGGAGACTTCAGGCACTAACTATACATACCTTATAACTAACACGAAGGGAGACTTCAGGCACTAACTATACATACCTTATAACTAACACGAGGGAGAATTCAGGCACTAACTATACATACCTATAACTAACAAAAGGGGAATTCAGGCACTAACTATACTACCTTATATCAAAAACAAACATACTTATCCATTTCCGAATCACAATCCAAGAAGCAAAGTAAAAACTTTGGAACTGACAAGTTAGGTTAGACACGTGAACTTTCCACCAGGGAAGTGAGGCCGGGTGCTCGGAAGGGTAAGCACCTCCTGTTTAGCTAGCTACACCCGTCACGTGTGTAATCAAAATCGTGTGAAAGGAAACATGGAACTATGAGACGTCGAATATATCCAAGGCAATCCTGGACACAGAGACATCAAATTATCAACAATACTGTGATGACGGCCATAAAACTTTTTGAGGGCCTTGATAAGCCTAGGCTTGCAATATCCCTGAGTTATAACTTACACGAAGAAAGATTTTAGGCACTAACTATACATACCTTATAAATAACACGAAGGGAGACTTCAGGCACTAACTATACATACCTTATAACTAACACGAAGGGAGACTTCATGCACTAACTATACATACCTTATAACTAACACGAAGGGAGACTTCAGGCACTAACTATACATACCTTATAACTAACACGAAGAGAGACTTCAGGCACTAACTATACGTACCTTATAACTAACACAAAGGGAGACTTCAGGCACTAACTATATGTACCTTATAACTAACATGAAGGGAGACTTCAGAGACTAACTATACATACTTTATAACTAACACGAAGGGAGACTTCAGGCACTTTCACATATACAAATGTATTGTTATTTGCTGCTCGTTCCTACAGAAAATAAAGTTACATAAATTACAATTTGTATAAAGATTATGAAATTTTTTTATTTAAAATAAAAATTCTTAACTTAACACCATTCTACATTGTAAATAGACAAAATCATAAGTCAATTATAGGTGATACATTTTGAAAAAAATAGCATACTTGCCTACCCTTTCTTGAGACTTGGAGTAAGTTTGGGTAAATTTTGATCACCATGTTTGTCTGAATTTTGGCCCAAAATTGGCTTAATTAAGACCCCTCCTTATAAACCCATGTATGACATACCTTCATTTTATCAATATCATCAAAGTTACTGTTAGATGGTACTTTTTTCACTGTGTCTTTCTTATCTCTAAACGATGGCTTCTTTTCTAACTTTTTCTTAGAAATACCAGCTCCATCTAATTCATCATCTGAAATAGCAATCATATAATACCTAATTCAGTCAAATACAGTCAATCCTAACTTAAAATACCACACAGTAGCTCAATTGGTAGAGTGCTCGCTCCGTATGTGGGAGGTCATGAGTTTGAATACCTGTCTAGTTTACTAAGACTTAAAAATAGGTAGTGACTGTTCTTTTGCCAAGCACTTGCCATTTAGAAATGAAAGTCAGGGGTACTTTGGAAGAGATCTAAAATACTGATGCCCAGTGTCGTGACAGGCATGGCAAGTCAAAAAACACTCCCTGCACATTAGTCTAAGGGGATTGCAAAGTAAAAAGTAACAAGAGGCCCATGGGCCTTAACGCTCACCTGTGACCTTTGAACCCATGAGCTTCATTCAAATATCAAAATGATAATTAGGCCAATATTCTAATAAACATCCCTATACAAAAAGTTTATAGTTTTTGAGATAAATAATCATCTCAGTACTTGTTTGTATCTGTGATCTTGACATTTGAACCCATAACCTTCATTCATATATCAAAATGACCACTGTGCCAGTACCAACAATATTCTAATATACATGCCTATACAAAAAGTTAATAGTTTTCAAGATAATTAACCATTTAGGTATTCATTCGCATCTGTGACCTTGACCTTTGAACCCATGACCTTTATTCATATATCAAAATGATCATTAGGATAATACCTAAATATTCTAATATACATGCCTATACAAAAGGTTTATAGTTTTTGAGATAAATAATCATTTCAGAACTTGTTCACATCTGTGACCTTGACCTTTGAACCCATAACCTTCATTCATATATTAAAATGGTTGTTAGGCTAATACCTACAATATTCTAATATACATGCATATACAAAAAGTTAACAGTTTTCAAGATAATTAACCATTCAGGTATTCATTCACATCTGTGACCTTGACCTTTGAACCCATGACCTTCATTCATATATCAAAATGATCGTTAGGAAAATACCTAAAATATTCTAATTTACATGCCTATACAAAAAGTCTATAGTTTTTGAGATAAATAATCATTTCAGTACTTGTTTACATCTGTGACCTTGACCTTTGAACTTATGACCTTTATTTATATATCAAAATGACCATTGGGCCATTACCTACAATATTCTAATATACGTGCCTATACAAAAAGTTCATAGTTTTGCAGATAATTAACTATTTTGGTAAACTTGTACATCTGTGACCTTGACCTTTGAACCCATGACCTTAATCGATATATCAAAATGATCGTCATGTAAATACCTACAATTAACCAAAATTCCTATGTCATTATCACCAGAAATGTTTAAAAAATAGCATTTTTTATCAATGGTCAAAAACTGGGACATGACCTTGACCTTTGACCTTGACATCAATCGGAAGAAAATCGCAAGACAAGATCAACAGTGAAAACTCCATACAATTATCTTCAGCCATTATGAAGTTATAACAATAAATGTCTCATTTTAAAAATTACATAATTTTACGCAAAAAACGCGTAACCTATTTTTCGTCCAATTTTTATGAAAAACACAATTTTAATGTATCTAGGTATCCTGAATCCAAATATCTAATCAAAATTTGCCTGCACCTTTTGGTTTCAGAGAAGAAGATTTTTTGTCTTTTGGCTATTTATAGTAACGGCAGCCATATTGTTGGGCGTGGTCAAACCCCGAACACAATTTTGAAAGCCTGTTACCCAGGCATAATAATCACCATGTTTCATCAAATTTGGCTCAGTAGTTTTGGAGGAGAAGATTAAAATGTAAAGTTTACGCACGACGCACGACGAACGACGGACGACGGACGACGGACGGTGATAGATAGCAATAGCTCATCTGAGCCTTTCGGCTCAGGTGAGCTAAAAAGTTCAGCCATTACAGCTATAGCTACGGTGACATCTTGATATGTAAGTAAAATATTCTGAACAGGGACTATAAACCACAATCAATTAATCAATAAATACAGGAAATCCTAACTTTTTACTCTGTATATCTTCTTTATCATCTTGCTCAGTCTGTTTAATTCACTTCTAGTCATAAGCGTTCTCTTTAGCGGCCACGAGTGGCCTACTCTTTTTCGAACTCAACAGAGGTGGCTTTAGCGTGCACTGAGACACAGGACCTCGGTTTTGAGTCTTATCCGAAAGACTATTCTGGTAATGAGCTTTTTACGGCTCTAGTATAGGCAGGAGATGAAAATCATCTCAGAAAATTTCCAAGTCCTGAGTGAGGTTTGAACCCACGACCCTTGACTTTGGAAGCCAGTGACAATACTACTCCATGTCCACCCATGTATAAGTGATAGTGACATATAATAAGTATTATAAAATAGCATAAATTTAGCCAATCAAAACTACGATATACATTAAGACAATCAAATATATCCTATGCATTTACCCATTCAAAAATCCATGTACATTCAGCCAATCAAAACAGTCATGTTCTTTTACCTAATCAGAATTACCCTGTACACCTATCCAATCAAAAATTCTCATACATTTAACCAATCAAATCCACCCTGACTATACATTTAGCCAATTAAAACCACTCTGACTCTAAATTTAGCCAATTATTTGTAAGTGCTCTTAAGCTACAGTTAATATTGCCAGACTGTATTTTCCTTATTGATACAAGATTTGTGGATCTCAAGTCTTACCTCAAAAAGTCAGTTTTGTCCATAATAGAAATTCAATCAAATTTGTAGGGTTGGTGATGAAAACGTCAACAATGACCATGTGACTTTCATGTCTTGATTATTTTTCATAGAAGACATGAAAGAGCCGTTAGGATAAGTAACCTTTCTATCTTATCCAGATTTGGGAACAAATTTAATACAAAATATTGGTAGGCTATTCTGCACTGTGTACGAGCAAGTGTGGCGGGCCAGACTCGACCGGTGGCCAAATAGCTCAATCAGAAGAGTGTCCAACTATTATTGGGAAGGTCCCGTGATTGCATCCCAGTTTAGCCGCTGCATTTTCCCTTTCCCAGTTACATTTGAGGGCTCGTTCTACTCTGGGAAGTGGCTGACCAAAGGGTTGGTTCCAGGGTTGAACATGGTAGTTTCAATGCAAGGAAGTTGAATCGGGAAAGGTAGGCTGGACTTGACTGGTGGTCTATAAGTTCAATTGATAGAGCATTCTGCTAGAATTGGGAAGGTGCTGGGTCCGAGTCCAGGTTTGGTTGCTGCTTTTATTGTTTCCTGATATACAAGCTGAAGATAATTGCTCTAAGGACATACCTTGTTGTTCATCTGTTTCAATGTTTTTATCTGGGAAAAAGAATTCAGTCATTTTTTTGAAGAACTTGTATGTTAGCTGGATCTGAAATGAGGCCAGATTGACTTCAAAATGTTCTTTAACTGCTATACCACCAACTGAAATAATACCAAATAATATCTTTAAAATGATTTCCAAATGTTCAAAATAATATACAGTAAAACCTTGTTATAATGCTAGTTGATATCTTTGCTGCCAGAATAATTGACAGATCGCCGGCAACACCCACAATGTTCCAACATAGAACAGGCATGCTTGAATTACACGCAAAAAAAATGAAAACACAGTCTGCATTGTTATGTATATTGACATCACTGACACTAATATGCCATTAGTTGCCATAACGCTGCTTTGGTACTGTGATGGCGGCCAGTGTCGGAACATAAAGGCATGGCGGGCGATACATCAATTGCCACAGGTTTTTAAAATTCCAAACTTTACTTCTTTTACAGTTTTTCTTCATTAACTACAGTCCAACCTGCCTTAAAGTCCACCTCTATATAAGGGCCACCTGCTTATATACGCTAGTAAAATAGTATCCTAATTGTTCTTTATTCATATCATTTGAACCTGTATATAGAGACCACCTCCTGCCCATAAAATCCACTTTTACTGGTTCGTTTGGGTGGCCTTTATAGACAGGTTTGACTGTACCTAAATTCATAGCTAAACCTATTTATAACACCAAACTCTTACTGAAAAAATGGTGGAAATAAATCATGTTTTAACTGTTATAGGCATATACAGCCAAACTTCATTTTCTTACTAACCATCGCCATGTTTTCAAACATTTATTCTGTTTTTAAAATTTCAAGTTCTGTTCAAAATACTAAAAAACCAATAACAAAAGTTATATCAATTTGCTTTCTGATGCCTATAGAAGGTCATGGGTTCAAACCCCAGCGGGGTCTAACCAAGACTTAAAAATAGGTAGTGACTGTTCTTGCCCCTACCACTCATCATTTTGAAACGAAAGTCAGGTGGAACTTTCGGAGACCTTAAAAACTGATGCCACCATGTCATGGCAGGTGTGGCATGTAAAAGAACCCTCCCTGCACATCATCCTGACAGCAAAGATAAAAAATTCTGCCTCTTCACCTATAGCTGGTGAAATCTTCATCTAAGTGAATATACCTATCATTGGTGAAGTCTCAATATAAGTGAAATATTCTTGACTGGGGCATAAAACCCCTTTCAATCAATCAATTGACCATACATACATGTATTAATGTAGGGATAATTACATATTATACCAGTGTTAATTTTACAACACAAGACCGCCGGTCTGGAATACAATTCCTCACTAGTAGTACTCGGGCCTAAATTGCAAAACGAAAGTTTGTCTGTAAATACAACATACCTGGTGGCCTTTCTGTACACAATATTCTGAGCGCCATCTGTCTATTTTCACTTTCTCTACCAAGTGGATCTCTCGGCAATAAAACATCCTAAAGATTTAAACAATGCGAAAAACATTTAAACTATCTCTGTCACATTTTTTACTAAATTTGAATAACGTTTCTTACACATTTGTTCAAACAATGTTCAATTTCATGACTGTGCTGTTACAGGCACCCACGCCATAAGTCAAAGTTGTCTAAAAGACTATTTGCTATTAAAGGCCGGTAAAATGTAATCAGAATTTATGCGTTTTACAGGCACTGTCCCAAGGGATTTCAAGATTAATTCTATTTCTGCAATTTTGCTCATAACAAATATTTCAATGCTAAATACAGTCAAACTTGTCTTAGAGACCACCTGCATTAAAGGACCAACTGCATTTGTAAAATGTAATCCAACTGCTCTTCATTCATTTTATTTGAACCTGTATACGAGTCACCTGCCTATTAAGACCATTTTACTGGTTCTCTTAGGTGGCCTTTATAGGCAGGATTGACTGTATATATTTTGCTTGATATCTTTTTTCCCTAAGATCATGTTCCAATTACATAATATGTTAGAAACTTTATCAGTAAAAACAAACTTGTTTTATATGTGACAAAAAGGGTCCCTAAATTAGCACATATGAATTATTTCAAAGCCATAAGTCAAAGTTGTCTAAAAGACCATTTGCTATTAAAGGCCGGTAAAATGTAATCAGAATTTATGCGTTTTACAGGCACTGTCCAAGGGATTTCAGGATAATCCTATATCAGCAATTTTGCTCATAACAATTAGTTCAAAGCTAAATACGGTCAAACTTGCCTTAGAGACCAACTGCATTTGTAAAATGTAGTCCAACTGCTCTTTATTCATTTTATTTGAACCTGTATATAAGTCACCTGCCTATTAAGACCATTTTACTGGTTCTCTTAGATGGCCTTTATAGACATGATTGACTGTATATATTTTGTTTGATATTTTTTTTCCTAAGACCATGTTCCAATTACATAATATGGTAAGAACTTTTTTCGGGAAAATTTTTTTTTATATGTTTTATGGCTACTAGATGTCTAGTTTCCATTTGTAAAATATTTATCACTAAATCAGTGAAAAAATGAATGTATCAGATTTTACTCGTTTTTGGGTTTTTTTTATTTATATCACCGGTAATGGTGACCATCTTGTTGGATAGTGTATTAGGCTTTTACAATTAAACTTCAGGGATATTTCTGAGCTTTTTGGGAAAAGGACTTTGCGATGCAATTGGAAAAATGCTCAACAAAAATGTAATTTTGCGAAAAATCACAACAACATATTAGAAATTCTAGACCACTAGAATACTGGTAATTGAACAAATTATATCAGTGTTCACAGCAAAATAGCGCTGTCTTTTTTCTCTATATAAATCATCCAGCAAAACGTGGGTTAATATAGAGTGAAATGGTTATTAGAACAAGATATCCTACTATTATGATGTTGATGATCTTGTGATTTTTTTTTTCCAAAAAATTGATAAACATAGCTAATTGGGAATTTTTTACTACAGAATTGTGAAAAATGCATGCTTTTTTGCATTGGGAATGGGTCCCTTTACCGGACCCTGCAGATACCCAGAAAAATCCCTGAACTTTACTCTACTCTTTCTTAAAACTTTCTAAACAAAATTTGGTAACCATGGGTTTCTGCTAAAACAAAAATAAAATTTTAAGATACACATCTTGAAATGGCCGTAAGCTGATATCACCTTTGTAAATGTGCTTCAATGATCCTGTTCAATTTAAGTAAAACATTGTAGTTTTTTTACCTTATATATCGAGTTCGGTAGGAGGTTGGTCATTTTGATCCAGCCGAGTTCTAACTGATGACTCCATGTATCGTTGTCTCTGTTAACTTTACTGTATCTAAAAAGTGAAGCAAGTGTTAACTTTAAAGTAACTAAAAAGTGAAGCAAGTGTTAACTTTACTGTATCTAAAAAGTGAAGCAAGTGTTAACTTTACTGTAACTAAAAAGTGAAGCAAGTGTTAACTTTACTGTTTCTAAAAAGTGAAGCAAGTGTTAACTTTACTGTTACTAAAAAGTGAAGCAAGTGTTAACTTTACTGTATCTAAAAAGTGAAGCAAGTGTTAACTTTACTGTATCTAAAAAGTGAAGCAAGTATTTGATAAATATCTTACTAATATATAAGAAGAAACATTCACGAAGAAGAACCGCTATTTTCATGGTGACACTTGTACCGCAAATATATCTTTTCAGCGAAAATTATTTATTTCCCCGATATTTTTTTTAAATTCTCTGACCTTGAAAAAAAAACAACAAATCCATGACTTTCCCTGATGCATGGGAGCCATATTTAAATATCAGACTGTAAAAACTGCTAAGAAAAAAAACCAGCCACTAATATTACTCAGTTTACAATAAATATTTACACAAAATTCCTAAGTGCCACATCAGTAATTCCAAGTTGGCCATCTGGTTCAGTAAATCTCCATTGAGCAAATTTAAAACAGACTTCATTTCTTCTGTCCACTTGTCCAAGTTGTGCTGCAAATAAAAATAAACACAATTCTGTAGTCATATTTAATTGAGCAAATTTAAACAGACTTCATTTCTCCTGTCCATTTGTCCAAGTTGTGCTGCAAATATTCATAAACACAATACTGTAGGACATATTTAATTTCGTTTGTATTAATTTTCAAGGTATCTGACATTTATACATTTCTGCATAGGTAAATTTTCACATTTGTAAAATATGCACATAACACAATAAGCATAATTTAATTTTTCCCTCTGTATTAATTTTTGTGCAAAACAAATGACCGCGAAATAAGTGAAAATTAGTACACCACGAAAATAAATACGTTTACAGTATTCAAGTCTTCAAAGTTTTATTTTAAATTGCTGGTTTTAGATACACAGCTCTAAGTTCTGTCAGGGAATTACCAAAAGGCAATAAAAATGATAACTTCAGCGCCATCTACACAAGTCTTTACAGAGTCTGGTGAATGTTTGCCAGTAATGCTAAATAATAGATTTCCATATTTAATACCGTATTTATTGCTGTTTTATATGCACTTGCCATCACACTTCAGCTCACAATTCTTCTCACTACCTTGGTCCGAATCCCAATCAGACAGATCCTAGTGCGAGAAAGATTGTCTGTTCACTTGCTGAAGGTCAGTGATTTTCTCTGTGTACTCTAGTTTCCTCCACCATTCCATAGTTGCCCGTCTTGATATAAGTGAAAAAAAAAACAAAACAGAATTGCCCGTCTTGATATAAGTGAAAAAAAACCAGAATTACTCCTCTTGATATCAGTGAAAAAAATCTTGATGAGACAAAATCACCTCCTTGTTTCCATATGTATACAAACATGGGTCTATATCAGATCTTGACTTCCTCAAATCATTTAGGGGCCCATGGTGGCCAACATGGATCTATATCAAATCTTGACTTCCTCAGTTTATTTAGGGGCCCATGGTGGCCAACATGGATCTATATCAGATCTTGAATTCCTCAGTTTATTTAGGGGCCCATGGTGGCAAACATGGATCTATATCAGATCTTGACTTCTTCAAATCATTTAGGGGCCCATGGTGGCCAACATGGATCTATATCAAATCTTGACTTCCTCAGTTTATTTAGGGGCCCGTGGTGGCCAACATGGATCTATATCAGATCTTGACTTCCTCAAATCATTTAGGGGCCCATGGTGGCCAACATGAATCTATATCAGATCTAACATGAATCTATATCAGATCTTGACTTCCTCAGTTTATTTAGGGACCCATGGTGGCCAACATGAATCTATATCAGATCTTGAATTCCTCAAATCATTTAGGGGCCCATGGTGGCCAACATGGATCTATATCAGATCTTGACTTCCTCAAATCATTTAGGGGCCCATGGTGGCCAACATGAATCTATATCAGATCTTGACTTCCTCAGTTTATTTAGGGGCCCATGGTGGCCAACATGAATCTATATCAGATCTTGACTTCCTCAAATCATTTAGGGGCCCATGGTGGCCAACATGGATCTATACCAGATCTTGACTTCCTCAAATCATTTAGGGGCCCATGGTGGCCAACATGAATCTATATCAGATCTAACATGAATCTATATCAGATCTTGACTTCCTCAGTTTATTTAGGGGCCCATGGTGGCCAACATGAATCTATATCAGATCTTGAATTCCTCAAATCATTTAGGGGCCCATGGTGGCCAACATGGATCTATATCAGATCTTGACTTCCTCAAATCATTTAGGGGCCCATGGTGGCCAACATGAATCTATATCAGATCTTGACTTCCTCAGTTTATTTAGGGGCCCATGGTGGCCAACATGAATCTATATCAGATCTTGACTTCCTCAAATCATTTAGGGGCCCATGGTGGCCAACATGGATCTATACCAGATCTTGACTTCCTCAAATCATTTAGGGGCCCATGGTGGCCAACATGAATCTATATCAGATCTTGACTTCCTCAGTTTATTTAGGGGCCCATGGTGGCCAAGTGATCTAAAATATTGGCCTAAGCATTACAGCACTCATCATGGTCCAAACCAACTGGGCAGATCATAGAGAGAATTAGTCAAACCTGTCTATAAAGGCCATCCAAGGGAACCAGTAAAAGTGGCCTTTATGGGCAGGTGGCCTTTATATACAGGTTCAAATAATATGAATAAAGAACAGTTGGGATACAGTTCTACTGGCCTTTAAAAGCAGGTGACCCTTATATAGAGGTGGCCTTTAAGGCAGGTTGGACTGCAGTAAGATCTCTATTTTCTATGGGCACTCTGATTTCCTCTATCATTCCAGAACTGACTGTCTGGCTTTATGTGAAATTCTCTTTTACTTTTCTTTGAAGCATCATTATTCCACTAAACTGAACCAATTTTAATTGATGTGGGATTAATTTTAGTGTGTTTCATAAGGATAAATTGATCGTAAATATTAATTGTAGCAAACATGTTTCTGAAAATGGTATAATTTTAACAAATATTCAGCTAAAGTCAATATTGTGAAAGTTAATAGTCACAAAAAGGCTTTGGCAAGAGGATCGCAAAAGCTAATAGTTGCGAATAGGCTTTGATAGAAATTCGTGAAAGTTAATAGTCACGAAAAGGCTTTGATCAGAGGATCAGGAAAGTCAAGTCACCAAAGGCTTTATCATTTAATTGATTGATTGAAGTGTTTTATGTCCCGGTCAAGAATAATTCACTTATATCAAGACGTAACCAGCTATAGGTAAAGTGGTAGAAATTTTGGAAATTGTAGTGCGCAAAGGGCAGGGATGGTTCTTTAATGTGACACAACTGTCGTACCACAGAGCACCAGTTTTTCAGGTTGCTGTCACATACTAGAAGATAAAAAAAATCAAGAATGGAGTCATTAGCAATGACCCAGCTTGTGTAAGAAAATGTACCTGTCCCATTGAAATTTTTTGCAGTTTTTGCTTTCTCCAACAAAGGGTAAATAAAAAGTACACATTTAATGTTTTCATAGGTGATTTTTTTAACATTAAAACATGAATGTAACAAACACGCTTAAATCGAATACATAGATGGTACAAAGTCAAATATTGGGCCCAATCACTCCTCTATATAAGTCTATTTATAACAATATAGCAGAGTCGCTTTTTAATGAACTTAAAAATAAGAGTCCCCGGGTCTTCGTTATAAACATGTTTTACTGTATTCATAATACCTTTTGTTGCTTTTAACTGGGATTTCACCTGTAGCTGACTTTCTTTGAAGCAACTGAAATTAAAAATATACATTTATCGTACTTTGTTAACGCTATACTTTACCCCACTCTCAGTCACTTCTTTGTTAAAAATTTATCTTATTCTCAGTGTTAGTTCTTCATTGGGTCTTTACTTTACTCCCTATCAGTTTTTCATTTAGTCTTTAACTTATTCTTAAATCTGTACCTTATTCTTAGTGCATTTTCCCCTAGTCTTTACCTTATTCTTGGTGTCAGTTTTTCATTTACTCCCCCCCCCTACCCCCAGTCTTGATCAAATACATGTATGTCTCAACTCCAAAATGCACTTTTACAAATACTTGAAAGGCAGGGAACAAAACCATTGCATCTTGACCATCTAATCATTTAAATGTTTTATCAGTTATCTCCCTTAGATTGGGACATGGGGCCCTGACTACGTTACTGTTGCCAAATAAATAACTACTCATACTGGTAATCTACACACAATATTTAATTCAGTTTATCGTTCATATCCTGTTCAGAACCATATGGTGCACTTTCAATAATATGCAAACAGAAATGCATGTTGTCAACAGATGGTTTCAGAATTTATTAAAACCATCTCTTCAAATTACATCTTTGGAATGCTATCTTGAATCTTTAGTCAACAACCTGACAACAGGGACTATGGGTGACCTTATGCACGTACATGGCAAGCCATTCTTGAACTGTATGTTACCCAATACTTACACCATTTGAACGGGCCTCAGCCTCTACAGTTTGCAGTTAGACTGCATCATAGTCTCACTGTCAGTTCATCTTCCATGCTTTACCAGATTCTAAGTGATGGTTACAGATTCAGACTTTAACTTATTCCCAATGTTATCAGATTATTCTGACTTTACCTTATTCTCAGTGTCAACAGCTTGTCCAAAATTTTACCTTATTCTCAATGTCAACAGCTTGTTCAAACTTTTTACCTTATTCTCATTGTCAACAGCTTGTTCAAACTTTTCCTTATTCTCAGTGTCAGCAGCTTGTTCAAACTTCACCTTATTCTCAGTATCATCAGCATGTTCAAACTTTACATTATTCTCAGTGTCAGCAGCTTGTCCAAACTTTACCTTATTCCAAGTGCCATCAGCTTATCAGCTTGTTCAAACTTAACCTTATTCTCAGTGTCATCAGCTTGTCAATTTTTTTTACCTTATTCTCAATGCCAACAGCTTGTTCAAACTTTACCTTATTCTCAGCGCTAGCTCTTCATTAAGACTGTTTATCTGTTCTTTACAGTCACACAGTTGTTTCTCCACAGCTTCTATCTCATTTAAAAAGCTGCAAAACAACAAAATTTTAAAACATTCTGGTAACCCAACAATAAAAGGGATAATTAAAATATCCCCCACCCCCAACATCTACAAGGGTTTAATGATTCCACACAACCTTGACCTTTCCAATAGCACCTTGATTTTAGGTCATGACACATGAAGATTATTCACCTTGATTTTAGGTCATGACACATGAAGATTATTTATGTGAAGTTTTATTAAAATCGTCTAAAGCAATAATGAGATATGGCCCTTACTTTACACAAACAGACAGATGGACGAACTGACATACAGACATAGGAAAAAGAAGAAAGAAAAGAAAGATAAACATACAGTACAGAAAGGTCAAATTAAGTAGTACAACCTGCCTTAAAGGCACCTATAAATAAAAGCCACCTGCCTATAAAGGCCAGTATAATTGTGTCCCAATTGTTCTTTTACTTTATTCATAATATTTGAACCTGTATATAAATGCCACCTGCCTATAAAGGCCACTTTTACTGGTTCCATTGGTTGGCCTTTATAGACAGGTTTCACTGTAAGTAATTTCAGTAAATCACATGGGCGCATGTATAACATTTAGCAGCACTATAGTTTGGCTTTTATATTTCTATTTTATATTCTATGCGAATTGACTTTCTCAATGTAGGAGTTATTTCCCTTTTACTGCTCAAGGTCATGTGCATTATGTCCCAAACAGAGATTTACAAACATAGTTTCATGATACAAGAATGTTTTTTTTTAAATAAGGGTATATCTGCATTTTTGGGGGTAATTTTTGTTCTTATATTGTTTTGTGAAGAATTGTCAAGTTTCCTTACAAATTTTCAACAATTTTTGACAAATTTTCAAAAACATTTTGTTGGAAATTCATGATTATGTGTTTAATTAAAATGCATAATTTTTAAATTTCATTCCTAAGAGTTTAATGGTAAAGTCTCATGATACAGTTATCTCCCTTTCCATATAGTTATCTCCCTTTACCTCTGATTATCCTCATCATCATCTTCTAATGATTTATGCATCATGTAAAGTTCTCTTTCTAGCTGTCGTAATGTCTCACAATGCTGCCTATAAATATATTTTGTATAATGGTAATAACTGATCAAATAATCCAAATTCAAACTTGACCTGTATATTTGATATGCAATACACACATATGCATAAAAATTAGAATTTGTCTGGGATAAGTCTTGTTTTCAAGGACTATTTAAGGACTTTTCAAGGAAAAGTTTCCTGTGTTTAAGGACTTTTCAAGGACATCAAGGACAAGATGTCTTTTTTCATGATTTTTTCCAGGAAAAGCTGTGTTTTCAATGATTTTTCAAGAACAATTTGTCTGTTTCCAAGAACTTCTTAAGGAAAAGCTGTGATAAGTGATGAAGCCCATTGTAGATTACCTGACATGTTCCTGTAGCTGTAGTATGGGTGTCTTCTGGTCTTCTGCGGTTGATAATTGTAACTGAAACCTCATGCTCTGTAGCTTCTCTGTGGTCTCCTGAAATATTTAAAATACAAGGAATAAAAAAGAGGGCTCTAAAAATATTTAAATTTGGAATTGACCTTCTTAAGATGAAAATATATTTTTTTGCTGGCATTCAATGTTTCATATATGGCCCATGGGTCATGACCTCTGATTATATCCAATGACATCATGGAATGTCATCCTATTACATCATTCAGTCATTGATTGGTCAACATTCAAGCCTAGTCCCGATGTTTCTATCCTTATATGGAAAAAGGCTGTTCCATCAATCCTGTATAGAATAAATTTATTGTAGTGATATTTTAACATTGTAAATATAAGAAATAACATTTTATTTAAGTGTATTCACCCAGTATTATGAATGAGAGTCAGAAAATATAACTTAGTTAACTTTGTCAATTTCTCCTACATCAGAGATTTAAAACCACACCAGATTAATTTTCAGTTTTTCTGGGGAAGAAATAGATGCAAGGGAGTTTCATGAAAAAGATATATAAGTTCAAACTTTCCTGTATAGAGATGACAGTTCAACAGGAAGTATAACGTAAACTTGTTAATGACTATTCCTACAGACATTAAAGGCCACACCAAATTAATTCTAAGTTCTACTATTTTTTTGAAAAAAAAAAATGGCAAGCGAGTGAGCAATTAAAAAAATGTATGCAAATTTTTTCTTAAATATTTGGGATTTTACTGGAAATTATGGATGGAGGGAAAACAATTTAAAATTAAAATTGAATTAAATTTTTTCATTAGTTCTAAATTTTAGAGGCCAACGGGTCAAGCAAACTACATTTTTTTGTCATGGCCTAATATTAAAAAATGACAAGGTCAAAAGGTTAAACATATTGAACTAAGCAACATATGAAAATTTGAATACACTGTATACTAACCTTCCAACGGAGAAGTAAAAAAACGGTCAAGAGTGATAATATGAGCCTATCTCTACTAATTTTATTGTTCCAAATACAGATGCCAAATAAATATCGATATTTAAATACCGGTATAACAAAATCTTTGTTTACAACGATGAATTATGTCATTACATTTTGTAAACAAAAGCATGCGTCCTGGCGTGTAGGAATACATGATGTAATCGTAGCCTAGACAGCATGCGACATCATAACTCCGACCGTAAAACATAGATTGTACTGCCGTCGAGGTCCAATCAAAATCCTGTTTATAAAATCTCTGCATTAGAATTACGGATACTTACTTTTTTCTTCTGTTCAACATGTAACAGCAAATTGTTCACAATATCCAGTATCATGGAATGCTGTAACTGAAATATAGTAAAATCTGATTTAGAATCAAAGCACTGAAAGTACTGAAAGATGGTCCAATTAGAACCCGACTAAAAACAAATTCATTTTTGTACAAATTGTCACTGAAAGAACAGTCAAACCTGTCCTTAAAGGTCATCCAAGGGAACCAGTAAAAGTGGTCTTTATGGGCAGGTGGCCTTTATATACAGGTTAAAATAATATTTAATAAAGGACAATTGGGATACAATTCTACTGCCCTTTATAAGCAGGTGGTCCTTATAATATATTATCGAGGTAACCTTTATATACAGGTTTGACTGTAAAGGGCAATAACCAGGTTTTCCTGTAAAGAAACACAAACTTGTCCAAAATATTACTATGAAAAACTCTTGTATCAGGTTATTAAATTCTTTTGAGAAATAAAGTTTTTAGGCTGGCAAGAAAAGTGTAACATATGCACATATGTACGTACAGGACAAATCCTATGTCCCCTCAAAACTTTATTTGTGAATGGATAAAAAATGTCAAACTTTGAGCCCTGCATGCAAGATAGAATATAATTAAAATATAATTGAACTTACTGAGTTTGTGCATATGTTCAGGTCATGATGAAGCAAGGTAAATGTATCCACACCTTCCTCTTTTGACATCATTACATCTGAATCCTCGGATGGCTGCAATAAAGTCACAAAATATTTAATATTTGGGGACACATGTAGTGGAGTGGAGTGGAGTGAAGACACGTGGGATTGGGTAGAGTGGAAACATAAGGAGTGGAGTGGAAACACATAAAGTTGAGTGAAGACCCATTTGGTTGAGTGAAGTCGAGACACATAGAGTCGGGTGACGACACATGGGGTTAAGTGGAGTGGAGTCTTGGTGTTTTATGACTCTGTCAAGGTTCTTTCACTCATGTTAAATTGGTCAGTACTTGGATGGTGGACCACTATCTGACTTTAGTAGCTCAGTTGGTAGAGTGCTAGCTTCATATGTGGGAGACTGTGGGTTCAAATTCTGGCTGGGGTCTGACCAAGACTTGAAAATAGGTAATGGCTGGTTTTTTTGCCAAGTACTCTGCATTTAGAAATGAAATTCATGGGGTCCTTTGGAACAGACCTTAAATTGGATGTACCGTGTCATGGCAGGCAAGGCGGTTAAAAAACCTTCCCTGCATATTGCCCCGAGTGCACTGTAAAGATAAAAGTTTCTGTCACTTCACCTATAACTGGTAACATCTCAATATAAGTAAAATATTCTTGACTTTGACGTAAAACCCCATTCAATCAATCTTAGGTCTAAGTGGAATTAGATCCTAGGCGGTAAGATGTGATCTATTTATGAAATAATATTCTATTTGAGTGTATTTATTGGATATTGTGAATGAGAGTCAGGAATAACATGTTAAATGAACTGTTATATTTACAGTCATCAAAAACATTGTTAGTATGTCAGAAATTAAAAAAAAATTGATATAATATTTTATTTAATTTTAAATTCTGAAAAACATGTTGGATTGATGGAGCAGACTTTTTCCAAATAAGAATGGAAATGTCGGGACTAGGCTTGGATACTGACCAATCAAACAGTGTATGATGTCATAGGTTGACACGCCTTGATGTCATCAGATAGTTAAACACTACCTTATCAGAGGTCATGACCCCTCACCGTATACAAGAGAAATTAGGTTCATCTAAAGAAGATCATTTCGAATTGAAAATATAATTGTGTAGCTTTAGACCACTCTACAACTGATGTCCTGTAGACATGCGCTATATGGTTTAGTGATTTAGGTCACGGTCATGATCGAGACATGCTGCATGATATGTCTTTAAGCAAGGAATTTAATTCTGAATATTTCTTTTTTTTATTTATCTCAACACATTAAATGAAATGGCAATGTATATAATACTTACTTGTATCCTTTCATATCTTGTATTGTTACACCGTAACTATAGTAACAGTCCTCTGTGTGCTCAGTGTCACACATTTTACAATTTTGTGTGTAAACATTTTTTATATAAACTTACAGGAAGTGGAACTTCTGGTACAAGGTCAAGGTCAACTTCACCGTAACTAGCGTAGAATATCTGACATTTACACCTTGATATTATTCTTTGCAACTGAATAGCATCTTTAGAGGCTTTCTGAAATATAAAAAAATAAAATAAAAAATAAAAATTGACAAGTTTCTGTCAGTGGTCCTGTAAAAATCAATTAAGTGAATAGATGAAAGTTAGTTAGCTGAATGTTGCTTAACGTCACATCAGCAATTTTTCAGCTATTTTCGAAGAAAATTATTTCATTAATCTCTAAGGATTAATGTATGAACAATTTCGTGTATGCATGTGAAGTGCGTGTGTGTTGTATGGTCTGCCTAATACTAGCGCACACTCAGAGCGACTTTAAGGTGCTAGCTCACCGAGTCAGTATGCCGCAGACAAGAGTACTACTCTCCCAGTCCATTATACTGATACCAGGTGAACCAGTAAAGGCCAACAGTAAGGAAAATTCACTTTCCCACATGCAGTCTGAGCTGGAGTTGAACTCACAGTGGTGAGAGACCCTGGATTTGTAGATTGATGTCTTATCCATTAGTTATTTGACAAAACTAAATGCAAATGTTTTAAGCTGGAAGTCACTTTCAAAATGATACCTAAAATTCACAAATATTTTGAAAAGTAACAAAATCAATCAGATTTTAAATTTGCCACATTTAAGTTAAGTAAAATCTTAGTTAAGAAATCATTTTGAAACTAGGGCTAGGTTATCTAAGACATAAAGATATATATCTAAAATGGCAGAGATATATCAAAGCAGACATCAGAGAATGCAACAAAGCAAACTGAATAACGGTATTTCTAAACAGTTCAATGGTTAATTAACTGCAGGTCCCGGTTTTACAAGCATTTCTTTTCCTTGACTTAAATCTGGCAAATTTTGGCAATTCATTTTGGAACTAAGTATAGTCATTATTAATGAAACTTTATACAAATGTTAGAAAAGTTGGAAGTGATCTTGAAAATGACACCTGAAAATCCTGGACATCTGAAAAATTAACAAAATTATGAGGATATCAAAATATGTCAGATTTAAGTTAAGGAAAATCTTAGTTAAGAAATGATTGTGAAACCGGGTCCAGGTACCCAATAAAAATTTGACATCTGCTTGGGTCACTACCTTTTTTGATCCGCCTTTGGTACTGTATACCACACCCCCAGCACTGTGTCCACTACCGACCATTTCAGACACCTCTGACAGTTCTTTTTCTGACTGGTCCTCCACATTTTCTTGTTGTAACCAGGACATGTGATCATCGTCAAAGTCATGTCCAGGGTCAACTGTTGCGTAATACTGAAATATAAAAAACAATAAGATAGTTAATAAATATTTATTATGTGTATTGACTTTTCATGATATCCTATGATGGTGTACAAATAGAGATACAAATTAAGACCTAAACTGAAAACTGGTAATGGACCGAGTGGTCTGCAATATTTATCTGCAACATTGTAGGAAAGTGTGCTAACACTGGAAAAAGTGTACACTGGTCCAAATTCATATATAGTCAAACCTATTTCAAAGGCTACCTAAGAGAACCTGTAATAGTGGCCTTTATGGGCAGGTGGCCCTTATACAGAGGTAACCTTTAAGCAGGTTTGACTATACAGTGGTACCCAGTATCTACCCCAAAACTGGGTTATACTGTGGTACCCAGTATCTACCCCAAAACTGGGTTATATCGTGGTACCCAGTATCTACCCCAAGACCGGGTTATATCCTGGTACCCAGTATCTACCCCAAAACTGGGTTATACTATGGTACCCAGTATCTACCCCAAAACTGGGATATATTGTGGTACCCAGTATCTATCCCAAAACTGGGTTATATTGTGGTACCCAGTATCTACCCCAAAACTGGGTTATATCCTGGTACCCAGTATCTACCCCAAAACTGGGATATATTGTGGTACCCAGTATCTATCCCAAAACTGGGTTATATCGTGGTACCCAGTATCTACCCCAAAACTGGGTTATACTATGGTACCCAGTATCTACCCCAAAACTGGGATATATTGTGGTACCCAGTATCTACCCCAAAACTGGGTTATACTGTGGTACCCAGTATCTATCCCAAAACTGGGTTATATCGTGGTACCCAGTATCTACCCCAAAACTGGGTTATATTGTGGTACCCAGTATCTATCCCAAAACTGGGTTATACTGTGGTACCCAGTATCTATCCCAAAACTGGGATATATCCTGGTACCCAGTATCTACCCCAAAACTGGGTTATACTATGGTACCCAGTATCTACCCCAAAACTGGGATATATCGTGGTACCCAGTATCTATCCCAAAACTGGGTTATATCGTGGTACCCAGTATCTATCCCAAAACTGGGTTATATTGTGGTACCCAGTATCTATCCCAAAACTGGGTTATACTGTGGTACCCAGTATCTATCCCAAAACTGGGTTATATCGTGGTACCCAGTATCTACCCCAAAACTGGGATATATTGTGGTACCCAGTATCTATCCCAAAACTGGGTTATACTGTGGTGCCCAGTATCTACCCCAAAACTGGGTTATATCGTGGTACCCAGTATCTATCCCAAAACTGGGTTATATCGTGGTACCCAGTATCTATCCCAAAACTGGGTTATATCGTGGTACCCAGTATCTATCCCAAAACTGGGTTATATCGTGGTACCCAGTATCTATCCCAAAACTGGGTTATACCGTGGTACCCAGTATCTATCCCAAAACTGGGTTATATCGTGGTACCCAGTATCTATCCCAAAACTGGGTTATATCGTGGTACCCAGTATCTATCCCAAAACTGGGTTATATCCTGGTACCCAGTATCTACCCCAAAACTGGGTTATACCGTGGTACCCAGTATCTATCCCAAAACTGGGTTATATCGTGGTACCCAGTATCTATCCCAAAACTGGGATATATCGTGGTACCCAGTATCTATCCCAAAACTGGGTTATATTGTGGTACCCAGTATCTATCCAAAAACTGGGTTATATCCTGGTACCCAGTATCTACCCCAAAACTGGGTTATACTGTGGTACCCAGTATCTATCCCAAAACTGGGTTATATCGTGGTACCCAGTATCTATCCCAAAACTGGGTTATATCGTGGTACCCAGTATCTATCCCAAAACTGGGTTATACTGTGGTACCCAGTATCTACCCCAAAACTGGGTTATACTGTGGTACCCAGTATCTATCCCAAAACTGGGTTATATTGTGGTACCCAGTATCTATCCCAAAACTGGGTTATATCGTGGTACCCAGTATCTATCCCAAAACTGGGTTATACTGTGGTACCCAGTATCTACCCCAAAACTGGGTTATACTGTGGTACCCAGTATCTATCCCAAAACTGGGTTATATCGTGGTACCCAGTATCTATCCCAAAACTGGGTTATACTGTGGTACCCAGTATCTATCCCAAAACTGGGTTATACTATGGTACCCAGTATCTACCCCAAAACTGGGTTATACTGTGGTACCCAGTATCTACCCCAAAACTGGGTTATATCGTGGTACCCAGTATCTATCCCAAAACTGGGTTATACTGTGGTACCCAGTATCTACCCCAAAACTGGGTTATACTGTGGTACCCAGTATCTATCCCAAAACTGGGTTATATCGTGGTACCCAGTATCTATCCCAAAACTGGGTTATATTGTGGTACCCAGTATCTATCCCAAAACTGGGTTATATCGTGGTACCCAGTATCTATCCCAAAACTGGGTTATATCCTGGTACCCAGTATCTACCCCAAAACTGGGTTATACTGTGGTACCCAGTATCTACCCCAAAACTGGGTTATACTGTGGTACCCAGTATCTACCCCAAAACTGGGTTATATGGTACCCAGTATCTATCCCAAAACTGGGTTATACTGTGGTACCCAGTATCTATCCCAAAACTGGGTTATACTGTGGTACCCAGTATCTATCCCAAAACTGGGTTATATCGTGGTACCCAGTATCTATCCCAAAACTGGGTTATATCGTGGTACCCAGTATCTATCCCAAAACTGGGTTATACTGTGGTACCCAGTATCTATCCCAAAACTGGGTTATACTGTGGTACCCAGTATCTATCCCAAAACTGGGTTATATCGTGGTACCCAGTATCTATCCCAAAACTGGGTTATATCCTGGTACCCAGTATCTACCCCAAAACTGGGTTATACTGTGGTACCCAGTATCTACCCCAAAACTGGGTTATACTGTGGTACCCAGTATCTACCCCAAAACTGGGATATATCGTGGTACCCAGTATCTATCCCAAAACTGGGTTATATTGTGGTACCCAGTATCTATCCCAAAACTGGGTTATACTGTGGTACCCAGTATCTACCCCAAAACTGGGTTATACTGTGGTACCCAGTATCTACCCCAAAACTGGGTTATATTGTGGTACCCAGTATCTATCCCAAAACTGGGTTATACTGTGGTACCCAGTATCTACCCCAAAACTGGGTTATACTGTGGTACCCAGTATCTATCCCAAAACTGGGTTATACTGTGGTACCCAGTATCTATCCCAAAACTGGGTTATATCGTGGTACCCAGTATCTACCCCAAAACTGGGTTATACTGTGGTACCCAGTATCTATCCCAAAACTGGGTTATATCCTGGTACCCAGTATCTACCCCAAAACTGGGTTATACTGTGGTACCCAGTATCTATCCCAAAACTGGGTTTATCGTGGTACCCAGTATCTATCCCAAAACTGGGTTATATTGTGGTACCCAGTATCTACCCCAAAACAGGGTTATACTGTGGTACCCAGTATCTATCCCAAAACTGGGTTATATCGTGGTACCCAGTATCTATCCCAAAACTGGGTTATACCGTGGTACTGAATTTTTCAAGGTACTCATTACAAAGTTTAAGTCCAAGTCTTGTTCTCCTAGTTTCATTAACTACGTGGCTCATTTCACAATCATTCTTAAACTTAAATTTTGCAAATTTTCACAATCTCTGTTGGAACTTTGGAAGTTAAACTTTTACGAAACTAAATGCAGATGTTATAAGTTTGAAGTGATCTTCAAAATATGACTCTGTAAATTCCTTAATATCTTAATACAGATCAACCTGCCTTAAAGGCCACCTCTATATATGAATCACCTGCTTGTAAAGGCCAGTAGAATTGTATCCCAATTGTTCTTCATTCATATTATTTGAACCTGTATAAAAAGGCCATCTGCCCATGAAAGCCATTTTTACTGGTTCCCTTAGGTGGCCTTTATAGACAGGTTTCACTGTAATGTACAAAATTATCAAAATTTTTAATTTGGCAGATTTACATTAAGGAAAATCATAGTTAATGAAACTGGAGCCAGGTGGTTGGTGCCTTCAGGCTTGGGAAATACTTTAACTTTAATGCAGTTGAAGGACTGTACAACTTTACCTGCATACACTCCACGGAACCAACCCACGTTGTTTTACTTCGTAACTGATTATCTCGCCATACTGGATTATGAGTACATGATAAAATCTGTGCCTTTGCTGCACTAACAATCACATGACCAGATGTTTCCACCCCTTTTAAAATCATCTGGCTGTTATATAACTCAACTGTTAAAAAGAAAACAAAATATCAAAAAATATTTACATTTGTAATATTTTTGTTCTAAAACACTCTCTTTCGAGACCAAATGTAACTATATGACCAAAATGATCACGGATCACATGATATCACTCATTTGTTCGCTTATGCGGCCCTCAAAGCATGAAACATGAAAAGAGCCAGCTGTGGTATAACAAGTTATAACCCACGGCTGTTACGTTTTAATGCCATACTCCCTTATTCATCTCATGACATCATGCTTTGTGTTACAAACAGTGATTGTGATCATGTAATTTTCATTCATAAATCATTTATTTCAATTGAGTTAATCTCAACCGCCGAATTGTTTCAATGGACCTTTTTGCAAATAAATCGTAAAATGTACTTCTGAAGAAAGAGTTCACAATGTTTATTTCAATCCTTATATGTCATGTTGGAATGAATTGAAATAATCAACGTTTACCCATAGCATATCATCGAATAAAACATGGGTAGTCGATATATTCTTCCACTTGAAGAGCCAGCCATGGTATAACGATAATACATAGCTGTTTTAGTGACATACTCCCTTCTTCATCTCATGACATCATGTTATGTGTTGCGAACAATGATTGTGATCATGTAATTTTCATTCATAAATCATTTATTTAAATGGAGTTAATCTCAACAGCTGAATGGTTTCAATGGACCTTTTTGCAAATAAATCGTAAAATGTACTTCTGAAGAAAGAGTTCACAATGTTTATTTCAATCCTTTTTTATTTAAGTTCTGTTGGAATTGAAATAATCAACATTTACCCGTGGCATATCAAATAATACACGGGTCGTCGATATATTCTTCAGCATGTCAACTTCGACCCATGTAGTATATCACGATTTAACACGGGTAGATGTTGATGATTTCTTTATTTTCTTTAACTTAAATCTAGCAAATAATATTGCTATTTTTGAGGACATTCCTGAAACATTTTGAAGATCAATCCTATAACATATGTTTTCTAGTATTGTCAAAATATTTGTATTTTGGTTTCCATAAAAGAATGTCATAATAAGCTAGATTTAGTTAAGGAATGATTGGTGGATCGCGCCCATGCCCACAATGTTCTGATAAAGGTCTGGCATGCTTGAATAAGACGCAAAAAGAATGAAAACTCAGCCTGAATTGTGCCATTAAATGACGTCACTGATACTGGTACGTCATTAGTTGCTGTGATGCTGCTTTGGTACCGTAATGGCGGCCAGTGGCAGAACATTATAGGCATTTCCAGTGATACGTCAATTCTATTTTTTGTCGAAAATTTGTATTTCGCAAAAAGAATGCCAAAATAAGCTAGATTTAGTTAAGGAATAATTGTGAAACTGAAGCCAAGTGCGTTTAAAAAACTTACTCTGCCAATTTTTCTGAATGACATCATCTGTTTGACATGAAGCAACACCATGTAACTGTTCCACATTAGCACTTGATGGCTGAAAACAAAATACATAGCATGATATAGTTCCCATACTTAAGAAATATACATGGGTAGATATTTTTGCTATTTAATATTCAGAAATGTTTGGGTGTATTTACTTTTGCAGTTGAGGAACTGGTAGGTAAGCCCAATTGCATTTCTTAACATGTAGAAAATTTAGTGGTTTATTTATTTTCGTGGTTGAAACTTGACTGTGAACATCGTGAATATTAATTAATCACGAATATTTCTCATTATTTATCTCAATAATTACTTCTTCAGTAAATGTGAGATTTTTGCGGTTGAGACTTGACCATGAAAATCCTGAATATTAGTTCATCACAAATATTTTTCATTATTTTTCTCAGAGTTTACTCATGTTACTTCTTCAGTAAATGTGAGATTTTCGCGGTTGAGACTTGACCATGAAAATCCTGAACATTAGTTCATCATGAATATTTCTCGTTATACAGTATCTAAATACATACCTCTTCAGTAAATGCGACCGATCTACTGTCGGATACTTGCTTCTTCAGTAAATGTGACAGATTTTCGCGGTTGCGACTTGACCATAAAAATCGTGAACATCAATTCATTGTCAATATTTCTCGTTAAACAGTATCTAAATACATACCTCTTCAGTAAATGCGACCGATTTACTGTCGGACTCGGCGACAAGTTTCATCAACATGGAGTAAGCATGTCCTGTCTGTAATTTACTCATGGGACTCGGTGACGTAGCCGTCGGTGAACTTGGTGGTCCCGTATTTATTGAAGAAGACTTGCTCCTCTGTTGTAAAATAAGAGAATAGCCATAAAACAATTTAACAGAAAACAACTGGAAGTTTTTTCATTTTCATTGTCAATTATCATCATCATCATTATGGTTATTATTATTATTATTACATTTTTTGAAAATTGTTAAATTTTTATTTGGCACAAATTTAAGATTTGAGATGCATAGCTGAGAAGTTAAAGCTGCAGATTCATGGTTAAAAGTCCTAAGTTTGGGCCCAATCCCTGGCAGTAAAAGCATGGAATGGATTTAATTTATTCCCCTGTGAAGATTCTTTCTCTTATATTGAGGCAGTCAGTTTTAAGATGATAGAGGAAACTGGAGTGTCTAGAGAGAGAGAGGAGAGAGAGAGAGATTAGGATGATGGAGGAAACTGGAGTGTCTAGAGAGAGAGAGAGAGAGAGAGAGAGAGAGAGAGAGAGAGATATTAGGATGATGGAGGAAACTGGAGTGTCTAGAGAGAGAGAGAAAGAGATTGAGAGAGAGAGAGAGAAGGATGATGGAGAAAACTGAAGTGTCTAGAGAGAGAGAGAGAGAGAGAGAGAGAGAGAGAGAGAGAGAGAGAAGGATGATGGAGGAAACTGGAGTGTCTAGAGAGAGGGAGAGAGAGAGAGATTAGGATGATGGCGGAAACTGGAGTGTCTAGAGAGAGAGAGAGAGAGATGATGGAGGAAACTGGAGTATCTAGAGAGAGGGAGAGAGAGAGAGAGAGATTAGGATGATGGCGGAAACTGGAGTGGTGAGACAGAAGGAGAGAGAGATTAGGATGATGGAGGAAACTGGAGTGGAGAGAAAGGGGGAGAGAGAGAGAGAGAGGAAACTGGAGTGTCAAGAGAGAGAGAGAGAAAGAGGGAGAGAGAGATTGGCATAATGGAGAAAACTGGAGTGTCTAGAGAGAGAGACAGAGAGATTAGGATGATGGAGGAAACTGGAGTGGAGAGAGAGAGAGAGAGAGAGAGAGAGAGAGAGAGAGAGAGAGAGAGAGAGAGATTAAAACACCTTCAACAAGCAAACTGATAAACTTTCTCACACTTAGATCTAGCAAGAGTAGGATTCCAACAACGATAGTGCTAGGCCAGAGAAAACAACCAACCTTGACAAGTGAACTGACAAACTGGTATGGGTATCAATACGACAGGTCTACCAGCAAAATGAACAGACTTTTAACACTTACACGATAAAATTATTCAAATGAGTCTTAATTCTATACATACACCTGTTCCTTGACCACCGTCCACTTTGAAAGCCTTCAGGGCATCGGAAGACAAGTTCCGTTTCAGCGACTGTGCTTTTTGGTAGCTATCATATAACCCGAGTAACACCGATCTATTATGTTTGGTCCATGCACCTTTCATGTCATACACAAACACATTATGGGTGGATTTTGTCTGTAAAGAAATGTAAAATTACTTTAGGCAAGAAATCTGTGAACTACTGATAACTTAGTATACCCCTGCTAATAACTTCAACCATTGACCATAAATGTCGAAAAATAATTTTACAAAATGTTGGTAAACAGGAAGTAGATGTCTGGAAGACTTCAAATTGGTATGTGCGGCATGGGACCTCATATTGAACTTGTATACAAAATTTCAAGTGGCTCTGTTTTGTAGCTGCTGAAAAAACTGTTACGAAAATTTTTGTTTTGGACAGATAAATGAGGAACAAAGGTAAACCAGTATTTACCCCTTTTCTTCGAAGCGAGGGTGTAGTCAATCTGAGGGACCTATAACCTTCACTAAAATGATTAACTGTAATTGTTGTTTTATTTGTCATGTACTACAGGTATTTTTGCTTATTTTGTGGCTGAATATTTTCCAGGAAAATTTGTACCACAAGTCAAATAATATCTATTCTCGATCTTAAAGTCAGTTTCATAAATCCGGAAATATTACACACCACACAAAAAGATAGAGAGTAAGAAAATTTGAACCCTTGAAAATAAGTACATTCGCAGTATTTCTGTATAAATGATGTTCTAAGTGAAAATGTGGCTTAAAAAAATCTTTTTAAAATAAAAATTCTCAGAGTTTCAAAATCATATTTTTGTAATAGAAGGTCCAAGACCTTTTGCCTTTATTTTTGGCAGGTCCCACATAAAGTGTTAAAAGTCATGTTCTGTAGTAATGATTTCCCAATGACGTCACAATGAGAAGTGCACATGTTTTTTTTTACCGCCAATGTTGTATCACCATACTGTGGTGATACAAGATCCTGTATCATACGTGTTTGATAAAACTTGTATTTCATCAAATCAGGTAGAAAAACTAGTCTGATGTTAGATAAAAACAAAAACTTACATTATCCTTTATCTGATCCTCATCAATAGAGTCTGTAATATCACCTCTCTGATACGACACCCTGAAAACCAAAAACAAACGTGAAGTCACTGGATAGATGAAAGGATGGACACAGATGGAAGGGTAGTTAAATTATGATATGAACATAGTCTCCCAAAGGCTCGGGTTGAAAATAATATTCCTTAATTTTACAGTTATTTTTCACAAGCGGAGAGTAGAATTTTACATATTTATTGTTATAAGCAGTTATATGGGGATGGTCTGTTTTCAATAGTGGACCTAAAATATCAAACTTTTTCACACTCTAGGATCTGCCCAAATTTGATTTAAACCTAGGTCTTAAGAGGCCCTGTGATCCATAACTACATAACTCCATATGAGTACCAAGGTTCTCCCTAAATAAGAGGGATCTTAATGGCCAAGTTGTCTAAAGTGCTGGTTTTATGGTTTACCCGATATTAAAGATATCCACCGAGACAAAAGCTGATGATATGACAAATTTGTGCAAAAAACATGCAATCTTTCAAAAGATAAGAGAAAACATCTTCCCTAAAATATGAGTTAAATTTTTCCACCTAAACAGTTTAAAACGCATCAAATGATCTAAAATGTTTGATGATTATTTTCCCAATAGGGTTCACCCCACCCTGTAAAAACTATGTTATTCAATGAATCTGTAATGTAAAGGTTTTAAAAACATTCTGCATAAAGGTTAAGAGGTGCTGATAATATGGTATAGTGGCAAACCCCATTCTATGGGATCCTTACCCTTTACCAAAAATAGAAAGGCAGCCCAAGAAGGTCTAAAGTGAACATCAAAGTTAAATTTAGGAATTACATCTGTGAAATTTGTTTCCCATTCTATGAGCTAAAAAACTGTCACCTCTGTAAAACTAAGCAGTAACCTCCCTTCCTATAATTAGTGTGAAAAATGAAACACCTTTCCTTACCTGGCAACACAACCACTGTGTCATCTCAGTTGGTAGAGCGCTCACTCTGTAAGTGGGAGGTCTTGGGTTTGAACCTCGACCGGGTCTGACCAAAGACTTGAAAGTGGGTAGTAAGTAGTGGGTAGTGGCTGTTCTTTGGCCAAGCACTCGGCATTAAATTAAATGAAAGTCAGTTCTTTTGGACTGGAACTTAAATAAACGAGGTTCCATGTCACAGTAGGCTTGGCATGATAAAAAACCCTGCTATATAATCCCATCAGCGCAACACACAGGCAACATTTCTGCACCTTTCCCTTTAGCTGATAACATCTCTATACATATAAGTGAAATATTCTTGACTGGGACGTTAAACACCATTACTCAACTCAACTACTTACCTGGCAACACTAATGAAGAAGCTTTTTTCTACTGGATTCCTAAATGACAGATTCATCTGAAACACAACATAATATTTTTGAAATATCAGTAGTTAATAGTTGAAAAACAAAATTGAAGAAACAAATTCAGTGAATTAGGATCCCCCACAAGTAGGCACTTTTTTGTGATTTGCACTTACTGTCAAACCTGTGTATAATGGACACCCAAGAGAACCAGTAAAAGTGGCCTTTATATACAGGTTTAAATAATATGAATAAAGAACAATTGGGATACAATTTTACTGGCCTTTATGTGCAGGTCGCCCTTATATAGAGGTGGCATTTAAGGCAGGTTGGACTGTATTTTGCAATGGTCATAACTCCAGAGAAAACAAGCAAAACAACAAGGGTTAATGATATGTGCATCTCCTATTGATGTTGATGACTTGCACCAAGTTTCATGAAATAGTTCTTCATAGTTTTGGTGAATTACCACAGACAAGAAGAGTCTGGACAGACAGAAAGGATAGATGGATGGATGGATGGATGGAAGGATGAATGATAAAAAATTCATAACCAAATGTAGAGTTTACACCTTCAATAAGAATTAGATTAATACCCATCATATTACTACTTGTGGAGCCAGATACAGAAATCTTAACCCGAGTTCTACATGTAATATATTAGCTCCAAAATGAAACTTGCAGAATTTTGGACCAAATATATTAGAATAAGGGTTGAGATTTTTAAATAGGACACTACAAGTAGTGATTGATTCTATTTCTTACGCCATAAAATAAACAAATTTCAAAATGTATTCAACCTATAGATTTTCTTTCCATTTTTTTCTTTTATTTTCAAATTTTACTTGAAAATAGGTATTAACTGTTCTATCGCCAAGCACCTGGTATTTAGAAATGAAAGTCACAGGGCCCTTAGGAAGTAACCTTAAAAATCAATGCCCAGTGCTATGACCGGCATGACATGTTAAAGACCCACCACTGCATATTGTACAGAGCAAACTGCAAAGAATAAAATTTCTGCCACTTCACCTATTGCTAGCATTGACCGAGACATTGAACCTCATTCAATTACATATTATACCAGTGTTAATTTTACAGCACTTGATGGTCATTTCGGAATACAATACTTTATCAGCAATGCCTGGACCAAAATTGTAAAACAAAAAAAAATAAATTGTGAAATCAAGCAATCCATGTTTTGAAAGTTAATTTTGATACCTAATGGCTAGGATATTTTCAAAATAGCAAGAACAGCATTTAGAATGATGAAAACTATTTGGAGAGCTTGTAACATTAACTTGAGCAATAAAATCAGATTGTTTAACTCAAATGTTAAAACCATACTTCTATATGGCTGCGAGACATTGAAAACAACAAAATGTCTCCTAAACAAGCTCCAAGTCTTCATTAACAACTGCCTAAGACAAATCCTAAAGATCAGATGGCAAGGGAAAATCACCAACCTTGAGTTATGGGAGAAGACCAAGAGATAGAGCTATCAAAATTGAAATGGCGATGGATAGGACAAACACTGCGAAAGCCAACAAATTCAATCACATGGCAAGTGCTCTAGTGGAACTCTCAAGGGAAAAGAAAAGTCGGAAGGCCAAAAAACACCTGGGGGAGAAACTTGCAAACAGAAATGGACAAAGAAGGATACAAATGCCAATATCTGGTCAGAACTAGATGGAGGAGTGTTGTCGGTGGCCTATGTACCTCCCTGGTACCACAGGCATAAGTAAGTAAGTACCTCATCGCTTGGATCCAGTTTAGCACTACAAAGCCAAGTTTTCGCTGCAGACAGATCACAGTTTAAATAACGAACACTCCAATTAGCCACAGGTCTGTGAAATAATCCATCTTCTACTGGTAATAAAGTCAAGTCATTACACATGTGTAACACAAATGAATCGGCTAAAAGTTCCGAGCCGTGCTGTTTGGAGAATGACATCCAATAACAAATGTTAAATCTATGAAGATTAACAGACATTTTTATTGTTCTGAAAAATAATGAAACAGAATATAAACTGATGGTACAACATTAATCATTTTTCTTATTCTATATTATTTATTTATTTATTGTTTTTTTTATTTATTTCAAACTGGGCAAAATTACATCTGGCGGTTCTAAGCAATGTTTGCCTAAATATTTTCTAAATGGTTATAGACAAAACGTACCCTACCAGAGCATTTTGGTAAAAATTTGGATATGTTTCTTCCAAAAATGGGTACATTCTGATAGGGTGCATTATGGCATGGGTAGGTTTTGTCCTGCACCCTTCTAAACTTATGCAAGTTAGTATTTTGAAAATTCCAAATACATGTATTATTTCAAAAATATTAAATAACTTTTTCAAATATATGAAATTACTGTTTCAAAAATATAAAATTACTATTTCAAAAATATGAAATATTATTTGGAAAAACATGAAATAACTATTTAAAACAAGGTGTTCAGAGAACACTATCCCCCCACCCCACCCCATCCCCCACCCCATCCCTCTTACAGATCACAGGGTCCCACAAGGCCTAGGTATGAATCTCACTTGGACAGATCCAAGTGAAAGAAAGTTTGTCGATTTGTCAAATGTCTGTGGTTTTCTTTGCGAATTCCTGTTTAAAATCTACCATCACAAAACTGACCACCTAGATATAAGTGAAAGAATCTTGACTGGGACGTAAAACACCATTACTCTATTCCTTCCTGTGGAAAAGAAAGCAATGTTATAAAGGCCATCAGGTTGGACATTTCTATAAGTTTACAATCAAAGAATAATTTCATTATACATGTATTAAATGCTTGGTACATGTATGTGGGAGATCATTGGTTCAAACCCCAGCTGGGTCTGAACAAGACTAGAAAATAGGTAGTGTCTGTTCTTTTGCCAAGAAATTGGAAATTAGTAAGAAAGTCAGAGAGTCTTTCAGAAGAGACCTTAAAAACTGATGCCATATGACACAGCAGGTGTGGCAAGTTAAAGAACTCTCCCTGTATATTGCCCTGAACGCACTGCAAAGGTAAAAATTTCTGCCACTTGAACTATAGCTGGTGACATCTCAATATAAGTGAAATATTCTTAACTGGGAGGTAAAACCCTATTCAATCAATCAATCAATCAATCAATCAATCAATCAATCAATCATTATATTAAAATTTGTAAATTTTTACTTGTAATGTCTTGTAAGCTGTGGTTTCTTTGCCTTTGTGTTGTTAAAGTAAGGCCCTCTCCTGATTGGACGGGAAACACTCGCTAAACAATCCTGTCAAAAAAATATAAAAATATAGAATTCTTCAAATTTATCTTTACTTCTGAATTATTTCTGATAATACATTCTGAACTCAGCAATGATGGAATCAACAAGAAATCTGTGAGGTTCTGCTCACTTGGTATACCCCCCCCCCCCCCCCCTCTTTAACTTCAACCATTGACCGTAAATGTGGAAACCTAAGTCTGTAAACAGAAGTAGATGTCTGGCAGACTTGAAATCTGTATTCACAGCATTGGATCTCATACTGAACTCGCATACAAAATTTCAAGTGGCTGTGTTCAGTAGTTGCAGAGAAATGTTTTTCGAAATTTGTTTTGTTTCTAATGGACAGATGGACAGAAGGATAGAGGTAAACCAGTACTGGTATCCCCCCCCACCCTCCCCTCTTCTTGAAACCCAAAGGTATAAAAACCTGTCTAAACCTAAATTCTAACTGAGAACTGGTTTTATTCTCAAAAGTTTTCATCATAATTTTTACCTTGAATTTATCCAGAAACCTCAAGGTGCTTGCGTAGAAGTTATAACTAGGAATATTAAGTGTATTGTCCCGCTGAGGTTTTGTATCCAGTATCATGTCCAAGTTAAGATTCTGTGATCTGAACGCTCGGAAAGAGTCGTGTTCCTAAAATGTACAAACAAAATACGTGATCAATACTCCTTAACATTTGTGTGGAACAATTTGGAATTAAACATTTACATTGAAATTTCCCGGAATAAGGTCGTCATTTTTATGGAAAATCATGAACTGAAGCCATTCCATCTCCAATGGAAATAATTGTTCTGTAGAAATGCTATTGGGTATTGCACTTGAGTTTTTTTTTTGTTTTTTTTTGTTTTTTTTTTTTTTAGATAGATATTAACAATAAGGTGAATGATAAAACCTAAAAAAAGGCCTTCAAATAAGACTAAACATGTCATATCTCAGTCTCCACAGTGCACCAAGTAACCATTACCCAAACAGAGCTGTTAGTAGAACAGAACAAAAAAGCTTGCCAACAGCACTTCTTTTCGAATCAAAATCCTTCTACCATCAAAAACGATTGGCAGAAGAACTGGTTTCATTAAGTACTTGCAGAGTTCAAGATTTTCAGACGGGGCGATTTTCAAAAACTTTTCTCTAAAACATCATAACATCCATATTTTTGCATTGATGTAATGTTAAATATGGCCCACTATGGCCTTAAAAATGGGATTGTTTGGCAAAATAAGGAATCAATGGTCTCATGACTCAATATCCAATCCAGAAATGTAGCTAGTGGGGTCATCCTGACCCAGGTCTTAAAAAAAATAAGGGTAAAATTTTCAAAAAACGGGGTCAACATACCGGTAATAACTTGAGCCATTTTATTTGGAAAAATCGGTATTGAAACACCCACATCACTAGATTTACATAAAACTCAACTAAGACTGAAAAAAATGGTTCATTGTTGGCCCACAGACAGTATATATATATATTTTGGGGGACAAGACTATTACTTTAGGGCCAATGGCACAAGGGCCCCTTCTAGAATGAACCTTGTAAGTACTTGTAAGTCTCAGAAAACGACTATGCTTTTATTCTGAAACACATTTCTTGCTTTGGAAAATGCACAAATTTTGAAAATATATGACAGAACAGGGGAGATAATAAAACAAACCTCCATTGAGTAATCGGGAACTTTATCCGGCGCACATGGCATAACTGTATGATGATCATTGGGGTCACCAAGGCTTAACCACTCTAGCTTAATACTAAAATTAATCAAATATATAAACATTCAAATTAGATCTGTCATTGATGAGAATTTGAATATTGATATATCAACTGAAAAATATACAGATAAAATCGATATGTCAAATATTGGGAAAGTGAATAAAATATGTTTTTTTGTTGAATCTTTTATAGACAGATTTTTGGCATGTCTGGTGTCATCTTAAATGTTTCTAATATTATATCCACTCTGTTTTGTATGTCAGTTGGTTTTAAAGATTTAAAATGCATTAAAATGATGAGTTGTAATTATAATGCATTTACATCCAGTTTAATCTGTGTCATTGACTACTCCAACCTTAATAATGAACTGGCGGACATTTTTGTTAATATTCATACTAAAAAAACGTATCAATACATAATATCATATCAATAGCTTTTATCGACGATATATCGATCTATCAATGGCAACCCTAAGTCAAATACAGTCAAACCTGCCTTGAAGGCCACCTCTATTCAAGACAGACTCTTGAAGGGTCACCTGCTTTAAAATGCCAGTAAAATATTATCCTAATAGCTCATTATTAATGTTATTTAAACCTCTATATGAAGACCACCTGCTCATAAAGACCACTTTTACTCAGGCTCTCGGGTGGTCTTTAAAGATAGGTATGACTGTAATAAAAGATAATATCAGTCGATGTCATAATTATAAAAGTCGTCCGCAAAAAATTAAAGACTACAAAACAAATTAAATGGTCTATATGTAAATATATTTATATCTTTTAATAATTTTTTTTCAGTTTTTATATTCTTTGTTTTTAACATGGGTGACAATCATGTGATTTATATTGATCATACACACATACACACAGAGGAAGAAACTCGCTTCGAAGGTAAGTTGACCTCAGTTTTATATGATAGCACATGAACTTGAAAATGAAATAAAGCCTACTGAAAATGATGGGCGAACTGTAGTGGTCTTGTTTAACCCTTTGCAGTTCGGGCAAATTAGGTAAATTTTACAGGTCATATGTGCACTTTATTTTGAAACTGCATATATTTTTGTTGCTGATAAAAAGAAAACAGACTAAGGTATCAAATTGAAGGACATGACTTGGCAAAATGTACTAACATATTTTGAACGCCAAATAATGTCACAATTTCACATGACCTGAGGTCAAAAGGTCAACATTTGATGTTTTTTTTAAAAGGGAAAAAGTGCAAATTTGAACTGAAGAACTGCAAAAGGTTAAGTCTTGTTTAAGGTCACAAGGTGTGTTTGACTCACCACAGGTTTAAATTGGGCAGATGTAGCAGCTTGCAGTCATCATACTTTGAAGCAGTTCTAACAAAAATATCAAAATCCCCCTTCAGTTTAAATTTTGCTACAAGAAAAAGAACACAAAAGATTAATGACAAAGGTATTTTCAGAGTAACAATTTTTCTTTTAAAATTTCAGGGGCTTTGGTGGCCTAATGCATGCACAGATTACAACACCTCTCACAATTTAGATAAAAATCCTACTTCGGACACACTGTCTAGTGTGAAAGAGTTCGTCAGATAGCTTGCTCAAGATCTGTGCCTTATTCAAGGCACTCTGATTTCTTCCACCATCTTTGAAATGACTGTCTCGACGAAAGAATCTTGACTGAGTTGTAACACATTATTTCTCCACTGTTAAACTTTCAAAAGCAACCAATGAATTGAACATAAATGAATTGAACACCAACATATAATAAGTTATATCATCCTATGTGTCTATCTGCATGAAAAATAATTTCCGTTTTGTGGGATCTTTATTTTCTACAGTAACACAAGTTAGCCCAAAACCACATTGGAACAAAACCCCATTCATAATTGCTATGATGTTGTAAACATATTTACCATTAATTTTTCAATTTCAATATTACATTGCAGACCTGAACAAATCTATTGTTTCTGTGGTGCTGCACATAAATTTACCATTTATCAAGTCCAATATTGACAACTATGGTACTTCTGTTTGTAAAGTGATCACTCTGTATGTAGGAGGTCATGGTTCGAAACCTGCTAGGTCTGACCAAGACTTGAAAATAAGTAATGATCGTTCTTTTTCCAAGCACTCCGCAAAAAAGTCACAGAGTCCTTAGGGAGAGACCTTAAATAGCAATAACACAGCAGGGGTGGCATGTAAAAGATCCCTCCCTGCACATTGTTCCTAATGCAAATTAAAAGTAAAATTTTCTTCCACTTCACTTATAGCTGGTGATGTCTTGATATAAGTAAAATATTCTTGACTGTGACATAAAATCTCATTATATCTATCAATCAGTCAGTCCAATACAGTGCTGTTCATAAACATACCATTAGTCCAGTCCAATATCACATTGGACCAAAACCAGTCCATCATCTCTGTTGTGTTGTAGGGATCAAAGGAAGCTAGGTACAGCCAGCTCATCTGCTCCACGGACATGGTGAGACGACCATGAAGTAACAGTCGTATTTTGTCCCAGATCGGCAGCGGTCTACTGGGGTCTATTGAAGGCTTATTTATGAGATCTAAGGAGATGTTGTACTGAGCGATTGCTGATTCCCAACATGCACCATATGCCATTATCCAGGACTTCACATCTGTAATTATAAAAGACACATTAAACTATTACCTGTCATATCTAAATTGTTAAATGCATTTTCCAAGAAAAATGGTACAATTTGGAATTTAAGACATTTTAGTAAACTGATATGATTTTGCTTCTTTTTTAAAAAAAATGCACATGATATCCATCAACATTTAGGAAGTACCATTATCTTCATTGTGCAATAAAACCTGCACTTTGAAGATTCAAGCTACAGGTTATTGTTCTGCTGTAGAAACCACTCTGTTTGTGACAGTGAAATACTCTTCATATCCATATGAAATCAAATAAATTTGAATAAAGATTGATATTTTTCACTTACTTGTACCCAGTCGTAACAGGAAATCTGTATGCGCATCAATGTAAAAGTTCATTTTTCAAGAAAATTTCAAAATCAGGTTCATTTTTCAAGGACATTTCAAAATAAGGTTCACTTTTCAAGGACATTTTATCTGATTTTCTATGGATATAAAGAGTATTCCACTGTCACAAACAGAGTGGTTCCTACAGTAGTACTTTTCAATGTAAAAATTCATTTTTCAAGAACATTTCAAAATCAGGTTCATTTTTCAAGGACATTTCAAAATCAGGTTCACTTTTCAAGGGCACTTCAAAATCAAGTTTATTTTTTCAAGGACACTTCAAAATCAGGTTCTTTTTGGAAGAACACTTCAAAATCAACTTCATTTATCAAGGACATTTCAAAATCAAGCTCATGTATCAAGTATTTAACAATATCAAGCTAATTTTTAATGTCAAGTTCATTTTTCAAGAACATTTCAAAATCAGGCTCATGTATCAAGTATTTAAAATATCAAGCTAATTTTTCAATGTCAAGTTCATTTTTCAAGGACACTTCAAAATGAAGCTTATTTTTCAAGGACATTTCAAGGTCAGTTTCAAGGTACAGTGAAACCTAAGGTAGCGGTCACTTCCGTAGAGTGGTCATCTGTCAACACCTGTATTCTCATTAGTAGCAAAGTTAAAAGTGGCGTAAAGCATACAAATAAGAAGAATATATAAATTGGCCTACCACAGCTGAAGTCATGATAAAACTTTAGTGCTGGCAGGTTTCTTTCCACAGTCATGTTTCCCCATGGTTCAGCTACTTCAACATTACATGTTCTTTTGGCTGAAATAAAAACATAATAAAGGCTAATTTATTTTTATGTTTTTTTTAAGGCGTCACATTTTAAGCCAAGGCCTATCAATGTACAACCACTCCAATCAAGTTCATTTTTCAACAAGTTTCAAAATCAGCTTATTTTTTAATACAATTTTTTCAAGTACCGGTAATCCAAACCTCAGCTCAATATCTGCAAAAGTGCGGAGAATTTATGATGGACTTACAGACGGACAGATGGGTCAAAAATATTATACCCTCCGCAAACTTAAGTTGCATGGGATATTAAAATATTTTAAAATCGTATTTCTTTCTGTAGACTGAAAATAAAAAAGATTTATTGAAAATGGTCAAAACATTATTGAGGCAGTGATTTCTGGAATAGTGGAGTAAACGAGAGTGCCCAAAAACCCACTAACCTTACATAAAAGCTGACGAATTTTCTTTGACTTAAGCTCACCCTTGTCAAGTACTTAACCATATCATTTTTCATAAACTTTGAAACAAGCTTATTTTTTTTCAAGGAATTTTAATACCAGATACGTTTTTCATAGACTTAAGGGCTTTTCAAAAAACAGGCTCAGTATTCAAGGATTTTTCAAAATATAGTTTATATTAAATACTTTTTAATATCAAATACATGTTATCACCTATGTTACAATACCAGGCTAATTTTTTCAAGGACTTTTCAATACTGAGCTCATTCTTCAAGGATGTTATAAATTAGGCTTTAAAAGAACATCTCAAATTGAGCTTATTTTTTCAAGAATTTCTCAAATCAACATTATTTTTAAGGAATTTTTCAAATCACACAAAGTTTTCAATGGTTTCTCCATATAAAGAACATTTTTAAAAATAAAGCTCAGTTTTCAAGGACTTCTCAATATCACGTCCAATTTTCAAGAATTTCAATATCAAAAATTCACTCTTAGGATATTTGATCATAATCTAGTATTTTTTAAACAGCAAGGTAATTTTTCAGACTTTTCAACATCAAGCTAATTTTTCAAGGAATTTTCAATGACAAGCTAATTTTTCAAGGAATTATCAATAACAAGCTAATTTTTCAAACGAAATGCGATCTATTTGAAAAAAGGATCTTATAGTAGTCATATTTCGATGTCAGAATCAGCTTATTACCTCGTTTTGTTCCATTTTGTTCTGCACCAATCAAACGTCCCCAAAGATGCATGTCCTTGACCTCTAATAATGGCTGCGGGTAATCTCGCATTGTCACCGTCCACAATCCCACATTAAAATTAACCATACGACACCATAAAGTCACAAATTCTATACCCTCCTCAGGGAATGGACTACAAAATACAATTATTTACATTATTCTTTAATGGGCAGAGGTACTGTCACTGGCTTTTGAAGTTGATGGTTTTGGGTTCGGACCTCACTTGAGACTTAGAAATTTTCTGAGATGCATATATATGATTTTCATCTTCTGCCCATACTAAAGCTGTAAGAAGCTCATTTCTCAGTAGTCTTTTGGATGAGGCTCAAAAAAAGGTCATGTGTCTTACTACACGCTAAACTTTAAAGACACCTCTGTAGAGTTAAAAAAAGTAGACCACCTTTAGCCACTACAGAGGACACTTATAAATGTCAACATGTTGCTGCCTTTAATTAGGATTGCCATTGAGGGTCATCAGTGGCCAAGTGGTCTAAAGCACACCCTTAGGATCACAGTACCCCTCTAGGTTCAAATCCCACTTAGGACAGATTCTAGTGCAAGAAAGTTTGCCAGTTTCCTTGCTGAAGGTCAAAGGATGACAGCCGAAATAACTTTTTTTTTTTACAAATTTTCCCAGTTTGACAGTGATTAGTGTATTCCCAATGTCATATTTTCGCAGTTTCATCAGACTAGAGGAAAATGACTCTAGCAAGATTAATGGGCAGGTAATACTCATGTATATTCGCAGCGATTTTATGTTTGCTGAAATACACTGGACCGCGAATATGACGAAAATAAAACCACAGCGAAATAAAAGCATTATACAGTATACAATATAATACCTATCTTTGTCAATTTCTCGCATTGTTTTAACGACATTTTCCGTCCCATGAAACGATGAGTCAGCAAATGCCAGTATCTCTAGATCTTCCCATGACCAGGTAAACAGTTTACTTCTCATAGGGCTCGTTGTATATAACTGCTTAGATCTCTGAATGTATATCTCACTACTTCTTCTGGCCAGCGACTCGTATAACTCCTTCACCCTGTGTGCTAAAAATGAATGAAGATTAAAAAACCTTAGTGAGCAAATATATATACCCCACATGCTCACATATCGGACCAAGTCCAAAGGCAGCCGTTACTATAAAATAACGTAATAATCAATGGAGTGGGAAGAAATGTGAACTTGATCTGTAACTCATTGTGGTAGACTCACATACCATAAATGTGCCAAAAAAATTTTCTTTTAATTAAATTATCAAAGTTAAAAGGCAATAATTTTTGTAAAAATCAACAAAGACATAAACTTGATTTGCAACTCTTTGTGGTTGACTTAACACTCTAAAACTCAGCTCAATACTGTAAAGGGAATTATTTCCGCGGGGTGAAAATTTCGCGATTTCTGAAATCTGACATTTCGTGCCGGTGTAATTTTCGCATTACCGATATAAGTGGGTGTATATTCTGTATATTATGATATATAAACCTGTATAGTTGTCATTTCAGCATGGGTAAAAATTTTGCTGTAATTTCTTTAGCGCGAAATAAGCAAAAATTTTACCCTCGCGAAAATTTCACCCTTTACAGTATCTGAAAAATTGCAGAAAACTTATGAAGGACTGACACATGGATGGAAGAGTAAAAAAGATTATATCCTCTGCAACATAAGTTGCAAAGGATATTAAAATCTTTCAAAATGGTATCTCTTTTTGTAGACTGCAAATAAACAAATTTATTGAAAATGGCAAAAACACTATTGAGGCAGTTATTTCTGAAATAGTGGAGTAAACGAGAGTACCCCAAAAAAAAACACTGACCTAAGACGAGAGCTGCACTAGGCTCATCCTAGGTCCTAGGAATCTAGGTCATGAGAGGCAATGCAACATATAAAGACTTAACACTGACACTTTCAACAACCTTTAGACCAAGCCCCCCCCCCCCACTTCTTCTAGTGGAGGAAACCAGAGTAACCAGGGAAACCAAAAACATTGACCAAAGACAAGGAAACTGAAAAATTTTCTTGCATTAGGCACAGCCCTGAACTGAACCTAGGTCATGAAACACAATTCAAGGTATGATCATGAGCTGGTGACCTTCAACAACTTGGCAACCAAAACGCTCTCTCTCTCTTTCTCTCTCTCTCCTCCCCATCACTCCTTCTTAAAGGTAATACATGTACAGTCCCACCTGCCATGGTGGCCACCTCTATATAAGGGTCACCTGCTTATAAAGGTCAGTAGAATTGTAGCCATATTGTTCTTTATTCATATTATTTGAACCTGTATATAAAGGCCACCTGCCCATAAAGGTCACATTTACTGGTTCCCTTGGGTGGCCTTTATAGACAGGTTTGACTGTAGTTACTTCTGTTTTCTATGAAATTTACATACCAGGAATTATCCCATGTTGTTTCCGTAGATTTTGAATTTTCTGGTCAAGTACATTTCTTCTTTTAAAGTCTTCTGAGCATTCGTCTTTTAGTAATGCAGAATTGTCTGCTAGTTTCACTTCAAATGGATCATCATTCAATTGTACCTGAAACAGCTAAAAAACAAGAACCCCATGGACCTTTAACACTCATCTGAGAACATCTTTCGAAAATTGACATTTCAGGGACAACAACTTCTACATAGATAATCATATAGAAGCCTATGGACCTTTATCACTCATCTGAGAACATCTTTCGAAAATTGACATTTCAGGGACAACAACTCCTGCTTAGATAATCATATAGAAGCCTATGGACCTTTATCACTCATCTGAGAACATCTTTCGAAAATTGACATTTCAGGGACAACAACTCCTGCATAGATAATCATATAGAAGCCTATGGACCTTTATCACTCATCTGAGAACATCTTTCGAAAATTGACATTTCAGGGACAACAACTCCTGCATAGATAATCATATAGAAGCCTATGGACCTTTATCACTCATCTGAGAACATCTTTCGAAAATTGACATTTCAGGGACAACAACTCCTGCATAGATAATCATATAGAAAGAAGCCTATGGACCTTTATCACTCATCTGAAAACATCTTTCGTAAATTGACATTTCAGGGACAATAATTTCTGCATAGATAATCATAGAGAAGCCTATGGACCTTTATCACTCATCTGAGAACATCTTTCGAAAATTGACATTTCAGGGACAACAACTCCTGCATAGATAATCATATAGTCACAAAACTTACTACTTGGTTACAGTTGAGTTGAGTAATGGTGTTTAATGTCTCAGTCGAGAATATTTTACTTATATCGAGATGTTGCCAGCTATAGGTGAAGGTGCAGAATTTTACTTGTGCGTTGCGCAGATGGCATTATACAGCAGGGTTCTTTTGCGTGCCAAGCCCACCGTGACATGGGATCTCGTTTATTATAAGTTCCCATCTGAAAGAACTGTGACTTTCATTTCGTAATGCCGAGTGCTTGGTGAAAGAACCATCACTGTCCACTTTCAAGTTTTGGGTCAGACCCAGTAGGGGCTCTAATCCACGACCTTCCACTTACGAAGCGAGCACTTAACCAACTGAGCTACCACAGTGGTTACCACTCATCTGAGAACATCTGCTAAAAAATTGACATTAGGGGGCAACAACTTCTACATAGATTATCATACAGTCATTAAACTTGCTACATGTACTTACTTAGATCTTGTTAGAGAAGATGAAAATGTAAAAAATTGTTTAGGCACGCCAGACAGTGGACAGAGAATGATCATAATACTGTGAAATTATTATTTTTCGTTGGGGATCAATTTTCGTGGTTTTAATGGACAGTCTGAACCACGAATTTACGACCACCACGAAATATTATCCACAAGTAAAAAGACAGGATATTTCAGTAACATTTGGACATGTAGGCTACCATATTTTATTGCAATTGGATCTATTGTAACTAGCACTTTTACACCCAAACACAAATTTCAGTACCGATTCCTAATCCCTAATTACTCATCCTACTGAGGTTGGTAAACCAACAAATTATCAACAAGGAGCACGTCAGCTCTGACTTCATACCTGTTATCAAGGTTCCTTACCACTTTCGACATTCAGTGAAACCACAAATTTACGACCCAACAAAATGATAGATTTTACTGATTCCACGAAAATTGCTCCCGATGAAAATTAAACCTTCCACAGTAGGTCACCTGAGCTTTCAAAACTCTATGAAATAATGACTTTCTTACCAGTAGAATTATTTTGGTAAAATAGTTTCGGCTAGGTTAGTTTAAGTTAAATCAAGAAGGGGATTTTGCTCTGTTGGCCTCAAAATTATAATATATCACTTATACCAAACATCAACAGCTATAGGTGAAGTGGCACAATTTTTATCTTTGCAGTACGCTCAGGGCAATTTTCAGGGATTGTTCTTTTTAAAACATGCCACGCCTGCTTTGACATGGGGCCCCAATTTAAAGGTTTCTTCTGAAGGACCTACGACTTTCATTTCTAAATACTGAGTGCTTGGCAAAAGAAAAATCAATACCTATTTCTAAGTCTTTGTCAGACCCTGGTCTCGGTTTGAACCCACGCCCTCTCACATACGTAGCAATCACTTTACCAGCTGAGCTTCTGTGGTGTATATAATATTATGGGACAAAATCTACCATATCTACCTATCCTCTTCGCTTGTTGTGGAGCAAAAGGCACCCTAGCTGGTCCCAAGCCCGGTTCAGAAAGGAGGAGGGTTGGGCAATGGGCTAGCGACCCATTCCAATAAAAAAAGACCTTGCTACAGAAATGAGGAAAATCTACCATACCTTAGCTTTTATTCTGAGATCTGGCGGTAGTCTGCTTTCTGCCGTAAATTCTTTCTTTTTAACATTATGTACCAACTTTAACCATTTAAACCAATTAACAAACTGAAACAAAAAATACATGTACAGTGGTATCTATAGAAGTATAAAATAAAATAACTGAGATTTTGTCTCAAAATTGCTTTTAATGGGCTCACATGTATAATGGGGGTCGCCACTATACCATGTGATACACCCAAACTTTTGTGCGGAACCCTTATTTCCACTGGATATAGAATTATATCAGTTTACATTTCTTGTAAAAACCAAGGTTACTCCTGGAATTTGCAAAGTAAACATTTTTCAAAATGCCCCAAACAAATGTTAAGGGGTCCAAAATTTCCTGGGGCAGAGGTCCATGACTTATTGATTTTAAATTGGTAACCTTGGTACAGTACAACCTGCCTTAAAGGCCACTTCTATATAAGGACCACCTGCTTATAAAGACCAATAGAATTGTATTCCAGTTGTTCTTTATTAGTATTATTTGAACCTGTATATAAAGGTCACCTGCCTCTAAAGGCTACTTTTATTGGTTCCCTAGGGTGACCTTTATAGACAGGTTTGACTGTATTTAAATTGTAATAGTCCAACTGACCTGCCATCTTACCAGGATAATCCTACTTATTCTATATGATAACTTTATTGCAAATTGACCTTTCATTATTGACATCGGACATTATGTCGGACCTTCCATTACAAAACATAATTTTCAACCCACTGAGACAGTGCAGATTTTTTTTTTAAAAACAATATTATCTAAAATTTTACCTGTTCAAAACAATCTGCAAAGTCATAGGCGTATGGAAAATTCACCAAGAACTCATTAAAGTTGATGTTCCTGTAAGAGAAGGAAAAGAATGATATGTGCTAGGATAACTGACCCCGGTTTCCCAATCACTAACTGTAAAAGGGATTATATTTGCAGGTTGAAAATTTTGAATATCCAAAATCGGATATTTCACGTGTGTGTAATTTCCGTATGACAACTGAAAGTAGAATTATATTTTTGTGATCCATCTGCTGCACATGTTGTGAATTGTTCACTTTCCACACTAGAAACATAGTTAAATTTTGATCGCTTGAATGTCTATATTTCTCTGGGGTAAAATTTTTGCGATAATTTGTTCAGCACGAAACAAGCCAAAATTTACCCACCCGATACTTTTCCCTTTACAGTACATGCACTTGCCTACCTTTTCTTGAGACTAGGAGTAAGTTTGAGTAAATTTTGATCATAAGTTTTACAAAATCTATCGTAAAAATTTATTCTTGTATTTGACTTGACAAAACACGGATATGCTGTAGAATATTCGGGTTTTAATTTTTTATCCCATAGTTTCTTCCTTGCTTTTTTATGTTGGTGAAGATCCTGATTGTCACTTTCATGACCATGGCATTAAGAAGCCATTTTAAAACAAATTTACAACAATGAATCCCTGTCTTGCACTCTTGGACATTATTTTCACATTGTCCTTGGCTCAAATTGAATTGGAGGAAATTGATATTTCATTATTTACACGAACCAGAAGATAGTTTCAACTCCAAAATTCAAGAAATTATCAGATTTTTGTTAAAGTTTTCATTGGCAATTGTACAGTTGTAATTTTAACTCATTATTTATGGTTGGCAGTGTATTATATAAATGATGATGACCATAATGTAGCCAACATAGAAAAAGTAACACATGTCAACTCCCAGTCCCCCAATTCCCCCAGCGTCAGGGTTTGTAATGGCAAAATGAAAACTTGATATCTTTACCATGCTCTGTTTGTTGCAAGTGTGAGACCTCCGCTGAATTTTCTTTCTTGTTCCAGATGACAATCAGAGAGTGAACCAAACAAAATATCCTGAAAATAAATTACACAGAAAATACAGTCAAACCTGTGTTAAAGGTCATCTTTACATAAGTGCTACCTGCTTATAAAGGCCAGTAAAATTTTCTCCTAATTGCTCATTATTCATATTTGTACCTGTATATAAGGACCACCTGTCCATAAAGACCACTTCTACTGGTTCCTTTTGGTGACCTTTATAGACAGGTTTGACTGTAACAAGCAAAGTCAGTGAGTTACAAACCCCTGTGATTTGCACTTCAAAGGCCCATAACTCACAGGTAAAAGAGCAACCAACCCCCCCCCCCCCACACACACACACACACACACACAAACACACACCATTGACCTTTGACATATACACACAAATTTGGTATGCAACACATCATCTCATGTTGGTTTATACATGTATTTGTGTCAAGTTTGATCAAAATCCATCCATAGACATGGAAGATATGGGGCATGCAGACATGATATTGGGACGGACAGACAGGGTGATTCCTATATACCCCTAAACTTTGTTTGCGGAGGGTATAAAAACTCCCTTTCTAAAACACTCAAGTCACTTACCAAAGGTCAATTGTTTTCTCTGGGTGTACCAATTTCCTAAGAATTATTCTGATTGTTAAACAATAATGACATGTTGATAACATACTAAAGAGATGACATGGTGATGAGATAATGCATTGTCATGGTAACTGAAATGACATATTGACAAGATGATTCTGGGAAAATATTTTTTATCTACTTTTGCTGTATGACAAAAGAGAATTAGTAGAATTGATGGATGCTCCCCGTATAAAGGCTAGTTGTAAAAGGGTTATTGCTTAATTCAAATATATTTGTTTAAATAAAATTTTGCAAAAGGCAATCTCTTGAATTTTGCGAAATTGAGTTATGGTTGTTGTATACTGCACTTCTCATTGAGTTCCATATACAAATGAACTTTAATTTATATACCTCTTAAAGATTTTGAATTTTGCTGCGGAAAAATTATAATAGATGGACACATGCAGGGACACTGGACAGACAGACACACAAAGCAGCAAATACATACATACTCTCCCTTCGATGAGGCATAAAAATGCACGGACACTGGACAGGCCGAAAAATTGGTAAATGAATACTCTCTCTTTAGGGAAGTATAAAAATGTACTAACCTTTAACTCAATAATGTTATGTTCATCACATTTAATTGTCAGTATTTTCAACTCCATTAACAATTCTTCTGTTGAATACTGCATAATTAACTCGTCTGTTAACAAGGCAGTTCTAGAAAAACACATAAAATCACATTATTTAACCACTGAACTGTCCCGGGGATTCTTCTGTCCACTCACAGGGTCCGGTTAAAGGGCCCATTCCCAATACCAAAAAATCATACAATTTTTCCAATTTTGAAGTTGAAAATTCCCAATTGATTCTGTATAAAAATCGAGGGAGAAAACTTTAGCAAAAGTGACAAAAACCTAATATTTCAGCTTATCTTGTATAATTTTACAATACGAGCTGTATGTACTCATTCAGTAATGTATATTCAATGTACATCTGGTACAAGAGATAGATGTGGAACTGAAGTTAATTTTCCTCGCCATTGGCCTTTACTGGTTCACCTGGTGCCAGTTTAATGTGACTGGGGGAATGGTACCAGGAATTTTTCTGGCCACTCACAGGGTCCGGTTTAAGGACCCATTCCCAATACCAAAAAATCATACAATTTTCCCAATTTTGTAGTTGACAATTGCCAATTGAATCTGTATAAAAATCGAGGGAGGGCAAAAGTGACAAAAACCTCATATTTCAGCTTAGCTTGTATATTTTTATGATAACCTGTATGTACACATTCAGTGATGTGTATTCAATGTACAAGTACATCTGGTACAAGAGATACAAGCAGTTTGAAGCAAATTGGTTCACACAATGTATTGTAAGATTATTATTGTAAGTTGTCAAAATGAGTAAATCAGAGTAATATTCTTTTTTCATTTTTCCCAAAATGTGAATTTTGTCGATTGATTTTTCTCAATTTCATTCAAAGGTCCCTTTCCCAAAATGGCTACTGTAAATGTATTTAATTTCGTGTGTATTTATTTTCGTGGTTAAGGTAATTTACACACATCCGTGTAGATAAATTTTCACATTTTTGAAATATGCACTATAACACAATAGGCATAATATAATTTTCGCTCTGTATTAATTTTTGCGCAAAACAAACGACCGCAAAATAAGCGAAAATTAGTACATCGGGAAAATAAATATCTTTACAATATATCCCTGTGTCTACAAATTGGATTTATAGTGATGTAACTCCCATTGCTGTGAAACACAAATTGAATAACAGGTGCTAGTGCATTATGATTAGTTTTCTTTGAACAGCAACGGAATTAAAAGCATTATAAACACCATTTCTATACAGTTAAATGGTTATATTTACTTTTCACATTTTTTTAAAATTTGGTTTTTTAATCCTGAAATACTAGTAACTTTAAAACTCTGTTGTGTACAACAAGCATTTCCAATAGTAGGAACAGCCAATCAATGATGTCACACATATGTAAGAGATAAGTGACATCACATAAGCAATGATAATTATACTGTCATAATTACCATATGGTCTTAAACGGAGTTTAAGACATTAAAACATCCAAAATGTAACTAGAACTGTCTCTTGAAAGCCAAATACCAGTTTACCTGCGACCTTGAACTCTCAAATATGACCTTGGTTCAAGGTCATCACACACCTTTGGACCATGAAGATTATTCATGTGAAGTTTCACTAGAGTCATCCAAAGCATTGATGAGATATGGCCCGGACACGATTTTACACATACAGACAGACAGACATGGTGATTTATATATACCCCTCAAACTAGTTTGCAGGGGTATAAATATATACCTATGTTGTTTTGATAGCTGAATAGTCAGGGAAGTTTCAGCTTTTATTATCACATTTATTCTTGGTCTTTGTTCAATGTTGGACTTTTTCTTTTCAGTCTGATGTACTAAAAAACAAAGAAAACATAACATAGTTTATCTAAACTACAATCTACTAGGGTGCAAACCACTGTGGTAGCTCAGTTGGTAGAGTGCTAGCTCCATAAGTGGGAGGCCAATCAGGTCTGACCCAAGACAACTCCAAAATGGGTAGTGATTGTTTTTTACCAAGCACTCAGCATTACGAAATGGAAGTCACAATTCTTTCGGAAGAGAATTAAGAATAAATGATTTTCCATGTCATGGTGGATGTGGCATGACAAAGATCTATGCAGTATAATGCCATCAGCGCAACACACAGGCAAAATTTCTGCACCTTCGTATATAGCTTGCGACATCTTGATATAAGTGAAATATTCTTGACTTGGACGTTAAAATACCATTACTTAACTCAACTATTTGAGTCCCTTATGATATTCAGTACAATTTTGATAAATCAAACAACATTTTCCACAAGTCTGTCTCAGTAGCTCAGAGGTAGATTGTCTGCCTGGAGCAAGAGGTCATGGGTTTGAACCCCCGCCAGGTCATACATAAGAATTTAAAATTTCAGATACTACTTCCTCGTCTGGCACGCAGAATTAACAGGACAGACTATCAAATGGTTTACCCAGTGCCAGGATAATTGTGACTGGGGAGTGGAATATTTGTCTGAGGCATACTGACTCTGAGCTAGGACCTTAAAAGTTGCATTGAGTACACCTAGTACAAGGCAGACCATAAAACACATTTGCAATTCTTGTGCATACATGACTTATTTTTAGTTTTATCATTAGAGAATAATAAACTTGATTTTGCCGTGAATGGTTGAAAAATTGCTTAAGTGATGATAAACATCATAACAGTAACAACCATGGATAACAATAAGTTTCTATTTGGTCCTAGTGCAGGATTTTGTTTGCCTAATATTACTACCAAATAAAGGTAGTTTCCCCTGGGGGAAATGACTAAATTTTTCCAAAAATTTCCTCAACAACAGTGATATACTAGCAAATTAAATTCAGTTTTTCTTCACACAAAAAGTTAGATATTGTAACAAAACATCTTTGTATTGAGGAACTTAAGCTATTGCAAACATGTCATTTTGCAGTTTGCTGTATTTCAAAACTTTAAATTTTTCCAATTCAAAAACCAGAAGGTAGCTTTTAAAATCACTGTAGTGGTTTTTTATTTGATGTTCGTACAATTTTTAAGAATGGGGTTCGCCACTGTACCACTTGATCAATACCTTTTAACGTTTGTGCAAAACATTTTGGAAAACGTTAACGTCACAATTTCCCAGAATAACGTCGTTTTTACGGGAAAACGTCATATTGTGCTATTCCATGTCCATTGCGTTTCGCAAACACGTGGTACAGTGGCGAACCCCATTTACTGATCCCTAAATTTAAATCACTATCACCTGGCCAAGGGCAGTCCATTCATCTTTATAGTGCCCTGTACTTAAGTGTCTATTGAACCAAACCCAGTCTATCCAAACCACGATCATACATATAAATCATAATCATAGCGGTGTTTTGTTAATTTATTTTATATTAATAATAAAATAATGGAAAATATTTAACTGATAAAAAGCACATTTTAACAGCAGTGAAATACATATATTTTAACCAATGAAAATATATATATTTCACTTCATGTGCCAATGAATAGAGTTACGTCCCTTTCAGGTCTGGTGTCCTGTATTTGTTTATTGTTAGTTTCATGGCGCCAAAGTACCAGCCAGTGTATCCGTCAATCGTCTGGTTTCGAATTTAGAACAGTGATATAAAATAAATAGAACATTTAACAGTGTAGTATAAATATATACCTTATTTTGTCTCGTGAAGTGAAAAAATCAATATTTTCACTCGACAACTGCACCCTCTCGTGAAGTGAGAAAATCAATATTTTCACTCGACAACTGTGCCCTCTCGTGAAGTGAGAAAATCAATATTTTCACTCGTCAACTGCGCCCTCTCGTGAAGTGAGAAAATCAATATTTTCACTCGACAACTGTGCCCTCTCGTGAAGTGAGAAAATCCATATTTTCACTCGACAACTGCGCCCTCTCGTGAAGTGAGAAAATCAATATTTTCACTCGACAACTGCGCCCTCTCGTGAAGTGAGAAAATCCATATTTTCACTCGACAACTCAACTGCGCCCTCTCGTGAAGTGAGAAAATCAATATTTTCACTCGACAACTCAACTGCACCCTCTCCTGAAGTGAGAAAATCCATATTTTCACTCGACAACTGCGCCCTCTCGTGAAGTGAAAAAATCAATATTTTCACTCGACAACTGCGCCCTCTCGTGAAGTGAGAAAATCAATATTTTCACTCGACAACTGCGCCCTCTCGTGAAGTGAGGAAATCCATATTTTCACTCGACAACTCAACTGCGCCCTCTCGTGAAGTGAGAAAATCAATATTTTCACTCGACAACTGCGCCCTCTCGTGAAGTGAGAAAATCAATATTTTCACTCGACAACTGCGCCCTCTCGTGAAGTGAGAAAATCAATATTTTCACTCGACAACTGCGCCCTCTCGTGAAGTGAGAAAATCCATATTTTCACTCGACAACTCAACTGCGCCCTCTCGTGAAGTGAGAAAATCCATATTTTCACTCGACAACTCAACTGCACCCTCTCGTGAAGTGAGAAAATCCATATTTTCACTCGACAACTGCGCCCTCTCGTGAAGTGAAAAAATCAATATTTTCACTCGACAACTGCGCCCTCTCGTGAAGTGAGAAAATCCATATTTTCACTCGACAACTCAACTGCGCCCTCTCGTGAAGTGAGAAAATCAATATTTTCACTCGACAACTGCGCCCTCTCGTGAAGTGAGAAATTCAATATTTTCACTCGACAACTGCGCCCTCTCGTGAAGTGAGAAAATCAATATTTTCACTCGACAACTGCGCCCTCTCGTGAAGTGAGAAAATCAATATTTTCACTCGACAACTGCGCCCTCTCGTGAAGTGAAAAAATCAATATTTTCACTCTACAAATGCGCCCTCTCGTGAAGTGAGAAAATCCATATTTTCACTCGACAACTGCGCCCTCTCGTGAAGTGAGAAAATCCATATTTTCACTCGACAACTCAACTGCGCCCTTTTGTGAAGTGAGAAAATCAATATTTTCACTCGACAACTGCGCCCTCTCGTGAAGTGAGAAAATCAATATTTTCACTCGACAACTGCTCCCTCTCGTGAAGTGAAAAAATCAATATTTTCACTCGACAACTCAACTGCACCCTCTCGTGAAGTGAGAAAATCCATATTTTCACTCGACAACTCAACTGCACCCTCTCGTGAAGTGAGAAAATCCATATTTTCACTCGACAACTGCGCCCTCTCGTGAAGTGAGAAAATCCATATTTTCACTCGACAACTGCGCCCTCTCGTGAAGTGAGAAAATCCATATTTTCACTCGACAACTCAACTGCGCCCTCTCGTGAAGTGAGAAAATCAATATTTTCACTCGACAACTGCGCCCTCTCGTGAAGTGAGAAAATCCATATTTTCACTCGACAACTCAACTGCACCCTCTCGTGAAGTGAAAAAATCAATATTTTCACTCGACAACTGCGCCCTCTGGTGAAGTGAGAAAATCCATATTTTCACTCGACAACTCAACTGCGCCCTCTCGTGAAGTGAGAAAATCCATATTTTCACTCGACAACTCAACTGCACCCTCTCGTGAAGTGAGAAAATCAATATTTTCACTCGACAACTGCGCCCTCTTGTGAAGTGAGAAAATCAATATTTTCACTCGACAACTGCACCCTCTCGTGAAGTGAGAAAATCCATATTTTCACTCGACAACTCAACTGCACCCTCTCGTGAAGTGAGAAAATCCATATTTTCACTCGACAACTCAACTGCACCCTCTCGTGAAGTGAGAAAATCAATATTTTCACTCGACAACTGCGCCCTCTCGTGAAGTGAGAAAATCAATATTTTCACTCGACAACTGCGCCCTCTCGTGAAAATATTAATTTTCTCACTTCACTAGACAAAATAAAACTAATATTCATACTTCAATGTTAAATATCCTCTATGTATTACTGCAATGTAACTTACTGTTCAGTTTATTTTTTAATTCTTTGAAGTCTTCTATAACTTGTATGATACACATGTGGTGACAGGTCTCCCAGACACATGATACCGTCTTGATGACATAGATATTGTCATCAAAGAGGAGATAACTCTGTATTAATGTTACTTACTGTTCAGTTTATTTTTTAATTCTTTGAAGTCTTCTATAACTTGTATGATACACATGTGGTGACATGTCTCCCAGACACACGATACTGTCTTGATCACATGGACATTAATCTCCTGAAGCAGAAAATTTTTATAATTGTTTTTGTTTCAATGGAGTTTTACGTCCAAGAATATTTCACTCATAACGAGACATCACCACCTATAGATGGAGTGGCAGAGATTTTTACCTTTGCAGTGCACTCAATGCAATGTGCAAGGAGGGTTCATGGGGTATTGATTTCTAAGGTCTCTTTCATTGGACCCCATGACTTTTATTTCTAAATGCTGAGTGCTTAGTGGAAGAACAGTCGCTACCTATTTTTAACTCTTAGTAAGACCCCAGCCAGGGTTTGAAAACACAACTTCCTACATACAAAGCGAGCACTCTACCAACTGACCTACTATAGTGTTTAACCTTATTGTTGATGTCTTCATTGCTTAAATTGTTCTCTCAATTTGCTTTTCAAAATTAATTTTTTTGGGTATTTTCTGGCACTACAGTTTCCTCTATCATCCCAAAACTGACCACCTGATTACAAGTAAAATACTCTTGACTGGTGTGTAACACGATTAATCCACTCCACTCAAACCAGAGTAAAACAACATAAAAGCTAAGTCCTTACCTGTTGTTTATGTTTAAAATTTGCCCGAACTTCTTGTATGTGAATGACTGGATGATGTAATTCTGAAGATCGAACGAGACTGATGTGCTATAATACAAAATAGTTTGAGTTAAATCATGTTACTACAAAAGAACCTGTCTAGGAGTTACTTCCCTTTACAGTTATGTAAATGATGGGGGATGTAATGCTACAACCCTTGCCCTTTCCAATTCACTTGTACAAACAATTAGTGTCTCTAAAATGAAAGCAAACAATAATAGCAGTCTCATTCATCATAATCATCCAGATACTTTATCAGTTATCTCCCCCAACTCGGGCACTGGCTGGAGTACTAATGTAAAACAAAAACATTTTTAGACATATATTTACCTAACCGCAACAAGTTTGTTACATTTTTTAAAAACTACATTCTGCTTTTAAAATTGGGAACATTTTAAATTCTGAAATACAGCAAACTGGATTATGACATACAGTAAAACCTGTCTATAAAGGCAACCCAAGGGAACCAGTAAAAGAGGCCTTTATGGGCAGGTGACTTTTATATACAGGTTCAAATAATATGAATAAACAACAATTGGGATAGAATTCTTCTGACCTTAATAAGCAGGTGACCCTTATATAGAGGTGACCTTTAAGACAGGTTGGACTGTACTTGCAATAGCTTAGGATCCTCATTGCAAAGATGTTATTGTATGAATATTCAACATTTTGTGGGTAAGAACAACTAGATTAACAAGTAATTTGCTTGTATATCAATGTTATTTTGGGAATTTTAGTGATCAAATTAGGAAAATTTAGTCATTTTCCCCAGGTGAAACTACTTTTCTTTGATAGCAATTTTAGGTTGTTTGGTTGTTTGAAATCATAAAAACACTCTGTTGGTCAGCCACTACCTGATGGGAGGCTGCGGTGGCCTAATGGATAAGACGTCAGTCCAGGGTCTCTCACCGCTGTGAGTTCGAGTCCCGCTCAGACCACATGTGGGAAAGTGAATTTTCCTAGCAGTTCGCCTTTACTGGTTCACCTGGTATCAGTATAATAGACGGGGAAGTGGTGCGCTTGACTGCCACTTACTGACTCTGTGAGCTAGCATGTTAAAGTTGCCCTGAGTGTGTGCTAGTACAATGCAGACCATAAAACACACTCGCACTTCACATGCATATAAAAAATTGTTCATAGATTAATTCATAGAGATTAATAAAATAGTTCTTGTCACGAATAGCTGAAAAATTGCTGATGCGACATTAAGCAACATTCAACCAACCAACCACAGGCTGATGTGCTACAGAACAAAATCAGATAATATCTAACCCCTCTGTATGGTGGAGTATAAAAATACTCAAGAAAAAAGTTTTAAAACTCAGCTGTTGGATTTGGTAAAAAAAAATTGCACCAATAAGTGCACAAGTGAGCTAAAAAAATGTTTATTGCCTTACCTTATCAGTCTGAGTGATGTACATGACCTTAAATCCCTCCAACACTAGAGAGCTCTGTGGATGTCGCTGGTCAATGTCTAAGGAGTCCAATCTTGCCATTAAACCAACTGAAATAAAATAAAGTGTTATGGTCAATTCAATGGAGATGAAATGAGTCCAGACTTTTTCACTTATATTGAGACAGGCACTTCTGGAATAGTGGAGAAAAACTAGAGTGCCCAGAGAAAACCACCAACCTTCATAAAGTGAACAGACACATTTTCAATTTCAACTATTATGGTAGCCAAGTTGATAGAGTGCTCGCTCTGTATGTGAGAGGCCAGGGTCAAATTCTGGCCAGGTCCCACTTCAAAATAGGTATTGGCCATTCTTTTACCTAGCAATTGGCATTCAGAAATGAAAGTCACAGCTCTTTTGGAAAAGACCTTAAAATTAGTTTCCCATGTCACGATAAAAATTCCTCCCTGCATATAACCCTAAATGCAACAAGGTTCAAAATTTCTATAGATGGTGAAGTCTTGATATAAGTGAAATATCCTTGACTGGGGTGTAAAACCCATTCAATCAATCAATCATGCAGCTTTGCTGCAATTTTTGTTGATTTGTGTTAACTGCAAATGTTTGTGTTTGTTTCATTTTCAAGTCAATTCAAGAGAGTAAAAAGACGCAAAAATAATACTTTTGCGAAAATTTACTGTAAACATATTTAATTTACCGTGGATTTATTTTCTAGACATATGAAATTGAGAAATTTCTGCGTACTTAAATTTTTACATTTTTAAAATTATGCACTATAACACAATAAGCATAATTCAATTTTCGCTTGGTATTTATTTTCGTGCAAAACAAATGACTGTGAAATAAGTGAAAAATTAGTACACAGCGAAATAAATACATGTATGTTTATAGTAATTTGGATGTTATTTCCACCCAATTATACTCACTACCACCAAATAAAAGTTTGTGAATATCCTGGTACAGTCCAACCTGCCTTAAAGGCCACATCTATATAAGGGCCACCTGCTCAAAAAGGCCATTAAAATTGTATCCTAATTGTTTTTTATTCATATTATTTGAACCTGTATATAAAGGCCACCTGCTCATAAAGGCCACTTTTACTGGTTCCCTTGTGTGGCCTTTATAGACAGGTTTGACTGTAACTTGAAATTCAATTCTCACAAAAAATAATTGACGAGAAAATTTCCCCAATTTATAATATTCATAATATAGAATAATTTCCCTTTGACATACACCTACCTTTAAGGTTGTTGCATAGAAATAAATTAATGTTAGAAGCGTCAAATTTGAATGTGACGATGAGCTGGCCAAGCTCTGACTGGCTGGACGTGGGTAAGACAGCCTGACTAGATAACGACCGGCCAGATCCCCGCCGTGTCCTGGTGTAAGTTCCGATGAAATGAAGTAGTGAGTTCAGTGTATTAGTTGACCATTCTAGTTGTGTGTTACAACACATACTCTCTATGGATACTTCCTTGCCAAGTTTCTTCATCTGAAAACACAACAGTAGTACACCTTAATTATGAGTTGAGTTAAGTAATGTTGTTTAATATCATTTTATACATTTATTGCCTTTTTGGGAAGGAGATATGAACATTTGTTCACCCGCAACAAGTCATATTTCTCGAGGGCAAAGCCCGAGGGAAACATTATGAATACATAACTCCCAATACACATTACCCGGACTACACTATTGATCTGCAGTTGGGTTTTTCGTTGTTTTCCATTCAGCCATCAATGCTTACAAATTCAACATTTAATAGTTGTTCGTTTAATTTTAATATGAAAATGTGACTCTTACCATTGATTATCTTTTAAGTGAAATAAAATATTTACGATAAGCTGAGGGATTATGTTTATTTTTCCGTCACCTGGAGACGGGTACGGGCGGAGCTTCACGTCAATCATGTCAAGTTACGTCAGAGTGGGCGGAGTTACGGTTCTGTCAGATCCAATTGCTGTTCTATCAAATGATGTGCATCCAGCCACAGAGAGTTGGTAAACAAGTAAATTTAAGGAGGCTCGAGTGAAATAAATTTTAGAAGTGAGTCGCTAGACTGGGTCCCGTCACCAAACATGATGACGTAAAATATTTTTTGATATCTGCTATTTTAATCAGTAAATAAAACACATATTTGAGTTAATATTCTGATATTTGTTGAAAACCATTCGTAAAATATGGTACTGAACCTTTATTTAAAATAACGATAATAACGTCACATACGTTTACGACATATGACGTTTTACGGCATTAATACATTAAAACAGCAGCTAACCTAAACATGAGAAAGAAAAATACAATCATTAAATACAAAACCAAAATGCCGAAGATCAACAAGGAATGGTACTTAAAATCTATTTAATCATACGTTTGTGCTACATCGGATTTATCTGCCGCAGTTTTCCTTGTAACGCCGACATCAGTGACATCAAAACGCACCGACCGTCGATGGTCACAACTTTCCGTCATCTGGCTCAGTACAGGCAGAGTGTTATACTTAGGCTAGCAAGTTATTTAGCTAACACTGTACGAAGTATGCAGACAAACAAATCTAGTAAAATGTCGCGTGCATACGTTTTATTTGATATTTACTTGTGTCTGTAACGTCTAATATTTTGGGTCACAGCCAGTTATGTTTGTGTGTTTTGTACTGAAGTAGCACCTATGGGAGCTGCTCAGTTCCACATGCATCGTGCGTGGTGGTTTTTTTTACATATATATGTAGTATATATTAGGTTAATTTTTTATTTTTATTGCAATATCAATGGAAGTCACTGGCCTGACCTATGAGTCTGTGGATTGAGGATGGAATTGGTTTATTCAATGTAATTCAATATAAATGGACCAGATTCATTAAAAAAACAAAAACAAACAAACGATGTATAACTTAACTCCTTATATAATATATATTATGGATATTTTGTTTTAAAATTCATAATAAATCTAGACCTTGCCATTGAATAAACAAATAGGAGAATTGTGGCTACCTCAATACTAGTAGAGCAATTGTTTATGGTATAGGTCTCCAGATCAAATCCCTCTCTGACTCTCTTTTAATGTTCTTACTGTTGACATGCTTGCCAAATATAACCAGAAAATAAGGAAAAGTTGTGTTCTACTTCTCATGACCAATGCATGGAAAGAATGGTTCATCCTACCACAGAACAGGATAAACTAGCTCCATATATAAGAGGGAAGTGATAAAAAGTACAAGCTTTGAGTAAAAATAAAAAGTTTGAATTTGTCTTAATGATTTATATCATATAAGTGAATATTTTAAAAACTGATTTTTAATGAACTTTAATGTCTACAAAGATGACAACTCCACAAGTGTAATTTCTTGACGAGGGAATTCAGGTTAAGCAAAGCCAAGTAATCAGCTGCTGATTTCTGTATGAAAAAGATAATCTTGACTGCAAAGCAAGTTCTTCTGTAATAGATGTACTGGTAAATTAAAATTAACTATATAATCTAATTTTCACCAGGCAGCTCAGTTTTCTCTAAGCAATGTTACAATTCCCAACTCAAGCAATGGGGGTGGGTGGGGGTCTTGAAATGTTGACTAGGCATGATCAAGATCTGAAGGAAGGATAGTGAATTGAACCAAGCAATCAGAAGATGAACGCCTACTCACAATGCTATGATATGGAACCCTCGGTCACTGCAACAAACATATTGCATGGGTTTAAAAATCTACAACTTATTTAGCTGGCAACACCTCAATATAAGTGACATAACCTAACCCAGATGCCCAATTATACCAATCAAATTAATAGCAGGAATAACTCTCATAATTACTTTGAATAAATGACAGCACATTCACATATTTATTGCAAAACTGATATTTAATCACAACTGCAGTTATTTACATTTTAACAAATGATCTCTTTCACTATCAACAAATGTCACATTTGAAATATGTAAAGTATAATGTTTTGAAACATACATGAATATGAGTATCTCTTATCCACATGTATTGCTGTAATTCAAAAATATATACTTGTCATACATCCTCAAATAAGCACACATAAATTGTTTATAAATTAATCCAAGCATGACAATTAAAGATGTCATCAAACTCCTATAAACATGATCAACTATCCCTGTATTGTAATATAAACTATATTCGTATATCAAAGTATCATATATATGTGACAAGTCCATTCATATGATGCCCAGAAACTGGAGTTGGTCTGCTGCTTTGTTTATATCTAAGAAATGGTGGATGAGATCCTGCTATACCTAAAAAATAAAAGAACATACTTTATAAGAATTGTGACAAAATGTAAGTAACAATTTTGTCTACTGGTAATTAATAGAGTATATTATTATATTATTATTATAAGAAAATAAACAATAATCCTATCAGTATTGAACTCATTACTAATGATTGGGGTCATCCTGTTCCAGGCCTTAAAAAAAGGTCTATGGTTTCAATTATTTCATGGGCATGATATCACAACTTAATGCAAATTGATAATCAGCATTATGTCAAAAAATATAAATAAGAAAAAGTTGAAACTGGATTTATTCAAAACTAAGCTAAAAGATGGGTCGGTGTTGGTTCACAGACAGTATTATTATGAGACATAAATATTATTTTGGGGCCAAACAACCAGAACCCCTTCTGAATTGAACACTGAATACACTGGTGCATATAAAAGCATATCATAATTGTCACCAAAATGAACTAGTACTGGGGAAAATTACATTGTGCTGTCTTGAATGTGCTGATGAACAAATAGATTGTTAAAAGCATAAACAATGTCACATAAATTGCCTGTACTGTATTATCACCACACATTTAGCAGATAAATGTTTACCTATTTACACTTTGCATGATAGCACTTATTCATGCATCTCAAAAAGTCAAAATCTTGTTCTTTCACCTTACTGATTTGTTACATAGTTTACATAATTTCTGTTGCTGTAATATATCATTATATGTAACACACCAAGTGCCCTTACTGAGTATTGCCCCCCCCCTCCCCTGTGAATAGCGAGTATTCTACCACAATGCTAAAATATCTGGACCAGAAAGCACTCTATTATATCTACTATATACAACACTACAACAACACGACTAGCTCAGTCCTGCTACATCATACATGCACATGTAAATTTCCTAGAATAATATAAAATGACTAACATGGTTAACTGCTGACCATTATCTTTCTATAATCAAAAACAAACATACTAATCCATGTCCAAATCACAATCCAGAAGCAAAGTAAAAACTTTGGAACTGACACGTTGGGTTAGACACATGAATTTCCACCAGGGAAGTGAGGCCAGGTGCTCCGAAAGGGTAAACACCCCCTGTTTAGCTAGCTACACCTGCCACATGTGCAGCTATTAGCATACCTATTAACAGTTTATTTAGTAATGTGGCAGACCGGGTAGTACAATGGGTAGAGCATCTCGCTAGTATTTGGAAGGTCCTAGGTTAGAGTTTCGTATTGGCTGCTATATTTTCCCCTTTTCTCTTACATTTGGGGCTCACCCCACCCTGGGAAGTGGCAGACCAATAGGTTGGTCTCGGTGGAACCTGGTGGTTTTGACTCAGTGGAGTTGATTCCCAAAAAAGAAGATAGGATGTGGCACAAGAGGCTGGACAGGTGGCTTGGTAGCTCAGTGGGTAAAGCCTCCCGCAAGTATTTAGAAGGTCCCTGGTTCTTGTCCTGGTTTGACTGTTGCATTTTTTTTCAGTATTTCAACTCACCACTCCCCCCCCCCTCCATTGAATATTGGATGAAAAGTGGTCCATGCATAACTTTTAATTTCACATGATAGATTTAGCAATTGAATCATAAAAAAATAACACCCCAACTGCACTGGACAGACACGCTCCGGCACTGCACATGTGTCCAAGTTGAAATATCTAAATAACATTACCGTGTATTCACGATGTTCAAAACAAAATTATATGCTTTTTAATAAACATATTGAAAAGAATATACCTACTGTATTCGATCTTTTAACATCTTTGTTTCTGTCGTTAAGTTCTGTGCATGTCTTCATTGCAAAAAATGTGACACGGAATAAAGTTAAAGGTTATAAAAAACAAAATGGACACGTAACGGAATCCCGGAAATTAACGTCCGTTCATTCACGGTTGCATCAAGATTTTACTTTTGATAGCATTAGCATTGAACTAAGACAACCTAAATGACAAAATATTTTTAAATGTACAATTTAAAAAGTCATGACCAAAATTTTATTTATATTTTTTCAAACTCGCAACACAAATTTGATAAACCGCTTGAGCAGTTAAAGTAACTCTTAGCAACACATACTATACTACAAATATATGTCGTCGGTTTTGCTAAAATATTGATAATGTATCGTAGATTTTCATTCATCTTGGGTTAAAACGTTAATTTATAATGCAAATAATCGTTTTTATTACCTTTTGCACCATAAGTATCACTTACTTTAAAATTAAGGTAAATAAATCCTCCAAAATAACTAAATAAAGATGGGGTAGGGTTGTTACCATAGCGACTGTACAGTAAACGAATCCGGTGACCCATATTTTTTAATATCTTATTTTATCAAATATATGTCGAGCTATATTCATGGAGATTTTGAAACTCTTGGTAATTTGCTTATTAAAAATATTCCATTTTTTGTTCCTACTTTTATCTGAAAGTAGTGCTAAATATTACCCTGATAAATCTCTAATGCCCACACAATTATTATTAAATTGTGTATTTGTTTTAGTTTGTTACTGTTCAAATCTCCTTGAATCAAAAGAGTAGATTTATGTCTTTCAACTGTCTTGGAAAATAAATGAATTTATCACCATTTAAATGTTTAAACACTGTAACAAATTATTCACTCTTAAACTTATGGAGACCAATAAAAATCCTTTAAAAAGGCATAAAACTGGGTAATTTCCGCTATTTTTAAAGCCAGATACAGAAAAAGGGAGTCCGGTGACCTATACTAAATTTTTTATTTTTCAAATCTTCACATTTTGTTCTACAAAATATATAAAATTCACAATGATGGTAATTAAACTTTTTTTCACTCGAGCCTCCTTAAGTGCCATCCAGAAAAACACTTGTGTTTTTTGTATATTTTTGAAAGATTGTACATGTAAATATAAGAAATGTAATTTTACTTTTTTTCTACCATGAGGTCATGGAGAGAACGAGAATGGCGCAAATTTAACATGAAGTGCTTTGCACTTCATTAAATTTGCGCCATTCTCGTTCTCTCCATGACCTCATGGTAGAAAAAAGTAAAATTACATTTCTTAAGAAACACGACTTTCATTTCATAATGCCAGGTGCTTCGCAAAGGAAGTCACTACCCACTTTCAAGTCTTGCTGACCCATTCTAGGTTGGAACCCACGACCTCCAACTTACAGAGAGAGAACTCTACCAACTCTTCACTATAAAAATACTTGCATAAAACAAAACCCTTCTTTATCAAATAGGGGTTGCATGCATATCACATGAGCAATACCTCCATTTGTTTGTGCGAAATATTTTGGAAAATAGGTTGCAAAATTCCAGGAATAACATCATTTTTACAGGATAACATCAACATACTGTAAACATATTTAATTTCGCGTGTATTTATTTTTGCGGTACAGAAAATTTAGACATATCTGGGTAGTTAAATTTTCGAGTTTTTGAAATATGCACTTTAACGCAATAACCATAATATAATTTTCACTCGGTATTAAATTTCTCTCAAAAAAAACGACCGGGAAATAAGCGAAAATTAGTACACCATGAAAATAAATATGTTTACAGTATGCGATTCCATATCAACTGGAAATTTGATGTCAATTCCACTGGAAAACAATGGAGTAGAGTAAATCGAGGCAGTCAGTTTGGGGACCCAGCAGAGGAAAACAAAGTCCTCGATGTAAACATTCGGCAATCGGATTGACAATCTTTCCCACACTAGGATCTACCCCAATCTGTAATGAGCGAGATGTATGGGGAGAGGTACTGTGATCCATTCAGCGACACGATCCAAAGTGCTGGTTTACAGTCATTACAGATCTCTCAGTGACAAGATTCAAATCCCACTAAGATAGATCATTATGTGTGAAAGATTGTAAGTTCACTTGTCATCATAGTGTGGTAATTATCTCTTCAAGCAATTCAGTTGCCACCACTATTCCAGGACTGGCGGTCTCAATATAAGTGAAAGAATTTTGACTAGTGGATATAACACCATCACTCCACTCTTGCTTGGTCACAAGTCATAGTATGTGAAATTTGTAAGTTTACTTGCTGTGGTTTTCTCTGAGCTTTTCAGTTTCTACCACTTTTCCAGGACTGGCCAGAATTTTGACTAGTGAATATAACACCATCACTCCACTCTTGTTTGATCAAGATTTTACCTTTCTCTAATAAGGCATAGTATGTGAAATTTGTAAGTTTTCTTGGTGTGTTTTTTTCCGAACACTTAAGTTTCCATCACTTTTCCAGGACTGGCCACTGGACTCAATATCAGTGTAAGAATTTTGACTGGGTTGTAAAACACCATCACTCAATTCCTGTTTGATCAAGATCATACCTTTTTCTCTAATAAGGCATAGTATGTGAAATTTGTAAGTTTCCTTGGTATGGTTTTTCTATGAGCACTTCAGTTTCCATCACTTTTCCAGGACTGGCCACTGGACTCAATATCAGTGTAAGAATTTTGACTGGGTTGTAAAACACCATCACTCAATTCCTGTTTGATCAAGAGCATACCTTTTTCTCTAATAAGGCATAGTATGTGAAATTTGTAAGTTTTCTTGGTGTGGTTTTTTCAGAACACTTAAGTTTCTATCACTTTTCCAGGACTGGCCACTGGACTCAATATCAGTGTAAGAATTTTGACTGGGTTGTAAAACACCATCACTCAATTCCTGTTTGATCAAGAGCATACCTTTTTCTCTAATAAGGCATAGTATGTGAAATTTGTAAGTTTTCTTGGTGTGGTTTTTTCAGAACACTTAAGTTTCTATCACTTTTCCAGGACTGGCCACTGGACTCAATATCAGTGTAAGAATTTTGACTGGGTTGTAAAACACCATCACTCAATTCCTGTTTGATCAAGAGCATACCTTTTTCTCTAATAAGGCATAGTATGTGAAATTTGTAAGTTTTCTTGGTGTGGTTTTTTCAGAACACTTAAGTTTCTATCACTTTTCCAGGACTGGCCACTGGACTCAATATCAGTGTAAGAATTTTGACTGGGATGTAAAACACATCACCCTAACTCACTTCAATCCTGTTTCACCAGAATATACATTTCTCTCACATACTGTTTTTCACTCACTGAAAGTGAATTTTAAAGGACCTACCCACCTACCTATTCTCTTCACTCCTGGTGGAGCATTAGGTCCCCATGCCAGGTTCAGTTATATAACTCAGAAAACATTAAAGGACCAATCAGATAAATTTACCTTAAACATGAACGTATCCATGTAAATAACATGATCCCAAAAATGTTTGTTACCACACAACTGGTCTATAGGTACTTGAGCATCTGAATGTTGGCACGTCACAGTCTGTAATTCAAACTCACATGACACGTCATGTGACAATAACATGGAGGAATGCTGTTCATCTGAAAATGTAAAATACATCCAATTAGGGCCTTTTTTTACTTTTCCTGCTCGCCTGCTACAACATTTTAAAGGGGTTGAAAATTCATCAAGCCCGATGCCTGGGACTAGAAATTTGGCAAGCAGGACTTTGCAAAAATTTCACTGAAAAGCCCATTGAGCTTAAATTCTCAAAGAACCAATGAATTTTATTTTTTGACTGTCACCTGGTGTCTTGAAAAATCTTGTAGTAATGTTGCCCTGTTGTTGTTTACACTCATTCTTGATCATTACAGGGCTTGTAAGAAATGCCAGTCATTAGATAGGCAGCTTAAGCGTTCTGCTGATAAAGAAAAATCTAGATAGTTGTTGTGCTTGTAATCGCTACCAATGTTCAGTCATGTTTAATTTAAATTTCACACTAACAAGCAGACTACATAAGGCTCCAGTGGCAAGAAAAGAAACTCACAAGAAAATAAAGACACCAAATAAGATAAGGAGAAGTGTGTTTGATTGTTTCAACAGCCGTCACGTGGGTTGTAAATACTGCTGAAAATACCCTCTAACTGCCAATAGAAATGATGCATATTGATTTCTGGTTTTCTCCTTTGATTCTGTCGTTAACCAAATGCTGGACTTGATAAAAAAATTGCGGGCTTTTGATTTTCTGTATCAAAAAGTCTTGGGCTTTAGCTCATCTGAAAAAATGTTCAACCCCTGATTTTAGGCAGATGACAATCATGAATCACCACGATCATTTGCAATTATTCAGGTTTTGGCATTATAAAGAGGAAGGAGACTTATAGAGGAAAGCATATAGGAAATGGATTTTGGGACTTTAGGAAAGCATATAGGAAATGGATTTTGGGACTTCAAAATAGTTTGGCGATAAGAGAGGTTATTAAGGGGCATTAAAAACAATGTTTTATTATACCTGACAATCCTGGCTTTACTGTTCCTGATAACTTTGTATGTTGTATACACATGAAGAAGCCGGTACAAGCAGCAGACGACACTGCAGAAGACATCTCCGTCAATTCTATCACAGCCATTAGCTTTTTACTTTGTAGAAATTCAACCAACTGCATTCTGTTATTAAGTAAAATTCACTTATCATCATTTTAGTACTTCAGAAATTGATTTTATTCGATTGTAAATTTTTCAAATCTAATTTCTGTCAATATTTAAATATTCATCTGATGACTTATTATTGGACAATGGAATAATTCCTGAAGTTTAAGATTTTAGGCAACTAAAGGAAATAACATCAAACAGGGAAGACAGTTACCAGACATTGAAATCCTTCCAAGACTTCAACATCAGAAAATATCCATTTTCATTTGATATTTGGAACAATTTACCAACACCTCTAGTTACAGCATATAACATCACAATGTTACTATAATGAAAGCTCAGTTGGTGGAGTGTCTGCTCTGTATGTGGGCGGTTTTGGGTTCAAACCCAAAACTTGAAAATAGGTACGGCAGTTCTTTCGTCAAGCACTCTGCATTTACAAATGAAAGTCAAAGGGTCATTGAGAAGACATCTTGTCACTGTTGGCAAAGCATACTCAAAAAACTCTCATTGCACATTGCACTGAGCGAACTGCAAAGGTAAAAATTTCTGCTCCTTCACCTACTGCTGGTGATGCATTGATATATGTGAAATATTAATGATTGGGGCGTAAAACCCCATTGAATAAATTCACTCATCTTTTATAACGCTTACAGCTAAGTCATGTTTTAAAGACAGAAAAAGAAAGAGAGAGAGAGAGAACATACAGAGAGATAGAACACACTGAGAGAGAGAGAGAGAGAGAGAGAGAGAGAGAGAGAGAGAGATGGCGTTTTATGACCCAGTCAAGATTCTTTCACTTATATTGAGGCTGTCAATTCCACAATGGTGGAGGATACTGGAGTATCCAGAGAAAACCACAGACCTTTGGAAAGCAAACTGACAAACTTTCTCATGCTAAGATCTGCCCTGAGTGGATTTTAAACCAAGGCAGCAAGAGGCACCTTAATCTGTAAGTCCACACTTCAGACTACTCACCCCTTTTATCAGAAAGAAATAAGGCAAGCGAGAAAAATGTAAAACCAAAATTTACTCAACATCCAATTGAACATACAGATGAGCCATAATTGCTCCACAAATCATGGCCTACAATCAGTATTTTTGAGACACAAAATTTCTATTATGGGGACAATAAGAAATCAGTGAGCTACTGCTCACTTAGAAAACCCTCATTTAATTTCAACCATTGACTGTAAACGTCGAAAAATAAACTAAGTCGGTAAACAGGAAGTAGGTGTCTGGCAAACTTGAAATTGATACTTGCCCCATGGGACCGCATACTGAACTTCCATACAAAATTTCAAAAAGTGGTTTTGTTTAGTAGTTGCCGAGAAAACAGTTGCAAAAAAATTTTGTTTGGAATGGACGGACAGAGGTAAACCAGTATATACCACTTCTTCTTCAAAGCGGGGGTATAATAAAGCTACATGACTAATATAAAATATCTCTTACTTAATGGAAGATTTTGGTTGTATATTACTGGTATCACAGGAAACAGCGAGCGGCGGAATATTATCCCGACTTGAAATACGCGACATCACTGATGTCCAATATTGCACTTCGTCATGGTGATAATGAAAAAATATGCCATGAACACCAATGTCCCCTCGTATATCTTCCTGATGTATCTAAAATGAATGAATAAATGAATGAATGAATGAAAATATAAATTTATAAATAAATAAATAAATAAATAAAATGAATGAATGAATGCATAAATGAATGAAAATAAAATAAAAATAAATAAATAAATACTGTGTATTATTCCTGTTATTCACACATGTATGAAACCAAGCTCATTAGAACTTCCTCTAAGCACACTCAAACATGAGCATTACTGAAATACTTATGCTGTTGTTGATTGGAAACCAAACAAACTATTACATACTCTGGCCACATGTGGTGAGCTTACCACAAATGGGTGTGGGGAGTTTCAAAAAACTTTTTTTAATCAAGTATCCTCACAAATGCCTCCTTGTTGCTGTTTTCACACAATGAAAATTTCAAATTAAAAATGATATGTTTGAGAAATTTAAATACTTATACTTACCATCACTTTTGAGTTTAATTTCAATAATTCAGCAAATTTTGCTTGAGGAGACTCTGTATGAAAATCTGTAAAAATACAAATATTTACAAAAAACATAAGAACAAAATATGCGAGAAACAAATATTTACAAATTTTACAAGTTTGAGTAAGAAATATCTACAAAAAATACGAAAGAAACATTTACACAAAATATATGTGTAAAAAATATGTATGCAAAATCTGCAAGGAACAAAAAATTTATAAGGAAATGTGAGAATTTAAACATAAAAGTGAAAAAAACAAATATTTACACAAAATCTGTGAGTATCAAATATTTACAATTTAACAAAAATGTGAGATACAGAAATTTACAAGTCTGCAAGAAACAAAAATTGACACAAAATCTGCGGAAGAAAAATTTACACTAGTCTACGAAAAAGAAAAGTTCCATAAAAGGAAAACCCCGTTAAATTTGTGGTCACACCCTTTATAGTTCCAAATTTTAACTTGAACAAATGACGATTATGAATCGAAGTTTTACCCATACTTGCCTACCCTATCTTTAGACTAGGAGTAAGTTTGGGTAAATTTTGATCTTAAAGTTTACAAAATCAGCCGTAAGGATTCCAGTATTTGACTTGACAAAACATGGATATGCTGTATAATATTCAAGTCTGAATTTTTGAACCCATTGTTTATTTCCTCATTTTAATTTGCAGCTAAAGGTTGTCGCTTTCATGACCATGATATTAAGAAGCCATTTTTAAATAAATGTACAACACTGCATACCAGTCTTGCACACTTGGACAGTGTTTACACATTTTCCTTTGCTCAAATTGTATGGGGTTCGCCGCTGTATTATGTGATCAATACCTCTTAACGTTTGTGCTGAATGTTTTGGAAAACGTCAACATCATGATGTCGTTTTCGCAGGAAAACGTCATTATATGCGATTCCATATCCATTGGAAATAAGTGTTTCCAACAATTGTTAGAGGGTATCATGCGGTACAGCGGTAAATCCCATTGGAGGAAGTTGACATTTCACTATATACATGGACTAGAAAACGGTTTCCACCATACTTCAAATGGAACCTCAGACTCTCTACATATATCCGATTCCATATCCATTGGAAATAAGTGTTTCGCACAAACGTTAGAAGGTATCACATGGTACAGTGCCAAACCCCATTGGAGGAAGTTGACATTTCACTATATACATGCACTAGAAAACGGTTTCCACCATACTTCAAATGGAACCTCGGACTCTCTACCTACCTTCTATTAATAAACCACAAATACTTTCATCACCAGCATCACTTAGATCACTGTGTTTGTGATATTCTATGTGGAACATTTTTAAACCAACAGATAAAGTTCTGAAATGAAAAAGAAAAACATCATTTTATAACCATCTTGTATTGGAATGTGCCATTTTTATGATTTTTAGACGATATATAAGTAGGGGAGATATTTTGAGAGACCATTTTATAACTCCCTGAATTTTATTTTTAAGTTTTGGATCATGCAGAAAAACCTGTAAACACCAAACTGCTTGCTACGGCTAGTGTATAATTGATATAACTGTCTATCAGGAATTAATATGAGGGAAGAAACACCTGAAAATTCCATTTCCTCGCAGAGTGCACTATCTGAGGATCGAACCCCAGCCTCTCAGTGAAAAGCAAGCATTCTCAGTGCTCCAAGAAGCCTAGTAAATACTCGAAATTTGCGACCAAAAATCAGATTTTGCGACTACAAATTGTCAGACGATCGCCATTATGTCAAATAATTTTTTTGAGTTTGGCCACTAAAAATCGGGAAATCCAGAAATTATGTTCATGACCCATCACCCAACCTGACAAATAGTCTCGCCATCAATAATATCTTAAAAGCGCTTGAATCAAAGTAGGTGACTTTATAGTTTAAAGCGCATATCTGACCGTGATCTAGTTTTGCATAATGGCAGCCAAACGGCAAAAATCACTTTTTGATTTGGGTTTAGTTACAACTTTTACTTCCTCTAAATGATCAAGTTTGATCATCTTCTCATTGCTCAGCCTCGAAAGTTACCTCCCATGGTGGGACCAATCCGAGGATCTCACTAAACCATTCAATCGGTAGTAGTGACAGGCGGTGTGATTAGAAAGAATATAGGGTTTGGCCACCAAGAATTTTACCTGGCGACAAAAATCTTGAAATGGCTACTGAAATTTTTGAATTATTAGCCATGTGGCTACCAGTTTTCAAAACCTGCTTGGAGCACTGATTCTACAACAAGATTGAAAGATCTGGACCAGAAAATCTGGCAGTAAATCACTCTTATTATATCTACTATATACCAGTACATAAAACCACGACTAGCTGGCACTCGCTGTGAAAAGCAAGCGTTTTTCACAAGACTAAAATTCACTCTATTATATCTACTTTATACAACACAACACCATGACTATCTCAGCCCCACTGAAAACATATGCAAGATCAAAACTTCAAAAATTCAGAAAAATGTCTAAATTCAAAAAGAGGACATGGAGAAATTACTCAACCTCCAGTATAGGAAAACATCTTTGACCTGTCCACTTGAACTTTTTTTGGGAAGATTCAAATAGAAGGATCCACCACACACATATATGGGTTGTCTTAGGAATTAGCAGTTACATGTAGTACATAAACAATACAGGTGTTTACTCTTAAATAAGAATAGTGTTTGTCATTTTCTACAATTATGACGGTCTGCACATTTGCCAACAGGTCACATGTAGATCTTAAATTCCGACAATCATCATCACCATGCAATTATCTACTTGTGTTCTCTATATAAAAATGTACTCGTCCATAGTAAACATCAAAATTAAAGGTCAAGTGGACAGGTCAATGTTTTTTTTTGCATATTCACCTTTGTCTGGCTTCTCTGACAATTTTGACTACAAGTTCTGTAACATCAATTCCAATTTCCTGTAAATAAAAATTCCTAATCAAATGACAATTAAAAGGGTTAATTTTTGATTTTGAAATTCCCAAGTTACATACACTTTTGTTTGTTAGTTTCCAAAAGTCATGGCCCTGGTAACTTTTTTTGTTAAGTCAGCAAAGACCTTGTCAAAACATACAGCAAAGAAAAAAAACATTTGAAGCCTAAATCAGCATTGGGGTAAGGTTGGGGTAAGGATATAAGCTTTTCTTTGTCTAGTACTATAGAACTATGCAATAGAACCATTAAGTGAATAATTCTGAAATAGAACTGTCAGTGAAGCTGACTTACACTAATGTCTACAGACAGACAGACACACAAACAGGCAATTTGATTTCAGTATAACCCCCATACTCAGCCCTCAATTTTGTCCATTGAAATGGTGGCCAAATCGACCTGAAATTGTGTCTGGCAACCTAAAAATTGTAAATGGTGGCCAGTTTGTCCACTTTAAATTTGAACTTTTGTGACAAGAGAACAGATATTATTTCCGTGTTACAGAATTTTCATAATAATATTGTCATTTCAGACATTATAATGAACACTTTACATCATCTTTATTGATAATAATAACACTGATCATGCAGATGTATGTAAGTATTTGTAAGTCAATTTTAAAAATATGCATTTTTGTTCTGCATACTTAAAACATGCCTTAATTTTCTTTCATTTGGAAGAAAAGGTTGCCTGGCCACTTGAAATTTCCATTGGCCACCTGAAACTTTAAATTGCTGGCCACTTAGTTTTGAAACCCACTTTCAGGTCTGATGGGGAAAGTATGAAAATCAAAATTATTTTAACTGTTTAGACTAACCTCTGGTACATTATTCCAATCAAATCGTGGCACATCTTCATCATTGGTATCTGTAATAAAATGAAATGTTAGTAAGTAACACAGCTTAATGTTTTCAGCTCAAGGATATGGAAATAAACACATGTACAACTCTAGCTGATGACATCTCAATTCAGAGAAACCTAGAAAAACTGTGAGCCACAAGCTCACAAAAAATACCCCCTCCCCCTCCCAAAAATCCATCGGATCAAATTTTTAAATAAGAGGTGCACATCTACATTATATCACAAAGATTGTGTGAAAGTTTCATGAAAATCCATTGAAGGGTTTAGGAGGAGTTGCGGATAAGAGATAGGTACCCTAAGGTGTAACGGAAGGACGGAAAGATGGACGAAAAGGTGGACGAAAAGGTGGACGGACACACGGACGGACACCCCTATCACTATATACCCCCCACTTTTTAAAACATCCAAGCATCTTTCAGGCAGGATAAAGAAACATTACTACTGGCACTGTTAATGATATAATCACATTGCATAGATATCAACAGTTACATGGTAATGCCTCAATATAAGTGAATTGATTTTGATTTGGAGATAAAAATATTCAATCATATAAAGATGTGAATGAAGCTCATCATGTAAACAATTTATTTGTACAGATAACTCATGATTCTTATCTCACGATTAAACAGTTTCTCACACCTGTGACATGGAAATCCCTAGTTTTTACCCATGTGGGATTTCCTTGTCTCACCCTAGGGTTGAGACAGGCCACATGCTATGTCTGAATGGATAGCTGTTTTGTGTGACTCTAGAAGCTTTTAATGGATTTTTAAAGGAATAAGGTGTGAGAAAAAGAATAAAGCGTTACTGGTCATATGAGATAGGGAAATCTCAACCCTTGATCTTATATATTGGGTCCAGAACTTGACAAGCCCCGTTCTGAACCCAATATATAAGACCTAGGGTTGAGATTGCCCTTTATCATATGACCAGTAGTGATTGATTCTATTTTCATTCATGTTTATTTCCCGTGCAAACTTTTTTCATGGTCAGGTGGAGTTTCAGATGAATCCAAGGGACAGCAATGTAACCTCAGCATTACACTCCGGATCCCCTGTGGTAGCTCAGTTGGTAAAGTGCTTGCTCCGTAAATGGAACACTGTGGATTTGAACTCTGATCAGGTCTGTCCAAGTGGGTAGTGACTGTTCTTTCGCCACGCACTCAGCATTATGAAATGAGAGTCACGGTTCTTTCAGATGGGAACTTAAAATAAATGAGGTCCTGTATCACGGTAGGTGAGACAAGATATAGAACCCTGCTGTGTAATGCCATCAGTTAAATGCAAAGGCAACATTTATGCACCTTCATCTGTAGCTGGAGATATTTCGATATAAGTGAAATACATATTCTTGACTGGGATGTTAAACAACATTACTCAACTCCATTACGCTCCATTACCTTGTACTTGTCTCACTACTTCCTGGGGTGATAATACTGGATTATTTCTCATATCTTGTAACCTTGTTAACAGTGCTAAAAGAAAGGAAAACAAACAAAAAGTTTGAAATAAAAAATACTTTTTGGTAATTAAATTTCAGGACACCCTAATCGTAAAATGAGTACACACTAAGTAAACAGTCTAAACTGAACTACATTGAACATGGGAAAATTGAACCCTAGTTTTTCCAAACGTATAAGTGATAGAGAAGAGAATCTAGACTGGTACCCTGGCCCCAGTTTCAAAATCATTCCTTAGCTAAGATTTAACTTAACTTAAATTTAGGCTAAAAATTTGGTTATCTCTTTTTGGAACTACTGATGTATTTTATGTCTAAACTAAATGTAAATGTTTTAATCTAGAAATTATCTGAAAATTTTCATCTTAAAAATTAACAAAATTATACAGATTTGAAATTTTGCAAGATTTAAGTTCAGGAAAAATTGTAGCTAAGGAATGATTGTGAAACTGGAGGCTGATCTCTTGTTGTTGTTGTTTTTTTCCATGAAGGCTATATAATACTGCATACAAAGTCGTCATACTTATCAAAGCAAACAATCAAACATTATAATTAGAGGTTCTGAAAAAAGGTTTTGATGGACCGGATCACATCTAACAATCTCTGGTTTGATTGGAGGTATTCATCTTATTACTAACCAAGAATTCTTCAATACAACAAAGTGTATTTTATGGCAAGTGACTAGATTTCCCTGGCCTTACAAATTAAACAATATAGTTTGTGGGAAAAAAGTAACTAATATACATCTTGAAGTTTTTATATAAAAAAGACCTATGGGCCCCATGGGCCTTACTGCTCACCTTAGAATTGGTTCAATGTTTGTACTGTGTACTAAAATGTCAATAAATTCTACATTTGATTTTTCAGGGGTTCAAAATTCTGAGTCTGAGGTCCCGGATCTATTTATTTTATATTGGGACCCTTGATATTTGAACTTTGAAAGTCTTACTATTTTTTACCAAGGAAAATTATTTTTCCTACTTTTTCTATATGATAACATGGACCTAATTTCAATGTTGATATTGGACTTTCAAAACTTTATGTGGCAATAAATGGCAAAAGGTCCTGGACCTTACATTACAAAATATAATTTTGAACCCCTGTCTTCAGTGAAAAAAGACATTTCAGGGGAAATAACTGGTACATGCAGGGGATATAACTCTTACATGCAGTTTCTTATTGAACAGTTAAAACAGTGTTAGTTCAGTTGAGTTAAAAATATATTTTTAATACCTTCTGTTATCATAGCTTGTGGTTTTGTTATCAGCACTCTTAAACACTGAAATGTAAAGATGAAAACATTATCAAACTTTAACAAACAAAATTTAACAGATGCCTTCCTTCATTACAAAGTCACAGTGCCTTGCACTGCCTAGGTTCAAATCCCACTCAGGACAGATTCTGGTGTGAGAAAGTTTGTCAGCTGGCTTGCTGAAGTTCTGTAGTTTTCTTCAGTTTTTCGACTATCCCTGAACTGACTGCCTTGATGTGAATGAAAGAATCCTGAATGGAGCATTGTAACTTTTGCTGACTCACCCAAAGTTGCTTCATTTTCACTTCCATGTTAATTATCAAAGTGTGTGGCTCGAGTTAAAAAACGTTATTAATTTTCTTTGAACTCTCATCCAGAGGACCTAGTACATTATTTTAATTATCTGAAAATTCCGGATATCCAAGTTTGAGTTAGACTTATCATGATTAAATACTGTAAATTTATTTAATTTAGCGTGTATTTATTTTTGATGAAAAGAATATTTAGACATATCCACATATCTGCATACCGGTAGTTAAATTTTCACGTTTTTGAAATATGCACTATAACATAAAAAGCATGATATAATTTTCGCACAAAAAACAAATGACCGCGAAATAAGAGAAGATTAGTAAATTGTGAAAATAAATATGTTTACAGTAAAGAGCAAATTATTCAGACTCTTTAGAAAAGTTAGACATATTTCGAAATTCAAGATATCCATGTTTAAGACATTGAGATACTGTACAACTGTTTGTCGCTTGACCATAGGATTAACATTCCTTAACATTTGTGCAGGAAATTTTGGAAAAATGTTGCAAATTCCCAGAATAAAGTTGTACCAGCTCCGAAAAAGCTGGAATGATATATCCAAATAAATAAATTGTTTCGCACAAATGTTAGGGTATATCCTGCGGTACAGCGACAGACATTATTCAAATTAACTGTTTATATAATTACCTTGATCTGTTTAATATTTTGTTGTTTGACCTGCAGATGGATAAATGTACTCCATGACAGTTCTGCTAAACATGGTTCTATCTGTTCTTCATGCTGAAAATACAATTTATTCTTCAATATCAGACAAGAAAATTTCATACATGAAATGGAAATCTCTTGTTTTTATCCATGTGAAATCAATAGGCTCTATCCCCGCTGAGTGGGGGTCTTGTTGACCTTAGACCCCACCGGAAAAGAAAAGGATAGGTAGGTAGGTATCCCCTGCTTTGTAGTGGAGATACAGAAATCTAAAATTTCGGAACGAGATTCTTTTTTTTTTTTCCAGACTGAGGCTTGCTGAATCAAGGCATAGACTGATTTCTTTTTTTTTATCGTACAAGATTTATGCTAAAAATTATCCTAAAACTATGCAAAAAGTTACATGGTTTTCATTTGCAACCAATTACATCACCAGTTATTTTGTTACATTTTTAAAAACTACCTTCTGCCTTTTGAATTGGGAAAATTTGAAGTTTTGAAATACAGGAAATTGCATTATGACATGCTTGCAATAGTTTAAGATCCTCACTGCAAAGATGTTATATTGTGACAATATCTAATATATCACTGTTGTTTGGGGAATTTTTAGCGATTAAATTGGGAAAATTTAGTTATTTTTCCCCAGAGGAAACTACCTTTATTTGGTAGTAATTTTAGGCAAACAAAATCACTGATCACAATCCAAATTGCTGATGTCACAATAAACATGATGTTGTGAATGTGTGTGTAGCTTGTCTCTACCCTAAGGTAAGACAGAAAATCTTACCCTATCAAACTGTGGTATTTACTTGTCTGATATGGGAGAATTTCTTGTCTCACCGCAAGTTGAGATCACTTTTCCCGACCATCAATTTTTTCAACGTCTCAATCACTAACACATAAGAATTTTCTGTCTCACAAGAGAAGCTATAGACATTATGATGTCACAGTATCACTTGGTGACGTCAACAATTTCAATTGTTATGCCATTGGTTGCAAATGCAAACAATGTACTCTCTCTCTCTCTCTCTGCTCTGCTCTCTCTCTCTGTGAGAGAGAGAGAGAGAGAGAGAGAGAGAGAGAGCATACATGTGTGCACATTAGGGAAATAGTAAGTCATTCTTTACTTCAGAAACGAAAAGGGGGACACTTTTTTTCGAATCTTATCAACTACATAAATGTTGTATGATGGTGATTGAGAAGTGTTCAGTAGTTCCTGTAGCTTTAAAAACAAAATGACATAAAAATATACAAACCTCCGAAACACTTCTAAGAGCTCTGCAATTCAGTTCACCAATTTCCAATGTAAGTTGATAACTACAACAAAAGATAAAGACACACTTAGTCATTTCCTACAGTGAGCAGAGGTTCAAAATTCCACATGTCTGAGGTTTGGAAATCTTTTGATTTTATATTGGGAACCTTGATATTTAAACTGAAAACTAGGGCATACTCCACTCTTTCCCTAGCAGGCCAGCCAAAAATTTGAGTGAAATGACTAACCATCTGAATATAAGTGACAGAACATTTTTACTGGGGTGTACTCCTCTCCTTTCCCTTACATGCCAACTAAAAATTTGAGTTTGTCGTTTACTTTTGATAAATGAGTACTTTGACTGACCACCTCAATATAAGTGAACGAAAATCTTGACTGGGGGGACCCCTCTCCTTTCTCTAGCAGGTAAGCTAAAAATTTGAGTTTCAGTTTACCTTTGTTCAATGAGCAATATTACTGACCACCTCAATATAAGTGAACGAAAATCTTGACCGGGAGAACTCCTTTCCTTTCTCTAGCAGGCCAGCTAAAAATTTGAGTTTCAGTTTACCTTTGTTCAATGAGCAATATGACTGACCACCTCAATATAACTGAAAGAAAATCTTGACTGGGGCGTACTCCTCTTCTTTGTCTAACATGCCAGCGGAAAATTTGAGTTTTCACTTTACCTTTGTTCAATGAGTGATATGTCTACTGTTAAGTTTTGACTCTTCAAATGTACGAGACTGTCTGGTATCATCGTGTTTAAGAACATCACAGTTAAGTTGGTAATATTTAATCCAACATACTGAAATATAAAAACAAGAATACAGCAAAAGTTCAAAGTTTATCAGACTTGTTTTAGTTATCAATTTAGTTATAAGCAACAACCGGGTTCCCAACCTAACCGGGCTATAGACTGAGAGACGAAATTCCCCTTCTTACTTTAAAATATCTTCTATGTCATGTTTCCATTCCTGGTAGCCAAAACATTTCTTGGAAATTCTTTCTGTTTTGGCTATTAATAATTTAAACTCTGCCTGGACATAGCTTTCCGGATATAATCAGCTGGTCCCAAGCCCGGATAAAGGAGGAGGATTGGACGTAGGATTAACATCAAGAGGCATTAGTCAAATAATTTAAAACCTATATGCTCTGTCGTTCAGATCATGATGGCAAGACATTTTAAGAATTAGCATCTAGAGTATTGGTCGCAGTTTTAGAATTAATGAATTATTTTGTGGAAGACCAATCATTGCTTATTATGCAACATTTTATCCATTTTACGGATTTGGGTTGAATTGATATGCCTAGCTATACGGAATGCAATGTTGAAGCACAACTGGAGTGTAATGTTGAAGTCTAGCAAACTTACTGTACGCAAAGAAATATAAGCGGTAGGAAACTTATGTAGTTATGATCTTCTAAACCATTTCACAGTAAGAAATCATTAATGTTCCAAATGGGGGATAGTGAACCAAGGGAAATAACTATTACATATTATACCAGTTTTAATTTTACAGCACTAGACGGCCGTTTCGGAATACAATTCCTCATCAGTAGTGCTTGGACCAAAATTATGAAACCAAAATTATTTTTCAGAATATTGAAAAGATACCCAAAGGACCAAAATATATTTTACCAAATTAAGGTAAGGAAATACTTTGCATGAAGGAGTATACCTTAGTTTTTGAGAAATTTCAAATTTTAACTTGCAGGAAATTTAGACAATTATAGTATATTTCTGACAATAATACGAAATTATTGCCTACTGAGTTTGTGATATGATTTCACAGGGAAAATATATTCGCGGTACAAGTGTCAACATAAAAACAGACAATATTATTTCTTACGAAGGTTTCTTCTTATACAGTATATTGTTCATTACTGATCAGTAACCGACCTGTGCATATTTGGCAATTTTTGGCAGAGTTTTCTCCCCTGATTTATTTTTAAATGATGGTGTAGATGAAGTAGTTGTCCCAGGTTGTTCGCAGTCCTTCCGAACATCAGCCTGGATCCGTATATCTTCTATACAT